>JACTOM010000194.1:2694032-3138006 GCA_015832385.1 Elymnias hypermnestra | reverse complement strand
CCATTTAACCACCACGAAACCAGATCTCTTTTCAAATACTTTAAGGGATCGCCCGCCAGGATATATTTTAGGAATAATTGCCACCGAACCGTCAAGATCCCCAACCCAGTGCTGATCGGGAATGAAATACGGCTCGCTGATCACGGCCAGGTCAATGTTCCACTCCGCCATGGACTGCAGCATAAGATCCTGAGCCCTGGCGCAGTGGTTCAAATTACACTGAAGGATTCGTTGACAGCCGTTATTCATAGCATTTGAGAATCCTCCTGTTGCCGTCCCTCTGCGCTATAGTTCGTCCCAGTCTGCCGGGTTCCCGTATTACTCGTTATACGAGGATTGCACCCCTTCCCTAACATCGTGTGGTTTGCTGGACAGCCGGAGTCTGAACACACCGCGCAGTGTTCTGCACTAGAGCAGGCCGATGACCTATGGCCCTCTACGCCGCATCGGAAGCACAGGGAGCTGCGATCCACCGGAGAAGTGCACAGTGCCCTGGTATGACCAAGGTGCATACACTTAAAACACCTTAGTGGCCGTTGTTCCAATAGATGGACTCTTGCTGAGCTCCAACCTACCAAAAGCCGGCCAGACTCGGCTAGAATTTTGGCAACTGCTATTGGACATCGAACAACAGCCGATCCCATACCCTGCTTTCTAAGGCAAACCTCTCCCACACGAACAGATTGAACAGGGCAACCCACACTTCGTGCAACTGCAGCTGCTACCTTTTCGGCTGTGACAGAGTCGTCTAGTCCGGAGACCTGCAATTCAGCAGATTTACACGGACGAGTCACCTCTGCTACTCCGTCAAGAGGCACAATTATCTGTGTCAACTACTAGTTGATATGATACGATAGTTCTGACTCAACTTGTACAATCAGATATATAAGCATATCTTTTTATTTTAAGTCATAATGTGTATTATCTATTTCGATTCTCGGTAAATGTCGTAACAAAATATGCATAGGGATAACACCACAAAATAGAAATAACAAAAAATTAATCAGTAACAAAGTGACCGTTAGTAACAGTGCATGATTTGATATTTTATAAACTGTGAATGTTTATTAGTAGTTATTTGTGTTTTTGATTATATAAGTGATGTGAATAACAATTAAAACCCATGAGGTAAGTTTTAATTTTTAAGATATGAGGCTAGTACTTCTAGCCTCATAATTTCAGAACAGAATACTTATAATTTCTTTCCTTTTTTGGGACATGTTACTTGGAAAAAGAAAATAAAAAAAAATGTTTTTTTCGCAAAAGCGAAGGAATAACGCCGTCAAAAGCAATCTATTTAGCAACAAAATATAAATAGAATATGAGACTAAAAATGACTAAATATATCTAATCTATTTCACTTCTGATCAAGAATTTTGGATTTACGGGTTACTACGTGTTGGCTTTCTAGCATCGATGTGTACATAGAAGTGCGTAAGAATATACAATGTCAAAGCGACACCAAAATGTTCATTGAAAAAAAAATATTGAAATAAATGAAATAACATAGATGAAGCCTCACCTGCCTGCAACATGTAAAAAAATGTAAATATCGCATGTCTGTTGAGCTTCACGTTTGAAATATCTGAAAAACATTCCGGGGATCCAAAAATAAATAACAGACAGAATATTTTATTTATTTGTCCGTTTGATTTGACAACGTATTGTTACAAAACAATAATTTTTTATAGTAAAATACAATTAGTTATTTAGGTAGATATTATTATTCTCAAGATTATCTAGAAATAGTGTGATAAGAGAATGTTGTTGTATAAAAGAAGATGTAGATACTAAAACTGAGAAAGGTATGCTTAGATGGTTTGGACACGAAGAGAGAATGAATGAAAGGAGACTGAAAAAAAGGATTTATGAGTCAAAAGTGAATGGGAACATTGGTAGGAGAAGAGCAAGGGCGAACGTTCCGGAATCAAATCCAGGACATTTTAAATAAGGGCCAGGTCAAGAGACCGGCGAACTTGTATGAAAGGTTTAAAGAGAATGAAAGAAGTGAAGGAGATATGCAAGGATCGTGGCAAGTGGAAGGACGTGGTCCTTGCCTACCCTTATGGGAAACTAAAAGAAATAGTACAAAACTTGTTGATACATCTAGCTTAGCAGAAGTGTAATTTATTTGATATCCCTAACTGTATAGCTTAGTGATACAGCTTAAGATGATATAGATAACCTGGAAAGAGATAACGCACCTTTTAATGATTTCAAAGAAATAGACATGGTTTTGCTTGGCTGCGGTTATCAGTCTAAGTTTGTTGAATTTATAAAATGAAATTTCCTATATTTGCTCTGTTGGTAATCGAGCCCAGGACCATGGCTCACAAAGGCAGTACTCGCATAATTAAGTCTAAGCGAGAGAGTGAGAGATAATGCACTTTGTTAAACTCGGAATGTAATCTCGGATGTGGTCTGAGATTACAATATTGAAAAGTATATTATCTAAGGTCGACATTTTGTGTCAACCAACCAATTAAATCAAATTTCAGAGTACCGTTACAACTAAAAATACAGTTTCATTGGTTTTTCTGACTCAATCTTGGCTAGCTCTTGTATTAATTTAATTAATTACAAATAGATTAAAATTGAAACAGATAAAGAAACCACGAATTTTTAATATTCCTCTTCTCCTTTCCTCTATTTTTCAGTCGATCCTCCTTTCAAACATATATATTAAATAGCAATGCCCTGCGGTTTCACCCACGTAGATACCTATCTCGTGACAACGGAAATTCTACTAAGTCGGACTTATTTTCTTAGACTAAATTCGTTTTATCTTTTAAATGGAATGTCCGATTTTAATAAATTAAAAAGCATTTTACAAGTATTAAAATCGGCCTCTATGTATATTATATAGGAAAAGGATTAAATAGGTCTGAATAATAAATATGGTTTTAATATACTACTTTTACTTTTAATAAGTTATAAAATGTAAAAAAGTAGTTATTGTGGCATAACTACAATAGTTGGAAATATGGTATTCTTGATTTTTTTGTAGATGTTAATACGTTCTATAATATTGTAGAACATGTTTTTGTTCTATCATTAATAGTTTCCGTAGCGCAAGCGATAACAGTATTTTTGTTTCTCACCTTGGGTTACATTAATGCATTTTAATTAGGGATTTCCATTTTTGTTAAGAAAATAATATAACTCATGTCACTCAATGAAAATGCAGCTATCTAATGGTGAAAACAGCTCTTAATAAATCACGTGAGAAAACATTACAAAAAAATATGTTTTATTCATATGTATTGAGCAATTAAGTGATTAAGATCATTAGAACCTAATTACAAGAAACTTACCGTCTATAAAGTAATAATTTAGTATGTTTTTTGACACGCAACAAATAAAACTCGAATTTCGGTTAAATATGTAGGCGTAACTTAAAGACCTGATACGTTTGTACGTGAATAATTTAGTAGAGTGAATAAGCCAGTAAAGTATTTTCTCAGACCGAAGCAATTTTCTTTGTTCTTCGTAAATAATATACATACAAAGTACTATCAAATATCAATGACTTATTAGCCTGCTTTGGCTGCGTCAGTTTATATGTAAAGGAGTCTTTTGACTTTATTTTCAAGCATTTCTAAACGATTGATAAATTTTCAATTTTACAAACATAATAATAAATAATTTTAAAAATTATGGTTCATTATCTTTACTCGGGAATACTTTGACTGCTGTTTTGTTATATTTTAATAACAAATCATATAAATTCAAGTTCAAAATTTCTTTACTCAAGTAGGCTTTTACAGCATATCGACTCAACGCATCACACTGTGGCAGATTGTACAGCTTGAGGACTCCTACGTCACCTCCTGTTGGCGCTGATCGGCGGTGACCTCTCGCTAGGGAGCATTATAGGTGCGATGATCTCCAATGAGGGGATGTGGGCCGGAGCATCCTACTTCAGCGAGATCGTAGTCTAGCTTAAGCAAGCCCATGAGCGAGAGTGGGAGAACGCAGCGGACGCTCCCCCTCACCGCCAAAGGTGGCAAGGTACCAGGGACGCATGCGAAAGTTAAACACCTGGTTCCTCACTTATGGATGAAGAGGGTTCCGCTGGGTTTTAGTGGGTATTGCGAGGTCTCCTCCCTCGCCGACTCCCACACTCCTGACCGGAGTTGGGTATAGGTCGGGGTTTGTATCTAAATGCATTTCCCAGCGAAAAAAAGGGTTGTACAGCATTTTTAAAACCGTCAAGTATAATTATTTCTAAATATTGTTGAAGTTAAACTTCGATAGGCGCATGTGGGTCAAACTTTTACGGATGGAACGCGTGATTAGCGTCATGAAGACGTTTTTTATGCAAATTATTTTGAAGGTTCGAAGGAAGTTTTAATATTTACAAATAACATGTGGCATTTTAATTTGCTACTCGTCATTTAATAATTGAATATACTATTTGTCATTAAATATAAAATTTTAATTATAAAATTGCATAAATTCTCTTTTCTAAATTTTAAATTCAAAATCAAGACTTAATTAATTGTCATTTGAGATTTCAATAAATTATTTGTATTAATTTTCGACACTTTAATTCCTAACATATCTTCCTTTTTCCCCTCCTTTTAGTCTCGGAAATATTTTTTTAGATTTGTATAAATATAAACAAGGCCTAAAAATTTGTGTGCTAATGAAGTTTCATTTTTGACATGTGTTCTTCGTACGCAGGCATTTTTATTCCAATGTACGACCGATACTAATATTAATGAACGACTTAAAATCTAAAGTTACGAGGGTTCCTTCGGGCCCTGTTCCGAGAAGATACCACAACGTACTAAGTCTGATGTCACTTTTATATCATGAACACGATTACAACGTCATTATAGTTTACTTTATTATGATTAGAGCAACTGATTCAGTCCCAGGCTTTTTTATCGTCCTTGTAATCCTTCCAATTTTAGTACGACTTTTCAATTAACATTAATTTAATATTGTTTTTAAATTCATAACGTGAAATCTCTAAAACACTTGCTGGGAGTTTGTGAAAGAAACGTATATAGTTACCCTTATATATAATGAGTATTTTTTTAATTCCTTCGTTATAAATACATTTTTGTTCAAATATAAAACTAATATGCTTTTATGGAAGACGAAACTAAAAAATAATAACAAATGATTCATTTCATTATTTACTAGCGATCTCGTGGCAGTGAAAAGTTTACTAAGTCGGAATATAAATTTGTTTTCGTTAACATAAAAGTTTAATTTCATTTAGTTTTTAATTACTTACGTTCAGATTATTAGGTCCAAACATTCATAATGTAATCAAAATATATAAATTTTACTTTACAATGAATATATATCTAACTAATACATTTTAAAATTCGTAACATCATTTACGTAGGTTGTCCTACACTAGTCAATTAAAAAAAGTGTGATACATTTTAATTTGTTCTTTACGTGTTTTTAGTTTTGGGAGCAATAGTTTATTTTATGTAGAAAGTTAGTATTTCTGTGGCAATGCTAAGAAAAATGATTGATAAAACTTCATTACTATAAGGTCAGAGAAACTATTCTAGAAAGTTTTGAAACATGCATATTTTCGTCGTTCCTTAATGGAAAGATTTATTTGATTTCTCTCACTACACTAACACTTTGTCAAATAAATAGAAAAAATATCCTTTGAGTAAAGCCGCTAAGCCGCAATTTATTTGGATATGGAGGGATCAAAAGTTGTTTACTAGTAATACATCTTGTCAATACAATGTATCTTTTCATTAATCTAGATGACGGAATATCGTAAACCTTATATTATAATCTAGTTCCTATATATAGAATCGTAGCAAACTGTATGAGTTTATGTAAAACGTTTGTTTCTAGATTTTGACATAAGAGAATAATTAGAATTATATACATGTCGGAGTGCAATAGTCTGTGGAACGCTGGCGCCCTTCTGTCTATCGACGTGAGGCAGAGTCAATAAGTGGGAGACTGGCGCGCGTCACTCGGCAGTTCTCGGGTAACGGTCCGCCGGTGCGGTCGACTTTTGAAACTGTCACGTTCCTAGCTATTATTATTAATGAGTTTGTGTAATTTGATACTGGTTACATTAACTGATTGAACATTACAATACACAAACTGTTTCATTGCCCCAACATTACCCGGCAACGCTCACAGTATGAAAATTAAATCATGGATGCCACTAATGACGATGTCGCGGAGAACCCTACGCCCCTATGCATTATGCTCCTTTCTCTCTTATTCTCCGACACACATAATACATGATTTCATCACACTGGGGAAATCTTTGGGGTTACTCCTTTAAATATAGTTTTTGACGGTTATAATGTGTTTAGCGTTGGTGCCTCATTGGTCTAGCGGTTAGCATGTTCGACTACAGACATGTCTTGGGTTCGAAACCAATTCGAAATAGATATTGAGTTTTCCATTAAGATTTTTTCAATATTTGCCCGGAGTTGGAAAGTTGGCGGTGTGATCCACCCCTGTGCCTCGGAGAGCACGTTAAGCCGTCGGTCTTGCGCCTGGTCTCTCTCCGGTCGTGTCGGGTTCCCGTCACATTGGACCATGAGAGTGAAGGAATAGAGAGTGCACTTGTGTACTATACCCGCCAATCCGCAATGGAGCAGCGTGGTCTATGCCCTAAAAACCCTCTCTCATGTGAGTGAGGAGGCCTGTGCCCAGCAGTGGGACGTTAATGGGCTGCTACTTACCTTACCTTAGCGTTTATGTATTTATTTATTCAAGAACAGTACAGTGTTATCTTAAAAACATAGGCACGATTATCTTGCAGTAGTACACTGTGTTTCAGTGATCAATGTCCTCGCTTATATAAAACACACGTCCGTAATACTAAAATAATTTAAACAAATCCATTTGGCATATGTGAATATATGTTTATGTATAGGACAGTGTGTGTGTGAGTTGTGTGTGAGAATGGATATATGTTGTGAGTGTATGCGCGGCTATATAAGGGTGTTTGTGGTGAATGGGTTTATGTATAAGAAAGAGCATGTTTCTTTGGGTCAGTAAAATTGGGATTCATGTAACTAACTTAATGAGTTCTTTAGTTTTTTCTTACGAGAGTGTTGAAAGAAACTTCGTACATTCTCTTTAACATTTCTTAGTTGGTAAGTGTTAAATATTACTTGTGTAATTTGCGTGTAGTGACGCCTTGCAACTGTACATCGAAGAACTTTTGTAGTGCATACTGACTGTGGTCTCCGTTTGTGGTGAGGAGTATCGGAAATAAATGAAAGTTGGGAAGTTGGGAAAGTTGTTTTCGTAAAATAGTACGTAGTATGAACAATTGTCGGACTGTAAGTTACAAGAAGAGTATAATTTAAAGGTTGTAAATAAGATGACGGCGTTGACTACTAGATGGCAGTGTCAGAACTTGGATTGACCTGGATGGTCCTGGTTAAGCTGATGGGAACCAGCCCGTTAGAATGACGGGCAGAAACAAATACCGGGCTTCGTCGATGCCTGACAAAATTAGCCTGGGTAATGAGACATTACCTCGAGGCCCGTACCCCTCAACTTATAATAGATGTTTATATAAGATTTTAGCCCACATCCCCAAACCGAATTACAGTATAATAGCGCCAATTGTGCGAGAGCAAAATAGACATGTTATTACATATGCAATATATGTATTTACATATGCAATATATATGGATTTACTTCACCTTATTCTTTAACATATTTTGATTTATGTGATATCATTAGAAGTCTTCATTTATTTTACAGGCTTCAATATTTCTGAAAATAATTCATTGTGTTAGTAATATTATTTTGTTATAGCGAAAACTTACGATTGTTGCCAAAGTTGAACATACATACATAGTACTTAAATACTGAAGTTTTGAATAGACGTCTGCTTCCTCTAAAGTTTAAACACTTGATAGGAGAATCGCTATCTAGTCTACGTGTAACTAACTTTAACAATATTGAACACCCGTCATATAATACTGAGAAGGTACGTCTTCATATTGAAGTACTTATTCGATTAATAAACGAAAACATACTCATATTACGCTTGTTATCCTTACTTTCAGCATTCAAACAGGATTTGGAATTTAGCATAGATTTTTTACTGCTGAGGGTTTAGCGATCGACACTAACCTCATCTGATGGTAAATGATGATAAAGTTTAAGATTGAATAGCGCCAATATCTTAATGATTGCTACATAAAAGAAGATAAGTTGAAGCCTATTAATGTGGGTGGTGCCCACACTGCTGGGCTCAGGTCTCCTCACTCATAAAAGAAAGGGTTTTAGAGCATATATCCACCACGCTGCTCTGCTGCGAATTACCAGCCATAGTACACAAGTACACTCTCTATTCGTTATTATAGACCGGAGAGACATCAGGCGCAGGACCGATAGCTTAACGTGCTCTCCGAAGCATTGGGGTAGATCGCACCACCAACTTCCCAACTTCGGGGAAATATGGAGAAAATCTTAATAGAAAACTCAATATCCATTTTGTATTGGCCCGACCTGGCACTCGAACCCAGGACCTCATGTCTGTAGTCGAACATGCTGACCACTAGACCAATGAAGCAATCAGACAAAGGGGTGCCGCAATGCAAATTTTTTGTTTGGCGTTTAGGCTTCCACCAGAACAAACGTAGACAGATTAGAAAATTTTATTAAATTTACCATGTCGGGAATTGAATCCACGACCTCTGCTAGCGATGCGAATACTACCCCGATTGAGCCAGAGAGTGACAATGTTTCCTTATGACATCAGCTATCTTTTGTTAGCAATGGTTTTGGATATTAGTTTTCGTTACTAATATGGTAAGAAGCTCCTGCCAAGGTTTTTGTATGTGTAATTAATTATATAATGTGGCTAAAAAATAATTTGGAAAACCGACGTACACGGGCCTCCTGACTCATATGAGAGACGGTTTTTAGAGCATAGACCCACCACGCTACTCCACTGAGTATTGGCAGGCATAGTACACAAGTGTACTCTCTATTCCGTCACTCTCCGACGTGACGGCAATTCGACACGACCGGAGAGAGGTCAGGCTCAGGACCGACGGCTTAACGTACTCTCCGAGGCACGGGGCTGGATCACACCGCCAACTTCCAAAGTTCGGGCAACTATTGAGAAAATCTTAATAGAAAACTCAATTTCCATTTTTAAATTGGCCCGACCCGGGACTCGAACCCAGAACCTCATGTCTGTAGTCGAACATGCAAACCACTTGAACAATGAGGCAGTTTAAAATATATTCAACATTTTCTATAATGTATGCGAAAAGTATAACATACACTTATATATTGAAGATAAATATATGTAAATATAGTTTACAAATACACTTCATCTGTTCAGTAATATCAGCCTTTCAAATATATACTACAGAGCACTGTTTTGGGATTCAAAAGCACTCCTGAACTACCTACTTAAATAAAGTGGACTCGGTCATCTCCATAAAATGGAATCGAAAGGTATTACATTTTAAAATTCAAATTTAGGCTTTATAATAGCAAAACTAAATTCTATTTTACAAATTTTCAAGCGAGCCTTGTATTTATGCTATATATCTAGTTATAAAATATTAACTTAAATGAAATATAGATAGAATAGAGAGAAATTATATGGCAATAATTCTGATAAATAAAAGCGTAATGTTAATGAATCTTTATAGGGAAAGGTAGAATAAATAACGGACTTCCCCATATATACACGGGATCGAGAACGACACGGGTGACAACAGGAACAGCTATTAATATTACAAGTTTTGACTGATTCAATGGTTCAAGTACTCGCTTTTTTAGGTTATGAGTTTTACATATACACATACCTGGGACATATAGTCCAGCTAGGTAGGTCCAATTTTGAGAAGGAGGTCAACCGCAGAATACAACTTGGTTGGGCAGTGTTCGGGAAGCCACGCCAGACATTTTCGCCCGATATCCCTCAGTGCCTGAAGACCAAAGTCTTCGAACAGTGCGTGTTGCTAGTGATGACCTACGGTTCTGAGACGTGGTCGCTGACTATGGGCCTCATGCGGAAGCTTAGAGTCGTGCGATGGAGAAGGCTATGCTCGGAGTTTCTCTACGTGATCGAATCAGAAATGTAGAGATCCGTAGTAGAACAAAAGTCACCGACATAGTCCTACGAATCGCGAACCTGAAGTGGCAATGGGCGGGGCACATAGTCCGAAGGACCGATCGACGTTGGGGGCCGATGGTGCTGGAGAGGCGACCCTGCACCGGACGCCGCAGTTTAAGCAGACCCCCCCACAAGGTGGACCGACGATATAAAGAGGATCGCCGGTAGATGCTGGAGCCGGGCGGCGCAAGATCAGGCCTTGTGGAAGTCATTACGCGAGACCTATGTCCAGCAGTGGACGTCCGTCGGTTGAAGCGACGACGACTGTAAAAAAATGCATTCCCGTACGATGCTTTTGTGTAGAAGCCATATTAGCTTAGAATGTATCATCACATAACAAAAAGTGAAAATCACTAAGTTTCCTTTTTAAGTATGTCCTTTTCATTATTGATCAAAGTGTAGTGTGTAATAAACAATAAATTAATAAACAGGTAAGGCAAGGTAAGTAGCAATAAGTCACAAGTATTCTCATTAATAGGAAGGCTGATTAATAGGGCATAGTCCCACCACAGTGTTTCCCTATGGGTTAGTATCTCGGAGTACCAGGGTAGATTACGTCAACAGATCCTCTGGTGCTCCATTGAAGGATGGGGAGGGTATCGCTGGATATGGGCTCGATTCACTTCAATTTGGTGGTAACCCGACATAAACGGAGAGAGATCAGGTGCAGAACCGACCGCTTAACGTGCTGGCAGAAAAAAAAAATTAAAAGTGCCTGCGTAAAAAGTACACATGTCAGAACTTCTTTGGCAAACTAAGTTTTAAGTCTCGTTTATATTTGTACAAATCTAAAGCTGTAGATTTCAAAGACTTAGAGGGAGGGAAAATAGAAGATACGTTAGGAATTTATTTGTCATAAAAATATTAAAAATGTTAAAAATTAATACAAATATCATATAACGATTGTATAAATAAAAATGCTACGTGTTATTTTTTAATATTAGAAATGATTCATTATATTTTGTTATTGAATTTAGAATGACAAATGATAATTGATGAAATAATAAAATAAAAATATTTTATGCAAACAGTATGTTAAATTATTAAATGACTAGTGGCAACTAAAATGTCACGTGTTATTTGTAAATATCAAAACTACTTAACCTTCAAATGAATTAGCTTCAAAAATTGCACATCTTCGTGACGCGTTTCATCCGTAAAAGTTTTACCTTCATGCGCCTATAGAAGTTTCACTACAAAAAATAACACTACTAGATTCCGAAAAAGTGTATTTGCTCTTATCAGATGTAAGTTTATCACACATGTTAAATTACTCGAAAGGACAATATTAAATGAGCTGGAACAACCTTTTTTTCAACGGGAATTTGGTGAAGGTTAAGAGTTTGATAATAAACTTACAAGTGTGAGAGAGAAGTGATTTTATATTTTTGATATTAGAAATCGTTAGCGGCGAGTGGGTCCGACGTAGGCTCTGGGGAAACGTCGCCACGTCGCCTCTCGTCCCACTCTACTTGACGATTCGCTATCTCTCTCGTCACACCTACGTGGACCGTATACCTAAGTATTATTTAATAAAATATTACAGAAAATATGTGAAAAGAAAATGACGAAGAAACAAAGACACGGTATGTAGCAGCCCATTAACGTCCCACTGCTGGGCACAGGCTTCTTCACTCATAGGAGAGAGGGTTTTTAGTGCATAGACCCACCACGCTGCTCCAGTGCGGATTGGCAGGCATTATACACAAGTGCACTCTCTATTTCTTCATTTCCATAGTCGACACGACCGGGGAGAGATCAGGCGCAGGACCGATGGTTTAACGTACTCTCCGAGGCACGGGGGTGGAGCACACTGCCAACTTCCAAACTTCGGGCAAATATTGAGAAAATCTTAATAGAAAACTCAATATTAATATTTGAATTGGCTCGACCCGGGGCTCGAACCCAGGACCTCATGTCTGTGGTGGAACATGCTAACCACTAGACCTTATAAGGCAGTCCTACCATACACACGAAATTTGATAAAAATTTGCAAAGCTGTTTCGGAAATTTTAACTAATATGATAACGAGTAAACATTTGTGTAGTTGTAAACATTTTGTATGTTATGTGTATATGTTTGTAATGTTTTCACACAAAAACTACTGCACCGATATCAGAAACTTTTTCACCCTTAGAAAGCTGCATTGTCACTGAGCGACATCGCCTTTGTTACTTTATTAAAGAAGTAATCCCTAAGAAAAATGCATTAATGAAATCCAAGGTGTGAAACAAACAATCTGTTACTGCACACGCTGCGAGAACTATTGAAGATAGAACAAAAAAATGTTCTACAATATTATATAACGTATGAATATCTATAAAAAGTCCAGGATACCATACGTCCAATTACTGTAGTAATGCCACTATTTTTTGCATGTTAAAAGTTAATAAAAGTGCCGACAATAATCAAACCATATTATTCATATCTCTGTATTAATCTTTATCCTGTTATATGATATTTTATTAAACGCCGTTTCAATACTTCTAAAATACTATTTAAATATAATAAAATAGGACATTCCATTCAAAAGAAAATATGTCCGACTTAGTAGACTCTCCATTTCCAGGAGATCGGTATCTACGTGGGTGAAACCGCGGGGCATTAATAGTGTTCAATAAAAACACAGTGACACAAGGTTTTTCTTATATATATGTCGGAGAATAAGCGAGAAGAGGAGCATAAAGCATGGGCATAGGGTTCTCCGCCGACATCAATTGTTACATAAAATTGATTACATAAAATTGACAAGTCATTCAAGGGTAACTGTATACGTTTCTATAACAAACTCCCAGAAGTTACAAAGATGAAAGAAGTGCTGTAACAGGCCTACTTGAATAAAGATATTTTGACTTTGACTTTGACATCGTCATTAATGGCATCCATAATTTCCATACAGTGGGCGTTAGTGGGTAATGTTGGTGCAATCAAACACTTTGTTAAATAACTCAGATTAAAATGTTCAATCGCTTAATGTTTCCGATATCAATTTACACAAACTCATTAATAATAGCTAGAAACGCGTTAGTTTCAAAAGTCGACTGCACCGGTGGGTCGACTGCACCCGAGCACAGGAGAGAGGTGCGCCGGATTGTCACTTATTGACTCTGCTCCACGCCGATAGATAGATGGCGCCAGCGTTCCACAGACTATAGAACTCTGACATATATTTTGATAATCTGGAGATACAAACAGTCATTATATAGCAAACCTATTTTGTAGCTAATTTAGTCCGTAACATATTTTACTTATTTTTTATAACAATTCTTTTGCTGTACCTTTATTTACAAACGTTAAAAAATATGATATGAATTTTGACTTCATTATTCATTTCAACTAAGAAAATATTTCCTTTATCGAAGTTTTAAAACTTCAGATATTTCGTGATTATTTACATAGTTTAATAATGTCTGTTCAACTTTAAAAAGAATCAGCAAAAAGGTTGCAGTTTTCTTTTCATAACCCAGATACCAACGATTCAGTTCAAACAGTTCTAAATTCAGTTTTAGTGGTATCTGATGGCAATTGCTATTTTAGTATCTACCCCCGATAGGCAATAAACTTCGGAATTCCAAATAGCTTCCCTTATCGACTGTAGATGTAAGAATATTAATGTGCCAAGTCATGATAGTGCTGTGGTAAACTATTTGTAACCAACATTCTAGGAATAATTTTGGACCATTTAATAACTAATATATAGCGAACTCAACTCAACTGCCTCAGAATTCTAGTGGTTAGCATGTTCGACTACAGACATGAGGTCCAGGGTTCGAGTCCCCGGTCGGGCCGATTCAAAAAACAATATTGAGTTTTCTATTAAGATTTTCTCACTATTTGCCCGAAGTTGGGAAGTTGGCGGTGTGATCCACCCCGTGCCTCGGAGAGCACGTTAACCCGCCAGTCCTGCGCCTGATGTCTGTTCCTGGCACATCGGACTATGAGAGTGAATGAATAGAGAGTGCACTCGTGTACTATGACTGCAAATCCGCAGTGGAGCAGGGTGGTGGGTCCATTCTCTAAAAACCCTCTCTCCTATGAGTGCTGCTACTTACTTACTTTTTTTATATAGTGAAAGAGAGTAGAGTAGAGTATATCATGCCTGCATGTTTTGTCTTTCATAGGATTGCATTAGCTTAATGAGGAAAAACTTGTATTTTTCCAAGTACCATGTCCCAAAAATGGAAGAAACCAGTAAGTAATCTGTCCCATGTAAATCGAGTTATATTCAGTAGATTGCCGCGCCACGCACGGACGTTATTGCGTCGATTGCCCCGCAGATCGAATGACGCAAAAGTGGCTCTGAGACTTAAATTTTCATTAAAGACTACCAAATGTTATGATTCTTATGTTTGCTAATAGTTAAACTATACAAGGTTATCTTTTGTTTATTAAATTTAGACTGTTGTAGCGTCATGTTGTGCAAAACTTTGATATTGTGAAAAAAAGTTGTCTTGTATTTATAGGCTCATCTCTTAAAAATTAAAACTTACCTCAAGGGTTTTATTGTTATTACCATCACTTATATAATCAAAAACACAATTAATCACTAATAAACACTCACAGTTTATAAAATATCACCAAAAAACTTAACGACAACGAAACAGGCGCCGTTGGTGACGGTCACTTTGTAACTGATTTATTTTTGTTTTTTTATTATTTTGTTTTACGTCTATGGATATTTTGGTACGAAATTTGCCGAGAAACGAAATAGCTAATACACGTTATGACTTAGAAAGAAGGAGATGATCTCTCGCATTGAAACAGATCTATTACCCTATGCCATCCGATAGATGCTATGGACAACAAACTTCAAAAAAATATCGACAAACTGTCAAACAGAATTTGACACAGACAGTTTAAGCGAGGGTATTAATTTTAAATGTAATATTGTATAATATCTACACAATTTGACGTAACTTAAAGTGTCTTAGTAGAATTTTAGGGAGTTACTTGTAGAAAATGAAAGAAAAAACACGTTCACAAGCTTTTGATGTATTGACACAAGCTATTGAAGTTGATGTATTGCGTACAAAAAAATTTTACATTCTAAAAACAATTGATAGTCAATTTTTCCTCTACTTCTTCTAATTACTGGCTTTCAGGTGTAATAGTAGGGCATACACAACTTCGCCAGTGTCATGTGAATTATGGAAAGAGATTTTTAAAAATAAATAAGACGTTTTTAGGTCGCCTAAAGAATCATTTACATAAAAAATAACAAAAATATTTTGTTAGATACACCTTCGTTTTCATAATAAAATTTCATAAAAAAAGTATATTCTTCTTCTACCTGATTAATAGTAGGTATAATCAAAATAAGAGTTTCACCTCAACATGAGAGATCATAAGCTTTTTTGCTCTATAAATTAGGCTTCTTGAAAATATCATAAAATATTATGTTTACACTTTAGGATATTCAAGGTTCCATAAATTTGTTTTACTACTGTTTAAATTCTCTACAGTTATATTTATACAGTCAATTACACTTTTTTATACATTCGTTAATGGTATTGTATTATAACAAAGACTAAAAGTGAAATTAACATCTTGTATCCCTTTTAGTGTTGAGTGAACTAATAAAAACACTGCACCGCTAAAAATCTTATACTGGAATCTTTAAAATTCTCAACTCAAGTGTTTGCTCACAGCTTCAGGATTATTGTCTTCAAGATGTGGAAAAGTAATTTTTAAAAGCAAAATCCAAATTGCGCTGTATAAAATTTACTAGAAGACTGCAAACTCAAGAACTTCGTCTTCAAAGTTTTTATCGGACACTGTTTTCAATAGAGTTGTATCAAAAACGGCCTTTACACTTCTTTAAAATACTTCTTTTCAACGACTATACTAGCTTAATGGTATGAATAACTACTCCCTTTGCTAGTAGAAACCCTGGGTTTGATTACAAGCATCGAAAATTTAAGAAATTGTATTTTGTAATGTGCCTACTTACCACCATATTACCTCTTGGCCACCAGGATTCAAGCGATAGTGTTTTGTTCAAAAAACCCAATATATATATCTACATAGCTAATAAATTTATCTAATATAAGTAATATTTTATTATATAAGTAATTACTTGATCCTTTTTTGGTATGCTTTACTTACATCTGTTTTAATTTTGGAAATCCGCAAGCTTTCAACACCAGAATTTCGTGGTAAGTACACGCAATTATTCTTTAATTATGTACTCAAACCACGAACAATTGCTTTTAAAATATTTAATCAGGGAGGTTGTATTTCTTGTATATCTCAATTATCACTCCTGTCAAATACTTAAAACGTTTAAAATATATTGAAAAAGGTAAAGGTACGGTAAAATACGGTAAAATTCATTATGGTTAAAAATAATTAAATAACGCACAATCTTTATATATATATATATATATATATATATTATGTTTTTGTATGCAAGTATCTATGTATGTCTGTGTCGTTTACACAAAAACTACCAAAAACATTAAAAATAATTTTTCACCATTAGAAAGCTGCATTACGACATAGGCTTTATTAATTTCTCAAAAAAATCGGTATCCCTAAGAAAAATGTATTAATAAAATACATGATACGAAACATTTTTTTTGCTGATAGTTTAGCGCTTGACTGTGATCTCACCTGATGGTAAGTGAAGATACAGTCTAAGATGGGAGCGTGCTAATCTGGTAAAAGGTGATTTGCCCCTTAAGGTATCTTCACAGCATCGTACCGGAACACAAATCTCTTTGTTTGGTGGTACGTCTTTGCTGGTAGGGTGGTAACTAGCCTCGACCGAAGCCTCCCACCAGTCCATACTCAGACAAATTAGAAAATACAAGTTTCTCCTACCGGGGATCAAACCCGGAACCTCTGCTAGCAAAGCGAGTACTTGCAACTAGAGTCCAAACTATATTGTTCATACCTCTGTATTAATCCTTATCCTATAATATTTTATTGAAGCTCGCTTCAATACCTCTATAAAACTTTTAATTTATTAAAATGGGACATTCTATTCAAAAGATATAAAGAATTAAAAAATGTCAATCTAAAGAAAATAATGTATAGTCGAACTGCAAAGTGTCAAATGTTGTGTTTCAGGAAGCTCTGAGATAATAAAGTATTGCAAATAAATCTCTGCTCTAATGTTATAGAAGAATGTTTAGCATTTTGAATTTTTATTTTTATTTTTAACAATGTATAAATAATCAAGAAAAAAATACAAGATTGTTCGATATCCAATAATATCTCATCTCATTCCGTTTTTTATTTATTGATTCTGAGGCAGTTTGTTAATATATTTTCATATGACCGTTATTGAAAACAAGTTATATATGTCGGAGTGCAGTAGTCTGTGGCACCATCTGCGTATAGCATGGGACAGAGTCATATGTGATGAGCCGACGGCGGACCAGTTCCCGAGGGACAGTCCGCCAGAGCGGTCGACGAATGAAACTGTCGCGTTCCTAGCTTTTGTTATTAATGAGTTTGTGTAAATTGATACCGGGAACATTAAGTGATTGAGCATTATAATCTGAGTTAATCGATAAAGTGTTTGATTGCACCAACATTACCCACCAACGCCCACACAGTATGGGTGTGATCCACGCTAACGATGACGGCGGAGAACCCTATGCCCATGCTTTATGCTTCTTCTCCTTCTCACTTATTCTCCGACATATATATAGGCATATATAACAGAAAAATCAGTTGTTGATGAATTTGTACCGTTAATTATTTTTTATTTCCTAGTTTTACACTCTCCCTATTTATATCTTGTTCATTTTCCATCTTTAATAAAATATTTTTTTATTCATCCATCTTAATTTATAGTGTCTCTTAATAATTTTAAATATTAATGTAACACGTGAGTTTATTGTCTTCCGTTAAGACGCGCAGACTTCCGGCGGAAGGCGATGGCTGCCGATGAGTGGCGCTCGTATAGAGATGTCGCGGCATTTTGACGAAGAAAGATGAGAGGCAGTGGGTAGTGAAAAAGGGATACGTAACCAGACAGGGGCTTGTCTATTGTTATCTGCTAAGATGTTAACTAGTGTAATAAAGTGATAGTAAAATAAAACTTAATATTAACTCTTCGAGTGTTTAAATTGTCTTTTCTGTAACAATTAACAAATTTATTAAATTTATTATTGCACAAATTAACAGCCCCATCTTTTGAAAAGTCACGAAAAAGATTCAAATATTCTTTGTTATGAGTTTAAAAGGTACCTGTTAGATGATGCAGTTAACTTGAGCTGATTAATAAAGAAAGTATTTTATTGGGAAAAGATATATATAGGGAGAGAGTGAAGTAATATTAAGAATGGAAGAATTAGGTTACATTTAAAAGCACTGGGTCTGGGACGTTAATGGGCTGCTACTTATTTTTACTTATATACAATTGAGAAATTGATCCGTATATAAAAGCAATACCTTTATTTGATAGAAAATAAACGATAATATGTAAAAAATAATTGTAAAAAGTATTTGTATTTTTAATAAAATTTCAATATTAATGTAAACATACTGTATTACAACGTTTAGGCTACCGTATATTTTTAACCATTTGGCCTGCGTTTGTTATTTTTGGAAAACAAAATTTGGTTGAGGATAACTTTGAAAATACAGAGGGAAACTTCACAAAACTTGTACAATCTGACGCTCTTATCAAAACTCAGGTAGGTAGAGTTATGTTTTCGACTATATTTCATACGCTTCATATAACTTACCAAGGAGTGATAACTTGTGCATGATAAAATTTGTTAATCAATTTTATGATTATACTTGAGGGTGATATAGTCTAAGATAAATAAATTAATAAATAAAGAACCTTTATTTGACCACATAAGAAATACCCTATATGACATTGCTGCAGGGCCCCACACGAGGTAATCGTGTATCGTGGGGTCCTGTCTTTACCCAGTTAAACATAATTATAAACAGGTGTCGCTATTGTTACATCACTTAAATACTTAAATTAAGCTACATTTTCATTTACAAAAAATGTATATTTTTGCTATATGATAGTTCTATTCTCTCTTCTTTCATCTGAAAGATGAGAGATGAGAGAACAGTGCTTCGGTTGAGTAATAGTCTAGTGATGCGAGCCAGGTGAAAACTTTTTTACGAGCTTCTTTTACAGAGCAGTGTGCAATGTTGCAATCATTAATCAATGGAAGCGTGTTATTCAGGTAAGATGCAATTTAGCTCTTATGGTTCCTACAATGTCTAGTAACTAGCCGCGCCCAAAGTCTTCTACTAGTCCAGACTCAGACAAATTATAAAATGCTAAATTTCCTAAATTTTGCCAGGAATTTAAGCTCTGTCTCTCACCAATAAGGTAGTAAGAACTCTACTGAACGTAAGTAACTATTTAGAAATACTATTTTAAGAGATGAAAGGACTAGTCTAAACATTTTCTGTATTCAGGTGACGGATAGCTTAGTTATTTCTTTGGAGATATATATATTATATATATATATATATATATAACTGCTTCTCGGCAACTGTCATAACAAAAAATGCGTAGAGATATGGACTATCAGATAATAGAAAAAACAAGTTATAAATCAGTTACAAAATGACCGTTACTAACGTTGCGTGTATCGCGTCGAAGGTCGTTAATTTTTTTGGTGTGTTTTATAAACTGTGAATGTTTATTAAGGATTTTTTTTTGTTTTTGATTACATAAGTGATGTGTTTAACAATGAAAACCCTCGAGGTAAGTATTAATTTTTAAGATATGAGCCTATGAATATTAAACGGACTAATTCACTATTTCAAAGTATAACGCAACATGATGCTACACCAGAGTCTCAATTTAATGACATTGTATAGTTTAACTATTAGCAAACATAAAAATCCTAACATTTGGTAGTCTTTCACGAACATTTAAGTACCCAAGAGCCGCTTTACCGTCATTCGACCCGCGGGGCAATCGTCGTGAGAGGTGCGGTAGGCGACGGTTATTTATAAGCGCGGGCAAATTACGGAGGTTAAAAAAACCATAGCCGGAAAATCTAAGGTATAGAAGGAAATCATAATTGGCATTTTGACAAGCCAGAAACAAAGTGACAGATAGTACGAACTGTTAGTGAATAACTCAATTTAAGTTCACTTATAACTAACTGAACTTAATAAACATTTCGGCATGCGACATAAATTGAATTGGGAAACTCAGTTATCAGAGTACGGTTAAGCTTCGGATTTAACTATAACTTGGAAGAAAATAAGCTTTGGGTGACTAAAACGAGTAAAGAAAAATGCAAAAACAAATAACCTTTTTTTGTTATAAAGTTTGCTTTTGTGTTATATGAGATAGGTCGTATGGTAGTTATATGTATATTGAAATTGTCATACTTTAAAGTTAAATTGAAATTTAATATTGACCAGAGGAGACACAGAATTTTTTTAACAATTTTAATCGAGGGCTCAACGAATCCAGAGTAATAGATTAGAATAGATTCTTGTTTTCTTATCTTAAAAACGTATTCAACTCATCGAAAATGACTTTGTTTTAAACGTGTTATTTTGTTTCCAAGCGGCTGTTGTGTTAACTTCTTTTATTATTACAAATCACCGAGATATTTATTCTTAATAAAAATTCTATATCTACTGTTTTTATCGACACGGGTGCATGGTTGGATTCATGAATTCAGTTCATCTGTAGTCACAAAACTATAAGGTTTCTAGTTTACGGGATATTAAAATATAGAAAAAACAATAATTTGGGGGTGGTTTTAAAAAACTACAATGGACGGGAAAAAGTTAATACAAGCCATAGGTGCCGCGATATTGATCTTTCCTGCTCTGCCAATCGCCTTTCACTTTGGCCAATTTAGTTGTAATACGACATGAGATAGGGGTCAAAAAAAGTTGGGGCAATGTAAAAAAAGGATTTTATTAACGATTGATTGAACTTGCAGACATAAGAATTCAAAAATTGATATTGAGTATTCTATTAGGAAATCCTCAGTATTTGCCTGAAGTTGGAAAGTTGGCGGTGTACTCAACCTCCGAGCCTTGGATAGCACGTTAAGCCATCGGTCTCACGCCTGATCTCTTACCAGACGTGTCGGACGATTGCCGACTCGTCGGATTATGAGAGTGACAGAATAGAGAGTGCACTTGTATAGCGTGGTGGGTCAATGTTCTAAAAACCCTCTTTCCCTTTCTATAAACAGGGAAGCCTGTGCTCATCAGTGTACTGTTAATAGGCTGCTACTTACCTTTACCTAACCTAATAAGATTCATACAGGCAGAGTGTGAATTGATAGTAAGAATTTAACAAAATGTCAGGATTTTTCAACAACCTGGGCTGTATAAATTCATTAAACTGCCTTGTTTTATCAAGACAATTTTTACATAACACGTTATATAAAAGTAAAAGAAAAATTGCATATGTAACGATAATTTTTACGATTCGGCATCAAATGGGATTTCTGTAGTTCCCTTTACAGTGTCATAAAATACCAGACATCATAAAATATAGAATCCCGATTCGTTTTACAAATACGCTGCGAATTAACCCTTAAGTATAGAAGCAATAAGAACGAAAGCAATTTTCGCAGCGTAAACATATAAGTTGTCACATATAGGCGTATATTGACGTTTTTACGATTTCACTAGCACTTTCGTGAATGTAGACTTTCGGCAGAGTGCTTGTATAATGTATGTCAGACAGTCAGACTAAGGTAGAATAAATTAACCTTTCTAGCAAATTACATTTGCCCTTTTCACATTTTCTCACCTCCGAAATTTCAATATAAAAAAACTTAAAGACTGCGGTAGACCTACGTTGATGTTAAGTTAACTAGCCTTGAATACAATCTTGCCTCCGTCCTTAATAAGAAATATATGTAAATACAATTTCCTAAACATGATTTCTTAGAAATTGAACCCGGTATCCATGTAAACTTTTGAATCGTCATATATTGTTTCCATATGATTTCTAATGTACGACTAATGATAATATTACTGATTGACTAAGAATCTACAGTTACGAGGGTTTCTTCGGTTCTTGTTCTCAGAAAAATCCATAACAAACTCAGTATTGTATCACTTTTTCGTATCACCACCAATCTACATATTTACACCCACACTTTTTATCGTGCAAGTCTTTCTAATTGTAATTGTACAATCGCGTTAATATATTTCAATTATTTCATTCATTTAGAATAAGATTTATTAATATATCAGTGGATGTATTTTATTATGGTCTATAAGCCTTATTATCGCGCGAACACCAAACATTCTTATATGTAGCTCTTTTTTTAAATAAAGTTTTTTTTTATTTATAAGGTGATATCTCTAAAACATTTTCTGGGAGTTTGTTACGGAAATGTATATGTATGTAATGTTGTTTTTTTAAAACCAACTAACCATTACGCCAGTCATTTTTAAAAATCTGCATAGAAATCTATGCAAAATATTTTTGTTGTAACACTTATTTTGTATTAAAATCAATTAACAATCTCTTATACTACTGAGTAAAGACATGCTTTAGAATTCAATTTATTTACCTAGTGCAGAGATTAGACAATATCGCAGAAGACATTATAGTACACAAGTGTAAAGTTAAAAAACGTGTATTTTTCCGTCACTCGTGGTTTGATAGGATGGCAGAGTTATCTCGTCTGATCTTTCTGCATAAGAGACGGTTTAATGTGCTCTTTGAGGCAAGGGGAAGTAGAGCATCCCCTATCTAACGGCCAAATACTGAAGAATTCTAAAAACTAGTACCAATAGTATTTTTTCTTGTTAATCCAGTCAAGTTAACACTTGGCTGGCTCTCGCAAGATGGTAAGTAATACCTCACGGATTGTAGGCGTGATGCTTTCCAGTGAGAGATGTTGGGCGGAAGTGGCCCTCTTTTGAGAGACTGTAGTCTCGCTGAAGGAAGCCCACGAGAGAGGAAGAAAGATTCAGTCGATGCTCCCCCTCACCGCCGAAGGAGACGGAATACAAGGCGGCGCATGTTTGCCCACCTTCTCCCTCCCCGTCAATCCTCCGTCGGACTCATCAAGTACACCAGGGCAGAATGCGAAAACTGATTACCTGGTGCCTCGCTGGAGAGGATTCCGCTGGGTTTTAGTGGATATTACGAGACCTACCATCGCCGAGTCCCACACCCAAGGATGGTAAGTGATGATACAGTCTTAAATGGAAGCGATTTGACCTGGGAAAAGGCAATTTACCTCTTATGGTTTATACATAGGTTGGTATTGAAACGCAATATTTTTGCTACGTCTTTGCTGGTAGATTGGTAACTAGTCATAGCGAAAACCTCCCAGTTAAGGCTTAGACGAATTTGATAAGGCAATTTCCCAAATCTTCCCTGATCGAGACTCGAACTCAGGACAGACACAGTCAAACAAACTGATCACTATACCAACGAGGCAATATGTTTGAATGTTAACAACTCCAAGATATACTAACTTATTCCATTTGTTTTTAAGTTTTAACCTGTTGGTCTGGTTACATACACAATACAAGTTCGCTTTACGCTTTTTTGTTTTGAAAAAGAACATTACGGTCTTTTAACCAAATTGCTAGAGTTTACAAAGCAACACTGAAACGTTTATTCTTTTTCGGGTAGGAAAGCTTGTTTTTTAATTGACTTTCAAACGGGAGCTTTGAGTAATTCATGAAAGGTTTCTTTGAATTAGACTAGAAAACCATAAAAAAGTGCGTGCGTACAAAACACACATTCAAGAAGTAAAACTTCTTTAGCAAACTAATTTTTAAGTCTTGTATCTAGTTATCTAGTAAGTTTTAACTTTAGAGAGAAAAATGAAGATATGTGAGGAGTTTAATGAATTTAATTGTCATTAAAATATTAAAAGTGTCGAAAATTAAGGCAAATAATTTATTGAAATCTCAAATGACAAATTCTAAATAAAAACGCCACGTGATTTTTTGTCAATATTATAAATTATTAATTTAGTTTTGTTTCGAGTTTAAAATTTAGAAAAGAGAATTTATGAAATATTTTATATTTTATGTAAAATAGTATATTAAATTATCAATGGACGAATGGTAAATTAAAGCGCCACATGTTATTGGAAACGTTAAAACTACCTAAAACCTTTAAATTAATTACTATAAAAACGCTGCACACTTTCGTGACGCTAATCTCACGATTCATCCCTCAATTTTATCCTCATGCGCCAAAAGAAGTTTCGCTTCAAAATAATATGTAGCAGCCTACGTCCCAATGCTGGGCAAAGGTGTAATACTCATATTAGAGGCGATGATCGTCATCTGCCAATATATATTCAATAGTATTTTGAAAATATATACGCAGTATTCACTTATGCAGCGATAAAACACGAAATACAGTATTATAATATAAGAAATAACAATATTTTAGAATGGAAAATTATCAGAAAGAATTAATCAGGCTGAGCATACCTATTATTAAAACATACCGACATCAATTTTGGATTTGCTTCTATACAATTTAAGACATATACCAAAAGCAATCTTATACAAAGGCATATTACAATCTTGATTATTTACGTGATATAATTGTAACCTAAGCGTATAAGAACAGTTACGTCTCGGTAGCAATTATTATCGATCTTTTAAGAAAAGTGACTGTTCTTATAAATATAATATATGTTGAAGTGCAATAGTCTGTGGAACGCTAGCGCCATCTGTCTATCAGCGTGAGGCAGAGTCAATAAGTGACAATCCGGCGCGCGTCTCTCCAGTTCTCGGGTGACGATCCGCCAGAGCGGTCGACTATTAAAACTGTCGCGTTCTTGGCTATTATTGTTAATGTTTTTGTGTAATTTGTTATCGGGAGTATTTGGACATTATAATCTGAGTTAAATAATAAAATATTTGATTGCACCAACATTACCCACCAAAGCCCACAGTATGGAGATGGTATTATGGATGCCACTAAGGACGATGTCGAGCCTACGCCCCTATGCTTTGTGTTCCTTCTCTCTTACTTTCCTACATGTATTTGGTCAGAGATTAGGTCGTAAAGTATTTTCCAGCATACTATAAAGTAAAGTATTTTTAATGCGCGTGAACTTGTATACAATATTTTATGTATCCTGTCAAGAGAAATTTATTTAAAAGTAAAAAAAAAACAGTTAAATTTTTCAGTTAAAAATAGTTATCTCAATTTTCAGTCTATTGAATTAAAGAGAAAGCACTGAAAAATTTTAACGAGTTATCTCAAGCTGCTCAAACAGTCATAGAGCTTAAAGATAATGTCATTATAAATAGCTTAATGTTTCAAGCTCTTAAGCGTTTGTCTCGTCTTTGTGAAGTGTGCTTCCGTATGATAACGTAGCTATTTGAATAATATGATTCCACCTGGAACTTCCAGAGAATACATTATACCAGATAGTAAATTTTGACGGTTTCGCTGGCGTAGTGGTGCGAGTACTCGCCTTCCTAGCAGAGGCCCCGGGTTGGATCCCCGGTAAGGCGAATTTAGAAAATTGTATTTTCTAATTTGTCTGAATCTGGTCTGGTGAGGGCTAGTTACCAATCTACCAGCAAAGACGTACCGCCAAAACAAAGAGATTTGTGTTCCGGTACGCTTCTGTGTAGAAACCGTAAGGGGTATATTGCCTCTTACCCAGATTAGCGCCCTTCCATCTTAGACTGTATCATCACTTACCGTCAAGTGAGATCACAGTCAAGCGCTAAACTGTCAGCAATACAGAAAAAACTTCTATGCAACGATTAGACGGAACGCCATTAAAATGTTACTTTTCTTTAAAGCCACAGTTATATACAAATAAATTGCTTTGATAAAGAAATCTAATAAATCAGTTTCTATTTCATTATTTCTGGTAACACTATTTGTTAGCAGACAGCAGCAGAAAATAGCTTATAACCGGAATGCATGTCAGAACTGTTTGTTTCATTTATTACATTTATAATTCAATATAATGAATTATGGTTAATGTTGTAATATATAAAAAAAAATCTGTAAGTAAGTAGCAACCCACTGCTGAGCACAGAACTCCTCACTTATAGGAGAGGAGGAGGAGAGGAGGAGGAAAGGAGGAGGAGAAAACTATCTACGAAAAAACTGTAAAATTACTTAAATAATTAATTTAAAAAATACTTACTTTGTAAATTTTATAGCTGATGGTAGATCAGTCGAGTTTTTTTTACATATTATCCTATTACTATTATATTAAAGATTATGGCATTTAGTAAAGAATATGTTTTAATATTATTCAAAGATATGTTCACAACATTCTCTAATATAAATGAGATAAATATATATAATATAAGAGGTAAAAATACTTGAAGCTTTAAAAGCAATTAGTGAAAATATTTAAGTATTTCATATTGCTCAAGTTATGTTTTTGAAGATATTTGTTCGGAAAGAGGTCTTTGAACTTTCTTAAATAGCCTTAAATAAATACAGAGAAGATAAAATTCGTCCTTATTTATTCGGAGACGAACCCCTCTTAAAGCCTAAATATTTCTATCATTGACTAAAAGGCCTTAGAAAGTAACTGAATATTCTGACAATATTATTCATTTGAACATACTTATTTTCGTCTAAAAAACATATTCTTGTAACTGGACAGAAAACATATTTTTATATATCAATAGAGAAATTATGGTTTCATAACTGATCGTCGTCGTCGTCGTCGTCGCTTCAACCGATGGACGTCCACTGCTGGACATAGGTCTCACGTAATGACGTCCACAAGGCCCGGTCTTGTGCCGCCTGGCTCCAGCGGCTACCGGCGACCCTCTTTATGTCGTCGGTCCACCTTGTGGGGGGTCTCCNTTTTTGTTTAAAGCCACAGTTATATACAAATAAATTGCTTTGATAAAGAAATCTAATAAATCAGTTTCTATTTCATTATTTCTGGTAACACTGTTTGTTAGCAGACAGCAGCAGAAAAAAGCGCATAACCAGAATGCATCTCAGAACTCTACGTTTCATTTATTACATTTATAATTTAATATAATGAATTATGGTTAATGTTGTAATATATAAAAAAAAAATCTGTAAGTAAGTAGCAACCCACTGCTGAGCACAGAACTCCTCACTCATAGGAGAGGAGGAGGAGAGGAGGAGGAGAGGAGGAGGAAAGGAGGAGGAGAAAACTATCTACGAAAAAACTGTAAAATTATTTAAATAATTAATTTAAAAAATACTTACTTTGTAAATTTTATCAGTCGAGTTTTTTTTACATATTATCCTATTACTATTATATTAAAGATTATGGCATTTAATGAAGAATATGTTTTAATATTATTCAAAGACATGTTAACATTCTCTAATATAAATGAGATAAACATATATAATATAAGAGGTAAAAATACTTAAAGCTATAAAGCAATTAGTGAAAATATTTAAGTATTTCATATTGCTCAAGTTTTGTTTTTGAAGATATTTGTTCGGAAAGAGGTCTTTGAACTTTCATAAATAGCCTTAAGCCTTCCTTAGTAATTTTCCTACAAATTAAATAAAGAGAAGATAAAATTCGTCCTTATTTATTCGGAGACGAACCCCTCTTAAAGCCTAAATATTTCTATCATTGGCTAAAAGGCCTTAGAAAGTAACTGAATATTCTGACAATATTATTCATTTGAACATACTTATTGTCGTCTAAAAAACATATTCTTGTAACTGGACAAAAAACATATTTTTATAAATCAATAGAGAAATTATGGTTTCATAACTGATGTTCTCTTGAAATTAGGAATAAATTGTTACTATGTTATTTCGATCAGTATAATTTTAACTGTTGAATTTTTACAACAGTAGATAGATTTTTACACATTACAAGGGTTTCGTCCTCCAGAACATCGTAAGATCCTCAGCCCTCTTTTAATTTATCCAGTATTTATAGATGACCAAGGCCTTTTTGATTTATTATATTTGTATTATCATTTGAATGGGGAAATAATTTTAATAAAAATCTATAAATGTTTGCAGTCATTTTCAAAAGATCATTAAATATTATTCAGATTTTTCGTAGTTGTTTGAGAAGTTATAAAACGCTGCTATAGTTAGAAGATAACTGCAGTTTGTATTTGAGCTCGACTAAGGGAATAGATAAATAGAAATACCAAAATATCAGTAGGAAGCAGCAAAAGCTTTTGCTGCATTGTTGAATGAAGTTTGGGTACCAGAAGGTCTTTATTCTTAGTTAAGGTATATATGCTTATTTGGAGGTATAACACATACATACATACATAGCATCACGCGTCATTCCCATAGAGAAAGGCAGAGGCTACGGCCAGGTCATATCTCTGTCGCTTCTTTCATTTTCATTAACCCTTTCATACAAGTTCGTCAGTTTACGGTGCGTCTCTTGACCTGTCCCTATTTAGAATGTCCTGGATTTAGTACAGGAACGTTCGACTTGGTCATGACTCATAAATCCTTTTGTCAGCCTCCNGTTGAATGAAGTTTGGGTACCAGAAGGTCTTTATTCTTAGTTAAGGTATATATGCTTATTTGCAGGTATAATACATACATACATACATACATAGCATCACGCGTCATTCCCATAGAGAAAGGCAGAGGCTACGGCCAGGTCATATCTCTTTCGCTTCTTTCATTTTCATTAAACCTTTCATACAAGTTCGTCAGTTTACGGTGCGTCTCTTGACCTGTTCCTATTTAGAATGTCCTGGATTTAGTACAGGAACGTTCGACTTGGTCATGACTCATAAATCCTTTTTGACAGCCTCCTTTCATTCATGCCCAAATCATCTAAACATACCTTTCTCAATTTTAGTTACTACATCTTCTTTTAAACCACGACGTTCTCTTATCATACTATTTCTTACTCTGTCACTCAGTTTTAATCCACTCATACTTCTCAACGCTCTCATCTCTACCGTATTTATTTTACTTTTGTGATTCTTCTGCCATACCCAACTTTCACTACCATACATAAGTATTGGTACCAACACTCCTCCACGCACAGCCAGCCTGGCCTATTGAGACACCCTCAGGCTATTAATAAAGGCACGCAGGCAACCATTTACCATATTCCCTGCATTCACTCTCCTTGCAATATCACTTTCATATATTATTAAAAAAGGGCCCGAGGCAGCCCGGACGGGTTACTGCTGTACTGTAATCTCACGTGACGGTAAGTGATGATAGAGTCTAAGATGGAGATTAACAAATACGCTAAAAGTTAATTTACCTCTTAAGGTTTCTACACTGTATCGTACCGAAATGCAATACTTTATACTTGTTGGTACTTTATTATATACGTATTTGCTTTTAAGGTTATAATGAGATTCGGTAGAAGCCTCTCAATAGTCTTGCCAGTACTTCTCCGCATTTTTAGCATAGGTCCTGAGTTCGATTCTCTGCAGGATAAATTTAGAAAATTACATTTTCTGAGTCTAAATCAGTGGTTGGCTTCGGCGGCGGCTAGTTCTCACCCCACGAGCTAAATGTTCCGCCAAGAAAGTGACTTATGTTCCGATAAAAAAGCCACAACCGCAATGCAAATTTTATAAAATGCAAGTTCCCATATTTGCTTAGACTGTACACTAAAACAGAACCTTTGCAACTTTTGCGCTATTGAGACTTTCTTTGAACACAAATTCGCAGTATATTAATTAGCAGCCGAAATAATGATTAGTTTATAAAGATACTTACATAATCCTAATTTTACAATTACAGCCATAATGTATTTACTCATATCATATTACGAAATAGGGGCGTTTATTATTCACAAATTAGCGTTCTCTTCAAATCTTAATTCGGCTTTCTGATGAATATTTAACCGTGTTTATTTATAATTCCAACTCAACGCGTCTCGTATTTCATCTCAATTATACAATGTTAGGCTTTGCGGATTATAAAATACATATTCCATTATTATTTTGTTCGCAAAACAGCAAATTTGAATTAATAGAAGATGGATAGCCATCTGGCTACAGATTTAAGCTTCTATTAAAGAAACTTAAATCCAAAATAAAACATTCTATATACAAGTATCGCTTTACAGCATTTTTGAAACGTCGTATCTTTTTTTGACCATCATTATTTCATGTAGATTAAAGCTTTTCATTCACTCCCACACTTTTTATTGTTTAAGTAATCCTTCAAATTATAGTACGATTTTCAATTAATGTAGTTTAAATACAGGATTTGAACTCATTGAATGAATTGCTAATTTCATGTAGCCTATTAGAATTTGCTAGCAGAAGTCCACTTCCATCTTAGACTGTGTCATCACTTACCGTCAAGTATGATCACAGTCAAGCGTTGAACTATCAGCATTAAAAAATGTATATAATGGGTAAGAAGGTATGGTTTTTAACAATAAGGTATGATAAATAGCAGCTCATTAACGTCCCGCTGCTGGGCACAGGCCTCCTGACTCATAAGAGAGAGGGTTTTTAGAGCATTTACCCTCCACGCTGCTCCACTGCATAGTACACAAGTGCACTCTCTATTCTTTCACTCTCATAGTACGATGTGACGGGGTTCCGACACGACCGGATCAGGCGCAGGATCGACGGCTTAACGTGCTCTCCGAGGCACGGGAGTGGATCACACCGCCAACTTCCCAACTTCGGGCGAATATTGAGAAAATCTTTAATTATTATAAAACTCAATATTGATTTTTGAATTGGCCAGACCCAGGACCTAATGTCTGTCGTCGAACATGCTAACCACTAGACCAATGAGGCAGTTTTAACAATATAACTGACTTTTGACTTTATATATCCGTTAGAAAAAATAAATTTATATTCTTCTATAATTATTGTCTAGTACACTTGATACAGAAAAAATCCATCCAACCAAGGCTTTATCCAACCTCAAGCGTTTAAAGGATACAGTTTAATTAACAAAACAATAATGGAATTAATAAAAAAACACCTTAAACACATAATAAATAAAATAAAATAAATCTTTATTCAGCCACAAAATCATACTTAATTAACTAAAAAACGTTAGAGTAAGAAAAAAAAATAAGTTAAAAATAGACTAAATTAATTATCTGTGTTCCTAAAACAATTATTTTTTAAAGACTCAAGAATACAATTTGGTCTTGGGAATCCAGGTATCAAATCAATGCTGCTCCCCTAAGGAGGAGGAGGCTGGGTGGCAGGAGGCGTCTTTACGAACGCCTCTTGTCTCCTCCTTGAACATCCTCAGTCGGTTCACCCGGGAGTGTCAGAGTGAATGCGCAAGGGAGCCTCTGACACTCCACACTCAGGGTGAGGAGGGTGTCGCTGGGTTTTAGTGGGTATTCTGGCCTTGCCGGTGAGTCCCACACTCCCTGCCTAGTGGCAGGGGTGCGCAAATGCATTTCCCAGCGAGAAAAAAAAAAAAAATGGTATCAAATCAAAAATATTTTTATACAAGTAGGCATATTACAGCACTTTTGAATCGTCAAATTATATATTTTTATCCACACTCTGATTCTAATATACGTCTGATGATGGTACTCAAAAACGGCTTAAAATCTAAAGTTACGAGGGTTCCTTCGCGCCCTTATCCGAGAAGAACCCACAAAAAGTCAGTCGGGTATTTTTTTGTTACCATCATCATTACAATATCATATTAGTTTACTATATTTTAATTCAAATTAGAGCAAATCGTTCACTCCCACGCGTTTCTATCGTCTAGGTTATCTTTCAAACTAGGTTTATTATAGGAAACAAGGAAAATAAAAATATTCTTAATATTTAGATCCACATTGGCTGAACGGGGCGTTGCCTCAGCATAGATGCTCCAGTCACAGAACTGCAGCGCTGATTTTCAGGCATAGCCCATGGTGACTGCGCAGACTGATTGAGAGTCCGTGTGTGGAAACATGTGTATGCGTGTTGTGTTTACATATATGCGTGCGTGTGTGTACTGTGTAAATGTCAGGTCGTATAGGAATTCACTCATGCAGAATCTGGTGCTAAAAAATAATACACTTTTTAAATTCATAATAGAATACTTGTAAGTGCAATGGCATTCTAATAGACGAGCGTCACATTGCACCCAGATGGTTATTATTAAAAAACTTCGCTTTATTGAATTCTCTTATTAAAATTTTAGAAAGAAGAAATGTAATATTGTATAAAATTCTATGTAAACCTACATACAATTATATGTTTATATCATCAATGTCAAATTAACATTTTGTATACAGGCCTATAACGCAAAAAATTATAAATCTTGATATAGATATTTTCAAAATCAAAATAGTCTTTATTCAAGTAGATTCAAAAAGCACTTTTGAATCGTTAGTAGTCTGCCAACGGTTCAGAAAGTTGATGGAATATCTTAAAAAAAGGGGTGAAATAAAGGATTGATGTTTGTATAGAATGTCAATAATTTCTAGAGATGTATTCTTTACGTTAAATTCAAGTTATATAATTAATTAGAATTTAATAATTCGTTAATTATAACAACATCTAATTGATAATAAATAAAATGTGCTATTACAGTTTAACAATATGATAATTATTTAATACAGTGATTTTACTTAAACGTGTTTTACAGGCAGACATGTTCTTTATACGATTATTATATCACATAATGTAATATTATGTAAAAATTTGTTTTTAGAAATGACAACGATTTTTAATTGTGTCACTCCTCTAAAGCATTTTTTTAAAATACATACAGAAACTTCAGCTAAAATATAAAAAGACAAGCAAATTTAAATGGAATATCAACAAATGAATGTTCTAGATGAATGTAAACACGTAGTATGAAAAGGAAAATATCCATTGAATGTAAACCAATAAAATTCTGTACGAGATCTATTCAAATACGTAGAGAAACGGAGTAAGCGTTTGGCTTACAGCGATATTTCTATATTGAATCACGAAAGTATTCGTATTGTGCTATAGTTTAAATAGCTTTCCGTTAAAATACTCCTAACTGAATTTTAGACACGGTTGCTTAGGCTTTAAAACGGCGATTTTTCCATATAACATAAACATTACTTATTGGACTACAATGTTACGAGTAAAAATTTTGGGTTACTAGAATGATTAAACACAGTGAAGGATGTAGAATGGGATACTATCAAGAAAGAAGTCATCTGTTTTAATTTTTTACTTTTTTATTGCGTACAGCGTTTAACTGTGATTCGACCATCAAGTCAAAATGTCACTCATCATTAGGTGAGTTATAATTCAGTTTAACATGGTATTAAGCTAGTTACTGAAATCTAAACAACATAATGACCTAAGTGAGCAAACAGACTTAATAAATGGATTTAATAAATTTGCTAAAAAAGTGACTACTTTGTTTTAAGTCGTGTTTTGGGATTTTAAATATATGTTATACATATACAGTAGCAAAAGGAAGAAGAGTTTTTTTTTTGAGGGTAGGAGTGTATGTGTCAACACAAAAAATTTGCTCTTTGCTGTTTTATTATTTAAATATTGTTTATTTAATGTTTAAATATAAATTAATGAGTGTTTAATAGTTCCCTACCTGTCAGCTGTGCATTCACTGATAATAACATAGCAAATCTGTAAGTTTACCTCACTTTTACAAATTTCATACTTCAACTATAGACATAACCTACAAAAGATGGAGGCTATTAAGAGTAATCTTGCTGAATTGGCTGAGCATTTTAAGGTGACAATGGCAGATTTTCAAAATGAGATTAAAACTGCTATTCCTGCTACCACTGCAACCTCAAATATAAATTTTCAATTTAACTCTTTTAGAAATTTTATTATGCACACTTTGGAAAACCTACAATCACAAATAGAGTTGTTGGCCAGGCAGCATGATGAATTAGAAATGCATACACGGAGAAAAATATTGTTGGTTCATGGTGTGGCTGAAAATAAGTCTGAGGAAACCAGTGTTTGTATTGCATCACTTCTGTCGAGTAAACTTAAAATGGATAATTTAACATCAAGCTCCATAAGCAGATCCCATCGCTTAGGACATACTAGTGGTGATAAACCAAGAGCTATTTTAGTTAAATTCAAGGATTTGGCAATGAGGGACAAAGTTTGGTTCAAGAAAACATCTTTAAAGGGTAGCGGTGTAACTGTTACTGAATTTTTAACTAAGGGACGTCACACCACTTTCTTGGCAGCTAGACAACAATTTGGCATATCGAAATGCTGGACAAGACGTGGCTGTGTTATAGTATTGGGCCCAGATGGTACACAGCATAGTATAGTTTCACTGTCCCAGCTAAATGCTATCGCTGCTCACTCTCCTCCCACTAATGCAGTCATTGATACCCCACCTGAACCAACCCCAAAGGACCCTAAGGCCCCCAAGGACATCAGATCCCACAAGGATGCAAGGTCAAGAAGATTTGTCAAGAAGTAGTTTTGAATTAGTGTAGTAGTGTCACTATCTTTATCCTTATATTTAGTACTGCACAATTTATTCATCCTTTTTTATTTCATTTTATATCTTTGTAGTTGTTTAGTAGTAGTTTTTGTAATCCATTTTTTTTTTTATAATATTTTGAGGTCAGTAGTGAAATCTATTTGTATCAATATATCTAAGTTCTATTATTATTATTTTGGATTTATATCTAAGTTCTACTGCTTGAGAAATTGTTGCTCTGACAGATGACATTGACAATTAAATGTTACCAGTAATTAGAATATTATTAGACAATCCATTTATAATAATTGAAGCTACTTTTTTACTGCTTCCTATTTCCTGTTTTTGTATATTAATTAAAATTAGTCATAATTAGTTTATAGTTCCTTTAAGTTTGATTTTATATAAATAGTTTCCTTTTTTACAATTATTAGACATAATTTTGCTATTTTGTAATTCGTTCTCCACGTAGCTGGCGGGTTAGTTTAAAACATATTAAATATTTGTATATCTTATAAAAAAATATAAATATTTATTATATATTTTCGTATAATATATAATTGTATATATTTTATAATACATAAATGTCGTCTTTAAATAATAGTAATGATAGTGAACATTTTTTTCTCTCTCAAGTGACAGTTCGTCTAGCGAGAATAGTTATCACAGTACATCTTTTATTCCACTTAACGTTGCCCTTAATTCTTGTTTCTCAGATTCTCTGAAAAATTTCAATGTAGTTCATATCAATGCTCAAAGTATTCCGGCTCATTTTTCTGATATGCTTACATCATTTGAGTCCAAGAATATTCATGCAATATTAGTATCGGAATCTTGGCTCAAACCTAACTTACCTTCAATTTCTTATTCTCTGCCCGGTTATCACCTCATACGTAATGATCGCGTTGGTAAGGGGGGCGGTGGAGTAGCAATTTACTTGCGGTCTTGTCTTTCATTCACTGTTGTAAGTACGTCTGCTCAACCTCCCTCTTCTGATGCGGCAGAGCACTTGCTTGTAGAAGTACTCTTATCAAACAAGAAAGTATTATTAGGTGTTTTTTACAGCCCCTCTAACTCCATAGACTATTTCTCTTCGTTTGAATGTATACTGGAGAGCTTAACCCCGTCCTACAGTCATACCATTATAATGGGAGATTTTAACACGTGCTTACTACGAGGTGATCACCGTTGCAATAGGTTATTATCTATCCTTGAGGCTTGTAACATGCATTCTTTGCCATTAGATGCGACTCACAAATTTCCTGGCTGCCTACCATCTCTCCTTGATCTTATAATGGTATCGACCCCCGACTTTGTCGCAAAGCATGGGCAATTTGCGGCTGAAGCCTTTTCTTATCATGATCTCATATTTCTCTCTTTTAAAATTCGTCCTCCTAAAGCTAAAACCAAAATTCTTCTGCAGCGTAACTTTGGAGGAATGGATTTGAACTGTTTACGGGAAGATGCTATAGAAATAGATTGGTCGTCGATAACGACCGCAGATACGGTTGATGAAAAAGTTGACATTTTGAATTCCATCATAACGCAATTATACGATAAGCATGCTCCAATCAGGCCGGTTAGAATGAAACATCTTCCAGCACCTTGGCTGTCTGATGACATAAAGTCTCTTATCGAAAAAAAGAATAAGGCCAAGAGTAAGCTAAAGGCAAATAACACTGACACAAATCGAGCTAAATATAATAAATTTCGAAATCGCTGCAATACATCGTGTAGGGACGCACAACGACGCCATATCCATACATCTGTCGAGAACGGCGACCCAGTGAAAGTTTGGAAGTTTCTAGAATCGCTTGGAGTTGGCAAATCGTCCCATAGTTCTTCCTCTCGCAGTAATCTTGACATTGAACTCCTAAATCAACATTTTAGTACATCCAATGTGATCGATGCCATTGAAAAAGAAAATACTTTAAAACTTCTTTCAACGCCTACAACTCCTGCTTATCCACCGTTCGCTTTTAGTTCATTCGCCGAATGTGATGTTAAAAAGAGTGCTCTGTCCATATCCTCTAATGCTGTTGGCACTGACGATATTAGCCGCAATATGATCATTCCTATCCTCGATATCATTTGTCCTATTTTAACCCATATCTTAAACGTTTCCATTTCAACAAGTGTATTTCCTAGTTGCTGGAAGAGTGCTCAGGTTATTCCGCTTCCCAAAAAAGCCAACGCCTGTAGTTACTCTGAGTTTCGCCCTATTTCCATTTTGCCTTTTCTTTCCAAAATTCTTGAAAAACTGGTATATTATCAGTTTTCCCTTTTCCTTAATAGACATAGTCTTCTTAATCCGCTCCAATCCGGTTTCCGTCCCGGTCATAGCACGGCTACAGCTTTAATAAAAGTGACTGATGACATTCGTCGGGGTATGGATAATAAACAGCTTACAGTTCTTACCTTGCTTGACTTCAGCAATGCATTTAGCAGTGTTGATTTTGACCTACTATTAAGTTTACTGCGTTCTTTTAACATATCTCCATCGGCGTTTGACTGGTTTCAAAGTTACCTTGGAGGACGTCGGCAGCGGGTTCGTATCGACGATAATTTCTCATCGTGGTGCGAAGTCCGTGCAGGTGTTCCCCAGGGAGGCGTGTTGTCACCTTTACTGTTCGCAATTTTCATTAATACGATAACTCAAAGAATAACTTCTCTCTATCACATGTATGCAGACGATGTCCAAATTTATAACCAGTCGACTCTAGATAACCTACCATCGGCGATTTCTGCAACCAACAGTGATTTAGCTTCGGTTTACAAGTGGAGCCAATCATTTGGCCTAAAAGTTAATCCACAAAAGTCTCAGGCTATCATTGTTGGCAGCAGAAATCTGGTTTCTAGAGTTGATTGGTCCTTAGTGCCTCCGATAATAGTAAATGGTACGACTATCCCATATCAAGAATCAGTAAAAAATCTCGGAATCTATATGGACACGACATTATCTTGGACAAAACAAATGAATGAATTAAGTAGGAAATCATTCGTAGCATTAAGTTCCCTACGTCGTTTACGATGGTTTCTTCCAATTCCAACTAAAGTTATGCTAGCACAATCTCTTCTTCTTTCTATTCTTGACTACGCTGATGTAAGCTACCCTGACTTGACCGAGGATCAACTAGAAAAACTTGAGCGTCTTCAAAATCTATCAATTCGGTTCATATTTAGCTTGCGTAAATATGACCACGTCTCTCAATTTCGTGCAAAGCTCAAGTGGTTACCCATACGTTTTCGCCGGAATCTAAATATACTTTCCATTCTGTACTGTATTCTGTTCAACCCTAAAGCGCCTTTCTACTTGAAAGAAAATTTTATATTTAAATCATCGGACTGTAGGTCCATAAGGGACTCTCAAAACTTGAAGCTTAACTTAATTTGCCACTCAACAAAATTTTACGACAAGTCATTTGCAATCAGCGCTATTAATTTATGGAATAATCTTCCACTATCTATTAGAAATGCAAAATCTCTGGATATATTTAAAAGACAGGTAAAAGCGCATTACTTGTCACTTTGTAGTTAAGACGATTATTAATTGACTTTCACTTATTAAAAACCTTTAAAAAAATTTTCAAGACATTTTGTATATACTTATTTATATATATGTTAGGTATGTATGTATATGTGTATGTATGATCTATATATGTATGTATATATATATATATGTATATATATGTATATTTGTATATATGAGGAAGTTTTTTATATTTATTTATGTTTAGCCCACACCACCTACCACATTCCATTTAAGCAATATTTCTAACCCAAAGGTTGCCTGGTAGAAATCGCTGCGTAGCGATAAGGCCGCCTTCTTGTACATTATTTTCTTTTCTCTTTTACCTTGTTTCTGTTCTATGTTTCCTGTGTGGTGTACAATAAAGTATTTTCTATCTTTCTATCTTCTAAGAAAGTATACGAAATAATATTTCCTTATAGATACTGAACATTATGATAAAACATTGATATTATAAGATAATAATACCACGAATACTGTAGTGCTCAAAACCTTGAGATTTACTTTAATACTATACTACTATTACTACTTATTATTACTATATTTACTTTAATAATAACTTTTTAAAGTAAATCTCGAGGTTTTGACTACTACACAACTTAATAAAACAAATTATTTAAGCAGTATAAGGGAAAGCATTAAGCGTCTTTGTGCAGCGTGCACTGATATTTCAATATTGAAACATAAAACAATATGTATAGCGGAGTCTTGATACCGTTTTAAAATTGAGGCACTTTAAATGAAAAAGTATATCTCGATAAATTGTCTTTAATTTTAACATCGTTTTCTTTAAGGAATTTTCATTTTCTTTCTAAAGTCCTATAAAAACTATAAACGTGATAGTTTGTATATTCGGTTGTTAGGTTACTCATGCAAAAGCTGCTGGATGGAATCGATGGTTGATTTTTTTTTTAATCATTCCTATAAATTGTATTCAAAACGCATTAAAAATACATTTTCTATCAGATTGTATATCTGATAGAAAATGTATTTTTAATACAATTTATAAAACTTCTAAGCGGTTTTATTTATTTAATTACATCGCACATAAATATCGAATTTATTTTTATTTAATAAATTTCAGTCACAGTAAAAATCACACTGTAATTTCAAAAATTACTTCGACATTAAAAAGCACGAGATAAAATAACGAAAAAGTTATATATATTCCGATGCAAAAAAAAAGAATGTCTATAAAAAACTAAAGATTTGACGTCATTCTTTAATATCATTATCGCAAATTCGATGATTCAAATTACTAAACCCTATTCCAATAAATCATTTTTGATTTGTTATATAAGAATAACAGCCGATGACTAATTGAACATTGTAATTCAATAGTCAATACCTTCCTAAATATACTGTTAAGTTTACAATAGGCGATAAATTTTTAAATCCAAACAAAATTATATTATGTTGGTAACTTATATATTTTGCATATGAAGTAAATTTCGCTTACCACTAATCAGTGAACCCTCACCTAATCCAAACAAATTTTGAATCCCAAAGCATCATGTAACAAGAGAACTTGTTATTAGTAAAAATAAATCTTCACTAGATCTTCACAAATTCATATACAATAAGAGAGAATAAAATCCTATGCGAGATGTTTTCAAATACTTATAGGTATGCGGTAAGCATCATCTTGTGGTTTACGGTAATATTGCGATATTGAATCACGAGGGTATTCGTATTCCTGTAGAGTGTATTTGACGGCATTCCCCAGTAGAATCACTATTGATATGTAAATGTTTAGAATAACCGAACGAGTATTACTAGGTAATTTTACTATTATTGTAGAAGTAAAAAGGTAAGTAGCAGCCCATTAACGTCCCACTGCTGAGCACAGGCCATGTGGACCATACCAAACAGAAAATGGTCCATTAGGAAGAAGAAAAGTCGGTAGAACCAATTGTCGATGGGCTGATGACATTGAGGAAATAGTAGGGCACATTTGAATAAGAACATCAATAGGGATGCGTGGAAAGAATTGGAGGAGGCCTTCACTCTATGAAATGTCGGGTCGTACAAATTTATACATCAATAAAGAATTTCCAAAGGCTGTGTTCTCTTCCGATACTCGTCCACGACTTATTCTCCAATTACCCACACTCAACAAAAAAACTAGAGTTCGCGCCAATTGGCACAATCATTTAAAAATAAGTAAATGCACCAAATGAACTACCTCATTGGTCTAGTGAACTGCCTTATTGGTCTAGTGGTTAGCATATTCGACTACAGACATGAGGTCCTGGGTTCGAGTTCCGGGTCGGGCCAATTCGATATCGATATTGACTTTTCTATGCAGAATTTCTCAATATTTGCCCGAAGTTGAGTGATCATCCCCCGTGCCTCGGAGAGCACGATCTCTCGTCGGTCGTGTCGGAATCCCGTCACATCGGACTATGAGAGTGAAGGAATAGAGAGTGCACTTGTGTACTATGCCTGCTAATCCGCTGTGGAGCAGCGTGGTGGGCCCATACTCTAAAAAACATCTCTCGTGTGAGTGAGGAGGTCTGTGCCCAGCAGTGGGACGATAATGGGCTGCTACTTACTTACTTAAATGCACCATCTTATTAATCACTGGCAGACACGACAGACTTCGCCCTGTCAAAAAGATTTGGATTGTGGCAGATTCCAGTTTTACGAATGATTTTCGAAATGAAATTACAGCAGTACTAAATATCTATAGCTCTTACATTTTAGTGACTATTCAATTTGGCGGGGTTGTGACTATTCAATTGAATTTGAACTTTGTGCAGCGGCAATAAAGTGCAAATTGAATCTTTGACGTTAGGAAAACACCTACATTGCTTAGACAACAGTGAGTACTTGTAATTTATTATAAACTTTATTGGATAGCAATAAAGGTCAAATTGACTGTACATTTTAGTTAGAAAACGTTTGTATGTGAAACTGAACTTTTCTCGCCGTAAAAACCATTCATGGACTTCAACGAACATTAAAAAAAAAGAATTGTCAAAATTAGCCCAGGCGTTGTTGAGTTATGCGCTGACCAACACATTTTGCGATTTATTTTTATATTATAGAATTACACAGATACCTCCATAATACTCAATTGACAATCTTATTTTAAAATATGAGCGCAACAATAATGATACTTTTCGCAATAGTCAATATACAATCAAATACTTTAACAATAATCGATAGTCTCAAAAAATTCTAGTCCCCAATAATTATTTAAACCTAACAGAAAGAGGTCCACATTAAAGTCAGAAAACTCACCATACTAACAAATAGGTTTAATAATTACCTATATTAATATTTATATGTACGGAGATGTGGACTATGAAACCATCTAGCCCATGAGTTCCAATAACGTCGGGTATGGCCTCCTCATTCAAAGGTGAGAGGGTCTTATAAAGTATAGATTTAACAACTCGCTTTTATTCTTAAGGAAGGGGGGGGGGGGTGAATTCTTCCAACGATACTCAGCTTTTTGAGAACTCCCAGGTAATGTGGAATTATACATCCTAAAAACCATTGGTAACCCTCCTCTGCAAATAGGTGGCACTAGATTTTTCGTAGGAACTAGACCCACTATGCTACTTGGGCTTTGATTCAAAAATCAATATTGAAGTTTGTTAGTATTTTTAAAAATTTTCCCTAAATTGCGAAGTTAGCGGTGTGGTGCACCCTCGTACCTAATCTCACTCCTGTCGTGTCGTATTCCCGTCACATTGGGCCATGAGAGTAAAGGAAAAGAGAGTGCACTTGTATACTATACATACTCTAAAAGTCGTCTCTCCTAAGAGTGAGGAGGGCTGTGCCCAGCTGTGACTACTTTCGTAATGTCAAATTTATTCGGACAACGGGATATAATAAAATGCTTTACATATTTCACAGAAATTTATAATGGAAACAGTAATGTATATATAAACAATAATCAAGATGATAAAATATTTAATGAGATATTAAAAGCGCGTATTCGGGATTCATAAAACGATCTTAATGTACCAACTGCAGATTGGAGACATTGTAGCACGTCCCTAAAGTGTTGATGTCGTTCGTGTGTGTCTTGTTTTTACGTACGATATCCTATATTATCAGTTCTTTACACAATTGACAAATAATCCCGTTGACTAGTTGTTTTTTTGTATTACAAAACATATTTATCAGATTTTTTTGAAGCACACAGATTTACAAACGTAATAGAAAGAGATGATCTCTCTATCTATCTAGAAAGAGATGATACCTGTCCAAACTGGCCAGGAACCTGGTTTGCTTTGCAACACCCACAGTCGAAACCTCCCATGTATCTAGATATACAGAAAATTAAAGTTAGTTTTCAAAATTTCTCAGGAAAATTAAACTCGGGAGCACTGCTAATAAAACAAACAAAAATAGTTGTCAATAGTAGGTAGCAAAACTACGAACAGACTTATAAGCAATATGTTAAGATTATCTGCAATATTGTCTATTTGACTTAAGAGTTCTATCAAAAATCGTTATTCATTATTGAGATGTTCTTGTAGTGAATCTAATTCATAACTTTTAAGCTCCACTCCTTACTATATATATTATAACTGTCAAAGTAACTCAGTTTGTCTGTCACGCTTTCACGCCAAGCCTACTGGACCGATTTAAATGAAATTTGGTTTAGAGATAGTCTAGAGCGTTAGAAAGTACATAAAACTACTTTTTAATAGGGAAAAAAGGTTTGGCCCTGGGACCGGGCGAACCCAGAAATAGGCTAGCCTTATTCTGGCATGCGGGGCTCTGCCAGAGTGTACTTATGTTCTCTTGCTACTCGTGGGAACGCAATGGTGGTATTACATTATTAAAGTCCAAAAATGGCGGCGATGAGATTCGCAATCCATCATGTCACTTTCCTAATGGGGGCGAAAAGCGGGCCACTGAGAGCCGTTTTGCTACTTGGAATGTACGAGGAGGAACTAATGAAAAGATTGATGAAGTATGCATGATAGGTGCATAGATGTAATCTGCGTTAATGAGACAAAGAGGAAAGGATGTGATATCACGAAACATAGCCCTTACACAGCTTACTGGTCTGGTGTAGGCAGTAATAAAAGAGGCTGTCAGGGAGTTGGTATCATACTTTCCGAAAGAATGGATGATTGTGTGAAAGAAGTGAAATACGTGAGTCCTAGACTCATCTGGATCAGGCTAAAAGTTGGACTTACTCGGATCTTTGTCTCATGTGCTTACGCTCCGACGGACCTGGGTACGAGAAAGTCCAATAAAGGCCAAAAAGAAATAGATGAGTTTTGGGAAAGTCTGAGTGATACGTTGAATGAATGTGGATTAAATGAGCGAATAATTATGTTAGGAGATTTTAATGGATGGGTAGGTCTGAAACGTGATGGATATGTAAGGACTCTGTCACCAAACACACCAGGTGACAAACGGGTGAATGAAAACGGAAGAAGTTTGCTTGGGATATGTGTGGAACATAGTCTTATTGTGGCAAACATTATGTTTGAGGATAAGGAGATTCATGTGTATACAAGGGAAGAAACACCTGCAGGGAAACACGGGAAATACTTCATTGAAGTATTTATACGTATGTGTGTTATTTATATAATAATTATCCTAAAATATTTAAAATGCTACCCAAAAACACTATTCCACGCGGATTATGTTACGAGCACGTGTAGTATCGTTTAAATGAAAAATTCTATGCCTCTCAATATATTTTGTCTTCATTTTCAACCAATATTATATAGAAATTGTTAAATTACAATCTGAAACCAATACAATGAAATACGAACAAGTAAGTTATTGGAACTGTAACAAACAACATTTTATATACAATATTCCCAAGAGCATTGCCGATCTACCAGTTTCCAAGAGCATTATAACAAGAACATTTTGTTTTCAATAAATGCGGTTCTATATTTATTTTATTGAACTTAACGGAGACTCAATTTAATGTGCTTATTTTAATATTCCAGGAAAACTTTAGGAACAAAACTACGCTTGAAAGCTTCATCAAGGCCTCGCTGGCGCAGTGGTGCGAGTATTCGCTTTGCTAGCAGAGGTCCCGGGTTCGATCCCCGGTAGGACAAATTTAGGAAATTGTATTTTCTAATTTGTCTGAGTCTGGACTGGTGGGAGGCTTCGGCCGTGGCTAGTTACCACCCTACCAGCAAAAACGTACCCCCAAACAAAGAGATTTGTGATCCGGTACGATGCTGTGTAGAAACCGTAAGGGGTATATCGCCTCTTAACAGATTAGCGCGCTTCCATCTTAGACTGTATCATCATTTACCTTCAGGAGAGATCACAGTCAAGCGCTAATCTGTCAGCAATAAACAAAAATCAAGGCTAAGTCATCATATATTATATTATATACAAAATCCACCAATAATTTGTTCTATTATATATTCATAAAGAAATAATATTTGCAATATTTAATTATAATTTTATAAAATTATTGTCAATAATGAGTCGAGATGTATTAAAATAGCGACTTAACTTGAGAATGACAATGACGAATCTGTGTTAAAGAAGTTTTTACCTTCGAAAAGGGTAAAGTGTCTTGAGGACTTTTTTCATTTAATTATTTAGTTTCCAACGGAACTTATCACTAGGTAAATGTACGCAAATTATATATTCATGAACACAAGGTAATTAACGTTGTAATTATATAAAGCAAAAAGAAAGTACGCAGCAGACTAGTGATATAAAAATAGTAAAAAGAAATTTACAATATTATGAAACTATAAAAGAAAACGAACACGTAAAAAAGATAACCGCCTCATTGGTCTAGTGGTTAGCATGTTCGACTACAGACATAAGGTCCTAGGTTCGAGTCCCAAGCCAATTCAAAATCGATATTGAGTTTTCTATTAAGATTTTCTCAATATTTGCTCGAAGTTGGGAAGTTGGTGGTGTGATCCACCCGCGTGCCTCGGAGAGCACATTAAGTCGTCGGTCCTGCGCCTGATTTCTCTCCGGTCGTGTCGGATTCCCGTCACATCGGACTATGAGAGTGAAGGAATAGAGAGTGGACTTGTGTACTATGCCTGCCAATCCGCAGTGGAGCAGCGTGATGGGTCTATGTTCTAAAAACCCTCTCTCATATGAGGGAGGAGGCCCAGCAGTGGGACGTTAATGGGCTGCTACTTACTTACTAAAAAAGATAAAAAACATGCGGTATGTTATAGACACGTTCGTTTGTCGTATATGAATACATCGAATAACCAGAATTAGTTTCTGTAGACTAGTTTTGGTCGAAAAACTGTAATATACAAATATTAAACCATAAGATTGCACATAACTTAGGACTATAAATTCAAAACTAAGTGCACTTTTCCTTTGGAATATAGGATAATAAAAGAAGGGCCCATCCGCAGTAGACATCGTTTAAGTTGATGATAGTATTCAAACTCACGGTGCAGTTAAATCTACATCTCTATCAGAAGCCCATAATATAGAGTCTACTGTTAATTTATCTTCATTGACTACCATTTTCGTCGTAATAGATTGAGTGATCGCTAATAGCCTTGCGGTTAGCTGGTTCTGGAAATAATTAATGCAACTGATTTCAGCTCGAGTTGGTTCAACGAAAATGATCGCTGAAACGAAACTCTAATTTTGAAAGCCTTTGTGGTAGTACATAAGGAAAACAAGAGAGCAATAAATATTGCTTTTGCAACCTAAATTGCGCCTAAGGTAAGTAATTTTAATGCTTGGCCTTAATATTGTCGAGAAATGTTGTAAACCAAAAATCTGCACTGAAACACAGCTGTCATACGAGTATATTTATATTACATAGTTGTATGCATAAAAAATAAATGCCTATATCCATTTGTTTGTTAAATGATATAGAAAGGAACATTTCAATTATCTGAATCTTTAATATATTCTGCTGAAGAACTTTTCGGAAATGCCAATATTAATTCATTTAATTTAATATATATTTGAAAAAACTGTGGAAATGTACAGACATTTCCCCACTTAGTGACCTTCGAAGGATTAAATAACTCACAGTATTCTTTATAAGACAAAAATATGTCATAGTTTGTGCGGTTTTCATTAATTGTTTACTTATATGAAATAATAAATATTTTTTTGTGCATTTAACAGCTGATATTAACAAGCATCATTAAATGTGTAAAGTAAGTCTGTTTACTTTAATTAAAACGGTAAAAAATATTCGTGCTTGTCTAGATTATGAATTCAAATTCAGCTGCAGAAGTAAGTCGTAAGATATATGCTGCTTTTGGAACTGTAGCTGAACGAACGAGCCAGAAATGGTTTTCAAAATTTGCTTCTGGAAATAAAAGTCTGGAAGATTAACTTCGCTCCGAAAGACCATCGACGATGTCAAGCTGACAACCGAACAGGATTGCCAAGCTCTTGCCTTGATATTCAATGGCAGCGATACTTCTGAATATCACTATTTAAATGTAAAAAATAACCCTACTACTTTATCTTGCTTGCAATATACAGTTGACATAAGAGTTGTGACTTGATGATTATTTAAAAAACTAATTTAATGAAATACCTTTTTGACTTACAGTTTTCGGTTACGCCACTTTAGTTATACGATTGGAAAGTATTTAAATTGACCATTATATTTTAAAGTACAATAAGATTGTTTAGCAAGATCTTAACTTAATAATAAATATACTGTGGTGAAATATTTGATTGAGTGCGTTAATTAAATGTATAATAATTTAAAATATGTTTGCGTCATGATATTCGTTTTTGTATTGACTAAGTTAAGCGGCGCGAATGATGACGTGAAGTTGAGAGTTTGTTTGCAGAGTACGCCGGTTGTAGTTTTGATTCTAAATGTATTATTGAAGAAAGTGTCAATGTATTGAGTTTAATGTTTATTAGAAATGTGTGTATAAATAAGGATTAATAGAATTCGACTTATGAAAAAAAGAATATGTGTTATTAATCTCAAAATAAGTAAACAATAAATGAAAACCACACGTGCTTTTTAAATCACCTAATAGTAAAAAGAATATCCTATATATATATTGTATTGTATTGTTATACTCTAAGGGGTTTGTCAGTAGTTTGGGTGAAAGCTTCTTCTGTCAACTAATCCTTGTCGGTCACTTTATCTATTGGCAAAAACTACACATAGATATAGAGAAAATCCGATGATTAGTATTTGAGTTTATCGCGAATATACAGACATGATGGCGCAGTTTTTTTATAATATCTTCAAAATTGATATATATTGAACCGATCGTAAATATGCAATTTCCACAGAAGTTACAATTTATTCAGACTTAACCAGTTTTAACTCGTGAAAAGTTAAATTCAAGCGGAAAGTCGCTAACCGCACTGCGATAATAATTAGTGTCTTACAAGACGTTGGTTAATATTGTTATTTATGCTTAATGTTAAAAGCAGAGTACTAAAACGTTATTAAGATGCTACAACTTTAACATGCTTTTTAGTAAATTTACTATTATACAACTGTACTGTTTAGGTAAATGACGTTGCTCAATAGTTACAACTGTCTTTTCAAACAGTTCGTGAGACAATATTTTCAGTATTTAGTTATCTTTGTTTGTATATTTTAGGAGGCGATAATTTAGTCTTTAAATGTTATATAAAATGTTACTGTGTATAAATTAATTTTGTTTGTACATATTGTTAAAAAATTTAATACTAATAAAGAAATTTAAAAACAAACCAAAACTATTGTACAAGAGTCATGTCAGTCAGAATAATATTTAAAAAGCAATTGCGTTTTATAACAAGTTGTTTTCATGGGAATATGAGGAAAATCGTACTCAACAGTCGTCTTCATTTTAAATCAATCTCGAAAACTTTAAGGATGCCGTTAATAAGTGGGTGAGTGAGTGAATTTAAAGTCCTAAAACCATATTCGCAATAGTTCTTTTCTAATCAAAATGGATAGGGTCATATCGTTGATATTTTTCCAAAGTGAAGATGTAAGTAGAAACAATTTTTATGTTTTAAGAACGAATAACGTCAATGTCTATTTGAATATTAGCTGTCTCGACGGTGTAACAAATAAAAGCTTGAGTATCTACATCGAAAAAAGTATATCTATGACGAATTACAAATAATTCCAGCGAACAATTCTGAAGGTCTGATGTTTACTCACTGGGTAATCGTTTGACTCTTATGTATTCCTTTACCCGTGGACATTTTGGGAAACTATTTGTTCGTGAACATCTGCAACACGAATAGAATATGAATGCGAAATTTCAAGTCAATCAGGAGAATAGTTTTGGAAGTTTATCGCTTGCTTATTTATTCAAATACTCATAAGTTACCAGCGGTTGTCACCAGTGTCTCCGGTTTTCAGCAGGCCCAAGAAAAGGAAATTTAGCGTCATCGATCCCAGCATGACGATTAACTTGTTTTCACTGTTAAAAAATACCACGTCTAAAGAGATTTTTATTGAAAATAACAGCATAGGTTTATTGCTGACGTAAAAATGCCCAATATATCTTCCAAAGTGGTGTATATTACCGTTAAGGCCTATTTAAAAGAATGTTTTTATTTAATACAATTTTTAAATACCGAAACGATATTAAAAACTATTTCATAAAATTTTGCATTCATTTTAGGACAAAGAACGGTTCAAAATTTACCTATAATATGCAATGTATCACGTTTCAAATGCAAACTGTGGCTTTTGAAATAGGGGCATGTAAGGAACGCCTATTAATATTTATATTCCGCCTTTTGATACAGAGTTTCAGATTTTGAACGCCTAAGACGAGGCTTTTGAGGAATTTCGAAGGGAATTTACACGTTCCTTCTCGACTTTATCCCTCGACTTTAAGTACAGTATCAGATTATTCTTGCGTAAACCTACCCAATAAAAAAGTTGTAGTGAATGAAGTGGTTAAACCTAAATGAACCAAATTAAAATTATATATCCATGATGATGATAAAAAATATACTTGATCAAAATTTGTGTGGATTCTATTCAAAAGAGTACGAAAAGAAGACCTCGTTTTTTTAATATTAAAGAACGATTTCTTTAGTATCTTCGAGTCGAATGCGATCATCTGGCCCCCTATTTCATATGCAGAGGACTCCGCTGGGTCTTAGTCGATATTCTGGAAACAACGAGTCCCACACTCCGTACCTAAATGTATTTCCTAGCGGAAAAAAGGTATCTATTGACTCATCACGTTATCTCTGGAACCATAAGGCGTAGAGACTTGAAATTTTGTAGGAATATTCCTTTTGCCGAGTAGAGGTCCGCTAAGAATGGATTTTGCGGGGGGTTGCGGGGGTGTTGACTAAAAAAAAAAATTTTTCACATTACAAAACATTTTACACCTCACATTTCGGACATTTCCAACAGTTATAGGTATATATTATAAATAATTTAATTGACACCTACACAAATAATACGCTTAAACCTTCCTCTTAAATCACTCTATCTATTGTAGTAGTAAATTCTGAGTTTACCGTGACCATACCGACAGATGCAGCGAAGGACTTCATACAATGTATATGTAATTATAAAACAATATGTAAGCGTTAAACGATTACACAATAAAACTGATCGTGTAATATATTGTTTTTAACTCGGGATTTTATGCAATAAGTTATTTGTCTATAGTACAACATTTTATGCAGAAAACCTACAGCGTAATATAAAGACGTAAAGTGCCCATATCTCGTGAGGGTGCTCAGGTGTTAGAGTGAAATATGCGATAAGATAAGACAGCATTTGGTAAGATCCGAGTAACATTCAGCTGGATTTTATATATGTAAACTGGTTAAGTACAAATTAAACAGTTAGCGAAAGTGTTACGTTTCATATTCGGCAATCGTATGCTTGTAAAATAAAAAAAAAAACAAAGAAATCTTTATTCAAGAAGGCTCAAAAAGCACTTTTAAATCGTCAGTAGTCTGTCCGTTGGTAACAAATCTACCACCGGTTCGGAAAGTTGATTCTGCTGAGAAGAAACCGGCAAGAAACTCAACAGTTACTCTTTTAAAGACAGTTTTGTATGCTACAATGTGTAATATATTGCTTCTGTGAGCAACTGAAATCAAATCCCAACATTTCTATCGTTTAAATAATCTTCGATTTCGATTTGACATATTTCTTAAAATTACGTGGAGGCAAATCTAAAACTGATTGAGGTATCTTAATAAAAATGCGTATGCTCAACCCGACAAATGATTTCTGAACCTTCTTCACTCTAAAATAAAAAGTCAGTGTATCACGATATAATAACTTTTACCCGTGTTGTAGTGACTGATACTGTTAGTAATTGTTATACACAAAGGAATATGATATTTATCGAATCGAATTCATAATTTAAACCTTTTTTAAATAACCAGAACACTCACAAAAGGTAAAATCTATCTAGCTTTATAGCTGTAGCTCAGGTAAACGCACACGTAAAGAATTTTATATTAAAATATATTGATGAGTACAAAATACATGATGAGCATATTGATAAAACATTAAAGTAAGGTACAATATATGTAATTAATGTCCTGGTTAGTTAAAAGGATCGTTTTCTGGAGTTTTTTCAATCTTCTTTTCATAGAGCTGCCGTCTTCGTCAGTTAAAAAGAACGTGTTCTTGAGAGTTTTTTCATTCTTGTTTTCTTAACGCTGCTTGTTGAACTTTGTTGTGATGGCAAATTACTAATGTTGTTGTTCAGAAGGATTACTACTCCATCCCCTCGACCAGGCTTCGTTCCGGGAAGTCGATGTACTCCACCAACTAAGTATCGATCTCGTGAACGAAATGACTTATGTGGCTCGCTTTTTTCATCAGCCTCCGAGGACTCCCGTTCAGTATGCTTCAATATTCCCACCAGCTTGCGTTTTGCTATTTTTGTTTATTATATTATAGTTTCGACGGCCTCGCTGGCGCAGTGGTGCGAGTATTCGCTTTGCTAGCGGAGGTCCCGGGTTCGATCCCCGGTAGGACAAATTAAGGAAATTGTATTTTCTCATTTGTCTGAGTCTGGCCTAGTGGGAGGCTTCGGCCGTGGCTAGTTACTACCCTACCAGCAAAAACGTACCGCCAAACAAAGAGATTTGTGTTCCAGTACGATGCTGTGTAGAAACCGTAAGGGGTATATCGCCTCTTAACAGGCTAGCGCGCTTCCATCTTAGACTTTATCATCATTTACCATCAGGTAAGATCACAGTCAGGCACTAATCTGCAATAAAAGCTGTCTGTCAGCAATAAAAAAAAAATTCATTTATTGAACACCAACAAAACACACATTACATACATTAACTTCATTCACAGTTTTTTTGCTTAATGGTATCTTAATTAAAGGTGAAAACTACAAGCCCAAAAATTTTACAACAACATAATTTACTTATTTATATAAATTATAATCTAATATTTAAAGAGAAGATTAAAAAAAGAGTGAAAAAAGAAAATTGGGCTTATAGTAACGACGATAGTTTTCTTTTAAATACGGCTTTGGCATCACGAAGAACATATATTTCGCGTTTTTTTCAAGTTCGCTGTATGATCTCTTAATCCTATTCAGTGAATCCTATTTTCTGAACGGACCGGCGGTGACTGCGAAAGTCTGACACCGATGGCTCTGACTTGCTGTGGACCAATAACGCATAAGATTTACGTTTAACAGAAATAGTATTTTCTGATTCAGCATCCCTCCTAAGTTTATCTAAATTGACCAATTGGCGTTTGCCAATTTGACGTATTAAATTTTGTACTTAAAAATTTAGTTTTGAGTCAAAATTCATCGGGTTAATGAATTTTTTTACTGTGATCTGAGCAGGTTGAAAATATGGGATACTATCAGAAAGCAAATTTAAATTAATAATTCCTTTGAGAAGTTCTAGTGTAAAACCATAACAAGTAATCTTAGACTGTATCGTCATACTATCAGATGAGATCACAACGACATATAGCCAAAATGTCGTAGCTTTTTATAATTGTGAAGTTTATATCTTTCGATAATACATGATACTACAATTTGGGTCAAAGCACGTACAACGAGGCAATGCCGGTAGTGCTCCAACTTATCCCGCCCTAATTGCTAGTGAATACTTCAGGTATGGACGAATAACTTGGTTTTGTGAATAATCATAGCACGTTCATGCTAAAAAGAATTTTAGCTTTTCACTTATTCAACCGTAGTTGCCAACAATTCATTCATATTTGATGATTGATAATTTTGTGGTGTAAGTTAAAAGACATTAGCATGGCTTAAACTGAGTACTAAATCCTTTTTCAGGTCCAAATGATAGTTGAGTTCCGGTTGGACAAGGCACTTTAAGAAGAAGATGGTTAAATCGAAAATACCGCAGTCTATGAAAACTAAAATCTCCTAACAGTACGTGGATATGAAATATAAAATACAGTGCATATAGAATAAATAAAAATTTTAACGAAAAAAAAGAACCGCCTTAAAAGCTAATTCTTATAAATATATAAATAAGCTCTAAAAAGTAAAAAATAATTGCATATTCATTTGGATATTTGGATATTTGGAGTCGGTGTCAGCCAAGGTACCTTCTTATACAGCTGTAGGTGTGAGAGGCCCTTTGGCTGACAAGTTGGCCTGCGAATACCTACCTTCTTTTTTTGTTAACATTTTTATTTATTTTTTGATTTTTAGTGAATCTGTATACACTAACGAATTTGAATATGTGTACACCTAAAAACGTGTTGCTCATGTGAGACAGCAACTTTTAAATGAAACAACTTTACAAAGTTAAATTAAAAACGATATCGTCACACCCGGAATCGCAACCTAATACTCGTACGTTACAGGTTAGTTATTTTACCACCCCGCTATCACTTCTCTTTTATATGGTAATCACAACAACAACATAAAAAAACACACAACATTAATACGCACATTTCCCGCCCCCCTTCCGGCTACCACCGCTTTATACATAATACACCTTATAAATATTGCAATGCAGCAACAAACGTAAGCTCATTGCTATTTGATTACAGTTACATATTCTGCCGAAAATCGCACCCTTACTGTAAACCATTGAGGAGTTCTATTGATCATCATATTTAACTACGACACTTGAACATACCGAAGTTACGGTAAGTGATTCAAATATCTGGAGATCTTAAAAAAGATTCTGCTGAGTCTCGTTAATTTGCTACTAAGAATTGAAGAGTTCCGTTACTTTGTTACGGATCCCATGATCACAACCTAACCAAACTATTACCAAACAACCCTTGAAGTATATTCTTTCCAATAAAAAAAAAGAATCATCGAAATCGGTTGGAGTGATTTTGAGTTATTCGTCCATTTGTCGCGCACATGCTCAACGCAAATTTAACATTTATCCGGTTTTCTCAAGGACTTCATCATCAGAACTGGATTTAAAACGACAAGCATCACCTTTCACATAAAAAAAATCGTCAAGATCGGTTTACCCAGTCGAAAGTTATGAGGTAACATACATAAAAAAACAGACGACTTGATAACCTCCTCCTTTTTTTGAAGTTGGTTAAAAATAAGAAGACGCGCTGCAATTGATGGGGACCGTGGTTGAATTTCTCATAGAAATGATGAGATAGTCCACTGATCGCAATAAATTTTCGAAAGTGAGGTTGTCATAGTTTGAAGAATTGATGAATATTGGAGTCTAAAAGCGTTGAACTAGCTACTAAATAAATATATAATATAAGTCGTGAAGCCGTTGGACGAACACGTTGCGAGGTTGGTCCTTTAAAATAAATTATTTCTGCGCCATGACCATTTACATACAGAATATTGTTTCGTAGGTCCATTACAAAACAACAGACAAAATTATGTTTTGTTAGAATCAGACATAAAACAATTTTTCTCTACACTTTACATGTATTCAAAATAATTGCAAATGTTTCTTACAATTTTGTTTTTCCTTTAGACTGAATATCATTCGTGGCTAGAAATGCTAATGCGTAACGACCTTTATCAACAACTTATTTCTAATGAAAACTGATTGTTTTTTCACAAAAGTGCATGAAAAAAAAATCAAAATATAATATTCAAGTAGGCCAAATACAGCACTTTTAAGTCATCAAATATAGTTTTACTTCCACACACTAATGTTGGTAATAAAGGACGACTTAAAATCTAAAGTTATGAGGGTTCCTTCGCGCCCTGTCCTGCGAAGATCCCACAACAAACTCAGTCGGGTATTTTGTAATTTTTTTGTTACCATCATCATTACAATATATTAGTTTAATATATTTCAATTCAAACTCGAGCAATTCGTTTACTCCCACGCGTTTCTATCATCTAAGTAATCTTGCAACTTATAATATGAATTTTCTTTTAACAAAGACTTTGAATTTATTAATTGACATCTCTAGAACGTCATGTGGGAGTTTATTATAGAAACACACACAGTTACCCTTAAATGAGTTGTTATTTTTATGCAGCTTACTATAATTTATAACAAGTTTGTTATTGTGTCTTAAGTTATATGATGTACATTCCCTCTTTTTATTAAAAGAGTCAAAGTTTTTATGTGCGTACAATAAGTTTTCTAATATATATTCGCAGTGAACTGTCATTATGTTGACTGCTCGGAATTTGGTTCTTAGCGACTCTCTTGGACCCATATTGTAAATCAAATGTACGGCCCTTTTCTGCAGAACAAATACTGCATCTATATCAGCAGCATTACCTAAAAGTAGAATACCGTATGACATATTGCTGAGAAAGTAGCTGAATAATACGGCAGTATCAACACATGTCAGACGACGAATTCTTACGACGAAGTATTTGAAATTGATTGGATAAGAAATAATTTAAAGTATATTATTATAAACAATAGTTAGTGTGAACTAGTAAAAGGAAATGAAGAAAAGGAGAGGCCAATAAAGAAGTTATAGACAGCTTAGACTCTTGTTACCAAAGCATATCATTTTCGCACTAATAAGAAATTTATCGCGAACTGTTATTGTTTTGTTAATATGACATGCTAGAGAATTAACTCAAATTCGAGTCTTAAGTTAAATAAGATTACGATAGACCCAAAGAAATATTTATAACTAAAACTCGATTACTTATATTTGAAGATGTCCTTAAAGCACGAACATTTAATTTTAAAATATTATATAGCGATATAAAATAGGTCTTATTATTAACTGAAACTCAATAACTTGAATAAATTTTGAATGGAATTGTAATAAAAGCTTAAGATTTATATTTAACTCGAGCAAATAACAATAAACTTTATACAGAAATAACTTTGTGCCGAAATGATGTCTTCTCAAATTCTGAGAGTCAATTAGTCGACTTAATTGGTTCCAGAGATATTGTTACGTCCGGTGAATTACTTTCTATTGGTAATTTGAGATAAGTCGATCTATATTATTATCATCTTAGATGGAGATGTTATTATTAAGGATAAATGGATCAGAATATATTACTTGACGGTGTATAATTACATAACTTATTCTAAAATTATAGGTTTACCGTGTTATGATATCATTGAAGTTACTATTATATCCGGTTTGCGTAACTTATCCGTGTATACTATGATTATTCAAGTGATTAATATGTAGCTTATCTGTATTTGCATTCAATATTTATGATGTATAGCATGTATTTGTAAAATCGTTTAAAACATTTCATATTTAGTAGACACTTCACACTCTTTCAATATATCTCGCCGGTGTAAACTTTCAGTAGTTTAAAAATTTTGTTTTTTATTTATCTGGTCAATTTATAATACACTTTTTTACTTTGTTGTAGCTGTCACTCGGTTTTACTTCGATCGATAAATTTAATTTGCGTAAAATATATAGGGGCATTAATAAAAAGCTCACGTAAAATCTCTTTTATTTAATAGACGATCTCCTTGATAAACGGAACTCTAAAACAACTGAAGCGACGTAACGGTCTTTTGATTGCGGTATTATACTGTGGCTGCAATCAATTATATTGAAATTCCCTAATGAATTGGCCGCACCTGGTTTTATTGTAACAAAATGGGATAAAGTTTGAAAGAAATCATTCATTAAAACAATGGATCAAACTTTAAAGCCTACCGTAGAAACATTTTATTCCGTTTCAAGTATATTTTTTAATCACCATTATATTATCATATATAATTAATATTTAAAAGAGGTTAGACACGTAAATTGTCTACCACTGCTAAGTTCTTTTTTTAGTAAGGTAAGTAGCAGCCCATTAACGTCCCACAGCTGGGCACAGGCCTCCTCAGTCATATGAGAGAGGGTTTTTAGAGCCTACACCCACCACACTGTTCCACTGCGGATTGGTAGGCATAGTACATAAGTGCACTCTTTATTCCTTCACTCTCATAGTCCGCTGTGACGGGAATCCGGCACGACCGGAGAGAGATCAGGCGCAGGACCGACGGCTAAACGTGCTCTCCGAGGCATGTGGGTGGATCACACCGCCAACTTCCCAACTTCGGGCAAATATTAAGAAAATCTTAATAGACAATTATCGATTTTTGGATTGGCCCGATCCAGGACTCGAACCCAGGACCTCATGTCTGTAGTCGAACATGCTAACCACTAGACCGAGTTGACTAGACTAGACTGGTTATTACTTCAAAAGTTTAAGGTCTTCGGTAGGCAGAAATTTATTTTTTCTCACTATTCCCCGCGGTGATACCCGCGTAATTCCGTATACCTTTTTTAAAATAAAACTAGCATTAGTCACTCTTAACAATATGCTATATAGCTGTCTGCCAGTGAGTCTTGTCCACATCGTGTGATATTAATTGACATTAAAATGTAGGTATTACAATATTTTTGTGTCTGTATACTACATATTAAGTTACGGATAATAATGTATGTCTATTTATACATACCGCCTAATATCTCTCTCTCCTTTCTATGACGGACTGATTGACCCCAGAATTGGTTGGAAGTGATCGCTAATTAGCGATAAGACCGCTCAATTGCACACTAACAGTACCTTTTACAAAATAATTGTACATGTCTTTCTATACATATCTATCTATCGTAAATTATTTTTGTTGAAGTTAATCAATATTTATATGCAGATAAATATTATTTTAAATGCCTGTTAATGTCAAATAAAATTCTCTCAATTACCAAACAACATAACGTAACCATTTCGAAACTCATTTCAATAAAACAAGTATTTTTGGCGAAATAATCACCACTAGAAATAACATCTTAAATGAAAAGCCAAATTTAAGGGACAGATAAGATGAAAGAAAGGATCCTTTATCAAAAGATACATTTTCCTTAATGAGACGGCTTTTTTCATCTGTAGATGTTTCTCCAGAGTGATTGATTAATATTAGTACTTATCTATAGTGGAAGCTGATTAGTTCGAGCCCGACGCCATATTGACTCCTATTTGCTCTAATTAATAATGTATGTCAGAGGAACTTTTTACTTCGAATGATTAATTGGAGTAAGTGATTTGTGATATCAAATGTCAGTAGTGAAGTTAGTGAGGTTACTAATTTGATAGAAATTAATTTAAAGTAAATCGAACCTTAATTCATTGATTTAAAGTACATGTTCAATAAATGAAAACTTCAAAATAGCAATAACAGTAACATATATCTTACACTAGTAACAGATATATTTCTTATTTTAAATTCTACTTTAACTCAATATTATATAAAGATTGATTTCGTCGTCGTTGCTTCAACCGATCGACGTCCACTGCTGGACATAGGTCTTACCTAATGAAGCTCACAAGGGCCGATTATGCACCGCCTGGTGACCTGCTTGATGTCACCGGTCTACCTTGTGGGGGGTCGCCATTCCAGCACCTTCGGGCCCCAACGTCCATCGGCCCTTCGGACTATGTGTCCCGCACATTGGCCTCTTCAGCTTCGCGATTCAGAGGACTATGTGACTTTGGTTTTATTACGGATCATCATTTCTGTTCAATTGCGTAGAGAAACTCCGATAGCCCTCTCCATCGCCCGCTGAGTGACTATGAGCTTCCGCGTGAGGCCCATAGTTAGCCATCACGCCTCAGAACCGTATATCACCATGAGCAACACGCACTGTTCGAAGACCTTGGTCTTGTGGCACTGAGGGCTATTGAACGAAATGGTCTTACGTAGCCTCCCTAAAGCTACCCAACCGAGTTGGATTCGACGGTTGAGCTCCTTCTCGAAATTGGACCCAGCTAACTGGACTATGTGTCCCAGATATGTGTACTCGTAGACAATTTTGAGTGCGGAGTTCTCAACGATGACTGGGTGGTGTGAAACATCGATATTAGACGTGAGAAACTGTGCTGAAGTCGTCGAGCATAGCATTAAGATTCTCCAAAATCTCTTTCATAATGACCACGTCGCCGGCAAAACGCAGGTGATGTACTCGTTGTAGATGTTGATGATTGAGCCGTCATGCTCAGGTATGCCACGCTCATTCGAGTAAAATTGTCTCCTTTTTCTCGACTAAAGTAGCGAGATAGTTACTGCTACATTTCAATTCATTATTTAATATAACATTACTGACAATATGTTATTGAAAATAATTCGTACAGATTTATAATTAAATGTGTTCAAAATGTTATTACTTAGCGAATTAGGATATAATAATTAGAGTGAAAAAGATCATAAAGCTTTAAATAATAAACTTTAAAGCTTTATGAACGTTATCCATTACAAGATTATAAAAAAAGTATTTGAACCTGAGTGAATGAATAATAAAATATTTGATGAAGGAATAAAAGTCAAAAAATATGTCTATATAGATTCATAATTTTTTTTTTACTTTCACTTATAAAAAAAATATTGCAAATTTCTTTTCAAATGACTTGATCATGCTTTAGAGATACGTATATATTGTATAAACATGACTGTATAAACGGGTATATAACATGATGACAATTATGAATAATTTTTGGATATTTCTGCCCAGTTATATGGATCGTGGTCACGTCGTAACCTTACGTTACAATATATATAATTGTCACCGTGGTAGGGATACCTAAGTGGTCAATACAGTTTAAATATCAAAAAATTCTTAGGCCTTTTGAATCGTCAAAGATTTTTTTCACACATTTGGTCCAATGTACGGCTGTTGATGATATTAAAAAACGACTTAGAATCTAAAGTGTCCTGATAAAAGCCCACGACAAACTCAGACAAAGAACATCAATATATATGCGCCCACTATATTGTTTTAAAAAAAATTGTATCTCATTTTAAGTGAATTTGTAAAATTCTTATGAGAAATAAATTCTTTAACCACAAATTATGTTTAGAGCAATTAACTAAGATTGTAGTAAGATTTTTGAATTAATTATCTTTTAACAAAAGATTTGAATTTTTTAATGAAATCTCTAGAACGTCTATTGGGAGTTATTATAGAAACGTATACAGTTACTCTTTAATATATTGGTACTTTTATTTTTATTCCTTAAGTTATACGAGGTGCACTAACTTTATTTCAAAATGTCTTATATTTCTATGAACAATTAATATTTTATCATGACAATTTAAGTTTAAAACATTTAGTAAATATATTTCCGAGGAAATCATGTTGACCCTTTCGGGCGAATTCATTTTGGTTTGGTAAACTTTTTTGTTTCACCATCGGTAAAATGCAAACAATGAAAACGATAAGAAATATTAAAACGAAGCATTGAATTCCGGAAGTCTTGCCTGCGGATATCCGGCATAAAAATTCCCACAATTTTGACAAGTGAAAGTAATTGTTTTGGGTTCCGAGTCTTTTGTCAACATAACGGAATTTTACACAAAGAACTCCTTTTGTTTATCAAAGAAGAACGAACTAAAAGGTTCTAAATAAAAAATTATAACAAAAAATAATAAAAGTAATTCGAAACGAATTAAACTTCCTCAGATGAGATTGATTTATTACTACGTAATTAAAAGTTTCTGCACTGTTTTATTTGTTAAATAAAAACCCATATTTTGAGACGTATTTTCAGCTACCTTAACAGAAAATCACGTTTATCCACACTTCTGAACAAAACTCTGTCGGCTTGACTGGTCCTGGGTTCGAGTTCGAGAATTGGCCCGACCCGGGGGCCAATTCAAAAATCAATATTGAGTTTTCTATAAGGATTTTCTCAATATTTGCCCGAAGTTGGGAAGTTGGCGATGTGATCCACCCCCGTGCCTCGGAGAGCACGTTAAGGCGTCGGTTCTGCGCCTGATCTCTCTCCGCTCGTGTCGGATTCCCGTCACAACGGAATATGAGAGTGAAGGAATAGAGAGTGCACTTGTGTACTATGCCTGCCAATCCGCAGTGGAGCAGCGTGGTGGGTCTATGCACTAAAAACCCTCGCTCCTCGGAGTGAGGAGGCCTGTGCTCAGCAGTGGGATGTTAATGGGCTGCTACTTACTCTGTCGGCTTGAGTTTCACCGGGAATCAAACCCTGCACGATGAGAAGCCATTACTACTACTTTTTTATGTCGTATTTTTTTATTGCTGCTGTGAAGGTAAGTGATGATACAGTCTAAGATGGAGGCGTGCTAATCTGTTAAGAGGCGACATACCCCTTACGGTTTCTACACAGCATCGTACCGGAACACAAATCTCTTTGTTTGGCGGTACTTTTTTGCTGGTAGGGTGGTAACTAGACAAATTAGAAAATACAATATCCTAAATTCTTCCTACCGGGAATCGAACCCGGGACCTCCGCTAGCAAAGCGAATACTCGTACCACTGCGCCAGCGAAGCCGTCGATGTCGCATTACAGCCGGCCACAGTATGGTACAGTGTAAGGTGCTCAGGTAATGCAGCCAAGGTCAATATGGCGGCGTCTGAGGCTCCCATCAGCTGCATTTCACTTGCACAAAGTTAAACTTTGTTTTATAAAACTTTGAAAAAAATATATGTGGGAGTTTATGTGGATTCAAGAATGTCTTTTTCCACGGCATAGATAACTACACATTCGCGTAATAGGTTATACTTATTAAAGATTTTTCAGAGGGGTGTAATTCGTTGAAGATTACATTAAAAATTTACATTTTTTTAATTAAGGTTATTATGACATTATTTGGTATTATAATAACATAGTTAAGTTAAGCTTGGATATTCTCGATCATCTGTTATTGTTGATAATACGTGTATTAGACAGCTTAGAACCGCTTAAACTTCTATACGTGAAAGCTTAATTGAGTTCCTCTATAGTTCAGTCACCCATTAAAATCACTTCGACATTGTTTACAACAATTTGACATATCCTGCTCTGACTAGTAATTTAACTGACGTTGTGAAAAAGATTAAACAGTCGTATATCAAAAGAAATATAAATGAAATTGTCATATATTCTACTAGGCCACATAAAATTAACAATTTTAAAGGTAACTGTATACGTTTCTATAACAGACTCCCAGAAGACTTTCCAGATGTGTAATAAAAGAAATCTTAACATCTTTATATGGACCTTTGCCTCTCATATGAGTAAGGGCTATGCCCAACAGTGGGACATCAATAGGTTACCGGTTACCTTATAACAATATGCAAATCGATGAAAGCTCATCTCAACACTATAATTAATTGGTGGAGTTTTTGGGCTTGTGAATGTAAATAGTACCTTCTCAAATCAAATCAAATCAAACTATCTTTATTCAAGTAGGCATATTACAGCACTTTTGAATCGTCAAATTGTATATATTTTTTTCTTTTCCACACTCTAATTCATACATCTGATGATGGTAATCAAGAACGACTTAAAATATAAAGTTACGAGGGTTCCTTCGCGCCCTGATCCGAGAAGAACCCACAACAGACTCAGTCGGGTATTTTGTTTTTTTTTGTTATCATCATCATTGCAATATCATATTAGTTATAGTTATCATATTCCACGCGTTTCTATCGTCCAAGTAATCGTGCAACTTATAATACGATTTTTCTATCAACTTTCTTTTAACAAAGACTTTGAATTTATTAATTGACATCTCTAAAACGTCTTGTGGGAGCTTATTATAGAAACGTATACAGTTACCCTTAAATGAGTTGTTAATTTTATGCCGCCTACTAGAATTCATAACAAGCTTGTTTCTTAACTTATATGAAGTACATTCACTCTTTTTATTAAAATTGTCAATGTTTTTATGTATATACAACAAGTTTTCTCATATATATACGCAGTGAACTGTCATTATGTTAACTGCATTGAATTTGTCTCTTAGCGACTCTCTTGGACCCATATTGTAAAACGCACGAACGGCCCTTTTCTGCAGCACAAATATTGCATCTATATCAGCAGCATTACCCCAAAGTAGAATACCATATGACATAATGCTGTGAAAATAGCTGATAAATACCAGTCTGGCAGTATCAACATCTGTCAGACGACGAATTCTTTTATTATCTAAGGTAATACCTAGGAAAACTGTACTGTCTACATGGTCTAGTTCGTCAATATTAAGTTTAACAATCATTATTTAATGTCACATATCACTCAGTTAATAATTTAATATTAAACTCTGCAAAGACTAAGTGTGTTAAGTTCGCTTTGCTAAATGCAAAACAAGTCTGTAGAAATATCCTAATACATAATAGTCCTAAAGAAAGTTAAGTCTACATTCTTCTTAGGAATAACCTTAGAATCTGGGCTGCAGGCAAAAAAAATCAATATTAAGTTTTCTATTAAGATTTTCTCAATATTTGCCCGAAGTTGGGAGGTTGGCGGTGTGATCCACCCCCATGCCTCGGAGAGCACGTTGTTAAGCCGTCGGTCCTGCGCCTGATCTCTCTCCGGTCGTGTCGGATTCCCGTCACATCGTACTATGAGAGTGAAGGAATAGAAAGTGCACTTGTGTACTATGCCTGCCAATCCGTAGTTCTTTCAATCAGTTTCAATCTTTGTATGTCAAGAGTTTATTCTGGCCTAGGCATGTGATTTAATTTAATAACTTGAGTATTAGAGAAACTACTTTCTTCAACTTTTTTAAAGCGAATCGAAAGCGCAAATCATTTAAAAATATTGTTTTTCATAACAAAAAACAATACTTAAATATAAATAGTTAAATTCCTTTATTCTCACCTTTCGATTTAATCAGCTAGTGAGATATATTTTCTCTCACTTAAATAAACGGTACCGCCATAAGGAAAGAGCGAGACAAATATACGATACTGTTTTCGTTTTCACCGATTTGCACGGCCGCGTATCTCAGTCGTATCATGAAATGAAATAAACTGGGGTCTTTTGGTGTCCCCATTTGGATCACGCGTGATTTTTCAATACCTAGGGCCAAAAAGGTTAAGAAGTGCACGTGAGATGATTTAACGTCAAAGTTTACAAAGTTTGTTTTACATAAGTAAGACTATATATTTTTTAATACTTGTTCATATATTTTTTTTAATGTTAAAAACTTCTTTACAGTGCATTTTCTATAGATAAAGTACGAGTATATTCTATGGTACACTGAGGCGAAGTATTTTAGGTCACATGCATTATTGCGGAATATTTTTAACAACCGACGGAGCTAAGAAATAACTTTTAATGCAGGATATAGTATTTGTGTCGGATGTTACTTGAGTTAGTTACTCCAAACGGGAAGTGGATCGTATATCAAAAGCCATGTAACATGTTTTTACAAAGTTTCCGTAATTCACTAACGACTGTTCGCACAAAACTGGGTTCTGACAGTTTCATAAGAAAAATATGTATTTACGAGTATATATGTACTCTATACTTTTTATACAAAGACCAAACTATAAGTTGTTTGTTCGTTAGGGATAAACTCAAAATCCACTGGTTATTAAAAAAAAGTTAATAGTGTCGTACAAAGTACACATGTCAGAAGTGAAACTTCTTTGGCAAAGTATTTTCTTAAGTCTTGTTCATATTTATACAAATCTATAACTGTAGATTTCCGAGACTTAGAGGGAGGATATGTTAAGAAAAAGGAAGATATGTTAGGAATTTAATGAATTTAATTGTCATTTAAAGTATCGAAAGTTAATATAAATAATTTATTGACATCTCAAATGATAAATAAAAATGCAACGTGTTTTTGTCAATACTAGAAATTGTTAAATTTTGTTTTTTAATTTAAAATTGAGACAAAAGAATTCATGAAATATTTTTATTTTATAATTTATGAAAAATAATATATTAAGTTATTAAATGACGAATGGAAAATTAAAATGCCACATATTATTTGTAATTTGTAAAACTACCTAACATTCAAAGGAATTAGCATAAAAAACGCTGCACCTCTTCGTGACGCTAACTATGCAATTCACCCTCATTAAAATTTTACCCTCATGCACCTAAATTCAAAAATTCAAAATTCTTTATTGCTATTAAATAAATGTGGCGTGCAATACAATACACTAATAAAAAAAATTTAAATCTATACACATTAAAATGAATTTACAACGTAAATGTAAACAAAACTTAATAGTATATGTATATTATAGTTAAAATAATGTCGAAAATATATTGTATTTGTACATAAAACTTTATTGGAAAAAAATCTTTAATATTATAAAATGTCTTAAAAATTAAAAAGTCATACAATTTTTTTTTATGTATTGATGTCATGGAATTATAATTTATATAACATATTATACATTTTGATAGCAATAACGCAGATGCTTTTACAAAAAAATGTGGTTTTAAAGAAGTTACACTTCAAAATTCTTTTATCGATCAAAACTCAATTATTAGTATAACATATCCTTTTTTTAAATCCCTACTATTACTTCATATTCTCCATATAATACCTAACAAAGGTATAAAAGAGACACGGGATATACAAGATTAAATGTACAAGAAGGCGGTCTTATCACTATACAGCGATTTGCTCCAGATAACTATGGAAAATGGTGAGAAAGCGGGTAAGTAGTGCATAAAGAAAATACTAAATAGAGTATACATATACAACATTTACATTCTAACTAACGCATTAATTGCCAAGAACATTTTCAATAAAAAATACTTTTTATTCGTCAAAACTTATGTTTCCGTTTTTTTAAAATAAGTATTGTAAGGATTAAGTACTGATTTTGTTCATAAAGTATAATGCCCCATTAAAAAAGGTGAATTTCATTTTTAAAATATAATTTATTTTGACTGAAATATTTTTATAAAGCTTCAATATCAGGTTATTCAATAACATTGGTATGCCAGTGTGGTTTATTTCAATCGAGACAAGTCATTTTAGTTTCATTTTCAAATATTTGTATAGCAGATTGTAAAACCGCACAGTTGATTTTTAAAATATCATATCTGTCTCTATTCCAGAATAATGGTGAAGAATTTTAAATGAATAGTCGACTGAGAAACTTTGTTACGTTTGTCCTCCGAATATTTGATCAAATTTAATATTTAAACGTTTAAAACCACTGGATTGTTTTTCAGTCCAAAATCTACATATATATAGTAGATTTGGTAAATTATATTTACATTGCTAAAAACTTAAGGAAAACGAGTTAATGTTTCTTTTTATGTAGTTTATAAGAAGTTCGTTCCAAATGGTGTTGGAATTGAACTAATTTTATCTATATTACTTGTGTTCAATTCTATTTAAATATAAACAATTATTTTTAACGCTGGGAAATCCTCGTGGATACCTGGAATACTCGGGAGGATGTTCCAGGGTATGCTGGATTCATACCGACTAAAACTCAGCGGTGCTCTTACATCACTCGGAGCCGGGTCACGAGAACGCGACTGTCAGACATTCGCAACCCCGCCAGCGATGTACCTGTTTAGGCCCAACTCGGTCAATGACCAAAACTTACTCCGAAGGTGGATTGCCTGGAGCAACTGGCAAGCCACCAACCACTTCGCGGGACCTCTCTTTGTTGGGTAACGGACCCCGCTTCCGTTACCCAAAGGTCACCACTAAGGAGGGAGACGGCGATCGTGGGCCTCTCGCCTCCTTCCCGGCCGTCTCCTGTGAACGGTCGATCTAGTCATGTTCGCCTCCCTCAACCGTTTCGCCATCTCCTTCCGCGTCATAACATCCTCGCAGAAGGAGAGCGTAGTACACCATGCTCTCTCTCTGCTCACCATCATTCTAATGACGGTGGGGAGCGAGAGATCCGCACCAATAACCGCCACGAGCGCGGCAGGCTGAACAGTCCAGGCTGGGAACGCCTCAAGCGTGTGTTGGGCCGTGTCAACGGTGCAGCCACACTCGTCGCACACCTCGGAAATATAAACAATTACTTGTAACAGGGGAGTAGCTCAAGATATAACCGTCCGTATAAATATTCATTATGGCACTTGTACAGTGAAATATGATATTATAGAAGGAGAATTTGGCTTTAACAATTATTTTGTGGAAAAGATATCACTGGGATATTTTAGTGGCAACTAAGATTTGGATTGGATGAAATTTGACCTAGGAGTATACACTTCAAAGGCGTCGCTGGTGCATTGGTGCGAGTATTTAATTTGCTTACAGAGGTCCTAGGGTCAATTTCCGGCAGAAAAAATGTAGCAAATGTTTTGCAGTTTTGTAATTTGTCTAAGATTAAACCGGTGGAAGCTTCGGCTGCGGTTAGTTACCACCTTCCAGCAAAGGCGCCAAACAAGTTATGTTCCGGTACGATATTGTGCAAAAACTATAAGAGATAAATTACCTCTTACTTGGTTAACAATCTCACATCTTAGATTGTATCACTACTACTAAAAGGTGAGATTACAGACAAGTGTAACCCATCAGCAATAAAGAAATAGTTACCCTATTTTGCAGGATCATCTATTGAAAGCTTACCTCAAAGCTTTAAACGTTTATTTCTGTATAATAAGTATAATAAGTTCGTGCTAAATCTTTGTAATTAGTCCAAAATATAGCCCATATTTTGGAGTTAAAACTTCTTTGCGCGCGTTTGACTTGAGAAGTAAGCTGGTGAACGCGTGACGAGAGCGTTACGAAAAGTGAGTGTGAGATGCGATTATGATAAATATTTTACGTATCGTATGGTCGACGGCCTCGCTGGAATCCGATCCCCGGTAGGGCGAATTTGGGAAAATGCATTTCCAAATTTGTCTAGTCTGGGCTGCTGGGAGGCTTCGGCTGTGGCTAATTACTACCACCCTGCCAGCAAAGACGTACTGCCAAACAAGATATTGTGTTCCGGTATGATGCTGTGTAGAAACCATTACAGTTAAATTGCCTCTAACCAGCTTAGCGCGCTTTTATCTAAGACTGTGCATCACCACTTACCGTCAGGCGTGATCACAGTCAAGCGCTAATCTGTCAGAAATAAAAAGAAACACTTGTTTTTTAATATTATATTCATACACTATTTTTAACTATTGCTCTCGAAAATTATTAAGTAAGGTTATTTTCTCGAAAAATAGCTGATATGCACTAGTATGTGCCTGAAAAATGTGACAATATTTTTAGAGGGTTTATGTTGCGGGTGGCAGTAAACTTCCCAGTTTAAAGTAAATATTTTGAAAACACCGTGAAAGCTTTTCAGTGATGCTTCGTAAATTAATTTAAAAGTCTGCCTACATCTGAAAATCCATGTAGCGTCATGACGGGAATGTAAGCTTCAACTTTTATGATTAGCAAAGCTTGTGATAAAAAGCCTTTATATTTTTCGCTTTTATTAATTCCAGGTATTCCAGTATATTGCTTTTTGGAAACCATTGCGGTAAATTAAGTCTCCACGTTAGCGGGTTACCATCTTAGACGCCATATCACTTACGATCAGGCATAATTACAATCAACTATTAATTACAAATGAAGTTATATTAAAATTTATTAATAAAATAATTCTTATAAAAAGTTCCACGTCTGTAAATAGGAGATTTCTCATTATAAAAAATTAATGTTTATAGTATAAAGTAATGGGTATTAGACTATTTATTTAGTTGGAATAAATTGCACCAAGATGAAAGCATGTTAGTTTGCGTAGCTTTTAATAAAAGCTAATGAAACTACGTTTTATGTACTCTATGTTGTACGAGTATGTTGTCTTAAAACTATATAAATATATAATGCATTTGTTTGTATATGGCTCGCTTAGAAATAACAAGTCAGATCTACGTTTTCAAATGTTTATTATTGAAAAAGTAAAGTTTTAAATACAGAAAAGTATCTGAAAAAGTTAAACATTTCGGTAAAAATTATTATAAATCTACATACGTTAATTACTACCAAAATTTGTGGTAGTGTATTTTAATCAACTAAACTACATAATATATCATGTCACATACATACATACATAGCATCACGCCTCATTCCCTTAGGGCTAGGTAGAGACCATGTCCTTCCACTTGCCACGATCCTTGCATATCTCCTTCGCTTTTTCCATTCTCATTAAACATTTCATACAAGTTCGCCGGTTTAGAGTATTCTTGATCTGACCCTTCTTTAATATGACCTGGATTTAGTCCAGACACATTCGCCTTGGTCTTCCCCTTCCAACTTTCACATTCACTCTTGACTCATAAATATTTTTATGTCGCATAATATGTGCATAAGTAGACATAATCACGAATATATAAGTTTATTAAATATAAAAATGTTTTATATTATTTACAGCACCCAAGTGAAATCTGTTTGCAATAATCAAGTTTAAAAGTTGAAGAAAACCTTAAAATCATCCCAAAAATAGGATAAATATTAAAATTATCACACAATATCTGTAAGAATATTGTTTCTACATAATTCTTTTTCAATTTGGTTATTAAGATAAAAAAAGGTATTGCCGTAATATATTCAAGTGATACACTGTACAATGAAAAAATACAATAAAGTGAATATGCCAGTTTGTAATTTCAAAATAATATGCGTTTACTCAATACATATGAACTTTTGTGTCTGTTTGTGTGTTCATGTTGAACTTTGTATTGGCTAAAGGGAATTCGACTTGATTTAATGCGACAGATAATTGATATTCAGAATTGACTACGTATCATCTTAAAATTTTCACAAGATAGACGCACCGGGATTCGTTACATCAGTGTATGTATTTTGTACTTTTGCGAATATTCCTTTATGACATCTTTACATTATTCCCAAAACAAAACTTTTGCATAACTACTTTACTTAGGTATAATTCCTGTTATTCCTATTGTATCTTTCTTCATTTCGAAATAAACTTCACACTTAATTTTAATTAAAAAACAAGACAATAAGTCAAAAATATTTAAAACCTCAATAGCTCTATTCAAAGCTCTCTATATAATTTACAATTAATCCTAAAAATTTATATTTAAAAAATGTATAGTGACGTGAAATTATAGGTTTAGCAATAGTACTAAATTCAATCAGAATCAAGCATAGTTACAACAGACATTCTATCGGCTTTCCTATTTTAAACACATGAAAAAATTTAAATAAGAGACGTACTAGTAAAATCCCAAGAGAGATTTATGTAAATATACTGAGACGAGGCAAAAATGCTCAACTATAAGGTTAATGAACTATGCACTCCTCTCAAAGCGCAATTTTAATATACGAGTCGGATAACAGTTGTTCGTTATAGGAATGTGTCTGGGATATAGTGCAAATAGAAAGGAAAACTATTTTAATAAAAATAGCTAGCTGCAATCAGAAATATAAGCATCTCTTTATTTGTAAGTCATATTGTGTATTGTATATTTCGCTTTTCAGTAACTGTCGTAACAAAATATGCGTAGAGATAACACCAGATAATAGAAAAAACAAAAAAAAATCAGTTTCAAAGTGACTGTTACCAACGGTTCGTATATTGCGCCGAAGGTCGTTAAGTTTTTTTGTGGCATTTTACAAACTGTTAGTGTTTATTAGTGGTTGTTTGTGTTTTTGATTATATAAGTGATGCGATTAACAATGTAAACCCTTGAAGTAAGTTTTAATTTATAAGATATGAGCATATAAATACAAGACGGACTTTTTTCACTATCTCAAAGTTGACGCAACATGATGCTACATCAATCTTAATTTAATTTAAAAAAGATCACATAGTATATAGGTTAACTTTTAGCCAACATAAAAATCATAACATTTGATAGCTTTTCAAGAAATTTAAGTCCCAAGAGCCACTTTGGTGTTATTTCACACGCGGGGCACTTTACGCAAAAACGTCCGTGCAGGGCGAGGCAGGCGACGATTATTTACGTTAAAAAGCGCGGGCAAATTACGGGGGGCAATAAAGCACTACCGGGCCGTCGAAAGGGTAATTATTATTTACGCGATAAAGATGGTAACTATTTAAATATATGTACTCATTAATGTATTGCTTATAGTATTATTTATTTCAATGTTGCAGCATTAGGTTTGAGGTTTAAAGACATTCAACAACAAGACAAGAATTCACTTAATGAGAAATTAACAAATAAACAATAAAAGTATATGTACGTTATGTGTGATACAAAGCAAATCTTAAAAGTAGGTTATTTAAACATTTAGATATTTAAATGGCGTGTATACCAAGCATTTTGACAATATGTGTTGAGTTTTTTCTTAAATGCTATAAACAATTTCTCACAGAAAATGTCTTTCGGTAGGCTGTTATATAGTATTGCTCCCTCAACCCATATAGTTTTACTACTATATTTAGTTCTCGTTTTCGGTAACCGTAATTTATATCTATTTCTTATATTTAAAAGGGGATTTTGTTTTAAAAGTAATTTGGGTATGTATAGCTTCGGTGAGTATTTTCCTAATTAAGATTTAAACTTTAAATTTTGCAAAAAAAAGTAAAATATATAAATTACATTTTTAAAACCCACTCTCCGCACCTTCCGGTCCTGATAACTTCTCCTCTCACTAAAGGTTGTCTGTGAGAGATTACTATAGAGATAAGACCGCCTTTATACATTTTTTAATGTTGCAATGAAATATGAAATAAAATAAATATGTTGCAATGCAATAGTCTGTAGATCGCTGGCGCCATCTGTCTATCGGCATGAGGCAGAGTCAATAAGTGGCAGTCCGGCGCGTCTCTAGATAGTTTTCGGATGACGGCCCGCCGGTGCGGTCGACCATTGAAACTGTCGCGTTCCTAGCTATTATTATTAATGAGTTTGTGTAAATTGATATCGGGAACATTAAGTGATTGAACATTATAATCTGAGTTAATTAGTAAGGTGTTTGATTGTACTTAGATTACCCACGAACGCCCGCAGTATAGAAAAATGAATTATGGATGCCATAAATGACGATATCGGCAGAGAACCCCACGCCCCTCTGCTTTATGCTTCCTTTCTCTCTTATTCTCCGACAAATATAAAACACGGCTTTCTCCATATTCCAACGGGTTGGGATACTACATAGAAACAACAAGGTTATAAGCTGAAAATGATCACCCACTCAATCATTACAAAATCAGTAAAATTATTCTTCCGATTTGCTTTAAATTTACCATGCACATAAGAATGAAATATATAAAGATATGACCTGTTGTTGAAAGGATCTGCTTGTTCAGCATACTCATAGCCATAAACCAGATTATTAATTCCTTAATATTTCCCAGTTAATAATTGAACTCGGCAATTGTCAAAGAGACCATAAATTGATGTCAAAATCTTTTTTTGATATAATGAGGTAAATTATAATTAAATGATAATATATTATCCGTCTATTTATAAATTCATTCACTCTAATGGACCCACCTTGCATAAGGAAATTGAATAAGCAGTTTTTTTTCTCATGCCGCCATCATTAAAATTCAATTTACAATGGAAACACGATTTAGCTCCGAGGATAACAGGAAGTCAGTTTTACTTTTAAAGTAAAAATAAATGAAGGGACAAAATTCTTTTGAAATTACCAACTGGGAATAAGACGCTCACAAACTAATGGCTTTGGATTTTATTCCCAGTTGTTTCAATTTTTAGAGAGCGTTTTTGTCTCATTTACGGTTATTATATATATTATTTGTCTTGAATAGTTATTTTTAGCCCCGAGAATAACACGATTCTATATCGAAAATTATCATTACGCGTAAAATCATAGATATTATTGTAAATCACCAATTCATATTAACCAATCACTTTTATTCACTTCACTATTTTAATTTACACAATTTAGCACTATTGCTCCTAAAAAAATTACATCACAAGGCAGCACCAGAGACTATATTGATTCGATTCTTTACCCTTAAGTTCTACCCTTAAAGCTACTTCGTATTGCATAATATTTCGTAATATTACACAATGTTTCAGTAATTTTAAGTGTTGCCATTGTATTTCTAAATAACTCACAATATTTTCGAATTATCAGTGCTGGTTAATAGCTAATAATTTATAGTCTAACGTAATGATTTTGAAAATATAATTAGTACAATGCTAAAACTGAAAAGCTTCATACAAATATAAAGCTTTTTTTACAAATTACTGGAAGTCGTAAGTGCAACAATTTTTTTTTTGTTTAAATTGATTTTATATCTTTCGGAAAATCAGAAAGATGATACATACAATATGATATTTAAATAAGGTGTCATTTGTTACGTTTCTAATATTATGTAAAAGATTAACATAAAAAAAACAAACTTAAGACTGCACGATAGAAATCGTTCCCTTAGTCAACGGGAGCCGACTTTACTCGAACGAGCGTTACTTAGGTAAGAGTCACGGCTTGATCCAGTTTAATACAGGGAAGACAGCGCCCTTAAAGAAGTTTTCGCTTCAAAAGGTATAAAACTTGATAACCAAAGGTTAACATAAAACAAGAAAATTACATACTTCATGCATCGACATCGCTTCCAATCTTAGCAATTTGAAGTAGTCTGTAACACTGTAAAGTGCTTCAAAAATTACTCTCATTATGACATCAAGAAAAAACCGAAACGAAGTGATTATCCAAAAGCCTGTCATTACCTCACAAACAAGCTCCTAATAATACTCCTTCTTTATCAAATCGGTACTAAATTATAAACGTCAAGACTTCCTTAGGAAGCGTCATATAATTTCGTTCAATACATCATGAGGGCTTAAATGCGTTGAGATGAGTACGCCTTGAGGTGATGTATCGAATTTATTGAAGTTTCTTCTACATATATTTATATTATATGAGTAAGTTCATTATATTTAGCCTACACCACCTACCACATTCCATTTAAGCAATATCTCTAACCCAAAGGTTGCCTGGTAGAAATCAATGCATAGCGAAAAGGCCGCCTGTTTGTACATTCTTTTCTTTTCTCTTTTACATTGTTTTTGTTTTACGTTTCCTGTATGGTGTACTATAAAGTATTATCTATCTATCTTTCTATCTATATATATATATATATATATATGATTCTTATATGCCTATGTATCTCATTGAATCTCTCCTAAATGGCTGGTGATTTTGTTAAATATTTGAAGTGAAACTACTTTAGGCGCATGAGGGTAACATTTTTCCGTACGAAACGCTTGATTAGCGTCACGAATATGTGCAGCGTTTTTATGCTAATTCGTTTGATGGTCAGGTAGTTTTACTATTTACAAACACCATGTGGCATTTTAATTTTTCACTCGTCATTTAATATACTATTTTTCATAAAATATAAAATAAAAATATTTCATATATTTTAAAATTAAAAACAAAATAAAATTAATAATTTCTAATATTGACAAAAACACGTGGCGTTTTTATTTACAATTCGTCACTTGAGGTTTAAATAAATTATTTGTATTTCGACACTCATTAAATTCCTAACATATATATCCTTTTTCCCTCCCTCTAAGTGTCGGAAAAGTAAAGTCTTAGATTTGTATAAATATAAACAGAACTTACTTTGGCAAAGAGGAAATTAGTTTGCACAGAGGTTTCACTTTTTACACGTGTACTTTGTACGCACGCAAATTTAAATTTTTTTGTATGTTTTAAGGTGGATTCGAGAATGGTTTAGATTGATAACCCCATAAATAGCGGATTTCTTCATACTTTCACGTGACCAAAAGCTACCTTAGCGACACCACCGAAAACAGCTAATTATTATCTTTGTTTTAAGGTAAGAAGTAGCCAAGGCCGAAGCCACCAGCGCAAACAAATTCTTAATTTTCCTACCGGGAAGCGAAACTTGGGCTGTGATGTTAACGAAATAACATCTCGCACTATAACACCAGTAACGCCATCGTTGCGTATTTATTTAATGCATAGCCATTATATATACGCATATATATATTTTTATATATACACGTACTGGTTTAACGTACAACGTATTTGTTTACTGAATGAAAAGTAAACAAGCCTACATTTCACAGGATTTAACGTAAAACCCCGAACCCAAATATATTTGCAGAATAAGTCGAACTGCCAATACGCTTTCAGATAAAAATGCTATGATGTTTTACCAACCCTGTTTTACGTCAAATTTCTGGACTTTCTGTTCCTCACTTGATGGTTAGTAATGAGATAGTATAAGATAGTATAACGCGTTAACCTGGGAAGGGGTACTTACAGCATCTGATGGGGACGTAATTCTTTTTGCTTAGTGGGATATCGGTGCTGGTAAAGAGATAACAGGGCCAAATCTTCCAACCACAAGAAAATATAAATCTTGTCCTGCCACGTATCGACCCCATGACCTCTGCTAGTAACGCAAGTAGTTGAATCATTACGCGAGCACATCAACAAAAATACGTAACGATTATATTTTGATATTGTGGTATGTACTTCCTTGGTCGACACATTTAAGTGCAGTTTTTAAAAGCAATTTAAATTAATAAAAGTAAACAAGTAATATATAAAAATGGTGAATTTTTGCACCATCTAGCACGAACTTCTTAAATTGATTATAAAATATAGAGGGAAGCTTTTACGATAATTATGTAATCAAATTTCATTAACCAATTAATACCGAACGTCATATGTTATCCACTACAACTTAGGTAAATGAAAAATAAAGCACTATAAAAATTTCTATAAGGATTATATATACGTGTGTGTTTGTGTGTGTATGTATTTTTTGTAAATATCTAAATATCTTAATACTCCTTAATGTCGGACGATATGCTATTGGAAGTCCTTTACGATTAAAACTGTGAATTTGTGGAATGATCTTCCACGAGTGATTAGGCAATCTGTGTCCTTAACTATGTTCAAAAGACGTTTGAAAGAATATTATTTAAGTAAAAAAAGTAAAAGTAAGTAGCAGCCTCTTAACGTCCCACTGCTGGGCACAGGCCTCACTCCGAGGAGCGAGGGTTTTTAGAACGTAGACGCTGCTCCACTGCGCTGCTCCACTGCGCTGCTCCACTGCGGATTGGCAGGTATAGTACACAAGTGCACTCTCTATTCCTTCACTCTCGTAGTCCGATGTAACGGGAATCCAACACAACCGGAGAGAGATCAGGCGCAGGACCGACGGCTTAACGTGCTCTCCGAGGCACGGGGGTGGATCACACCGCCAACTTCCCAACTTCGGGCAAATATTGAGAAAATCTTAATAGAAAACTCAATATTGATTTTTGAATTGGCCCGACCCGGGACTCGAACCCAGGACCTCATGTCTGTAGTCGAACATGCTAACCACTAGACCAATGAGGCAGTTATTATTATTATTATTTAAGTAATGCACAATAATTATGTTTGTATATTTGTATGTGTATGTATGTTTACTGAATTACATATGGGTATATATGTAGTTCATGTAATTTATTGAGTATATAAATATATATCTATCTATTTATATAAATGTATGTGTGTATTGTCTATATTCATTTAGTATGTACATACTTTAGTACTTTTGTAGTTGTAATAGTAGTAATTGTTGTTCTGCACTTACCCAATACTGTCATGGGCTACTATCTCCAAGGTTGTCTGGAGGAGATCGCTCCGCCATAAGACCGCCTTTGTACACCTATATTTATAATATTGTAATTCTCTTTCTTAAAATTTTGTATGTATGTGTGCAATAAGAATAAATAAATTAATAAATAAATCTTTATGCATGTACAAATTCTGTGTAATGTATGTATGTCTATTTATTCATTAACATTACCTACCTTCTGTCATCAGAGTCATCTAGAAGAGATCGCTATTTAACGATAAGACCGCCCAATTGCACATAAAATGCAGTTTGTTTTATTTTCGTTTATTTATTCGCTTTATTGTACACCATTGTTGCATAGTAAATAGAGTAAAACTTATACTAAGAAGCGGCTTGACAAATGGCGATCTTATCGCTTATAGCGATCTCTTCCGGACAACCTTAAGAACAAAGAAAGACAGTAAACTTAAAGATAGGCGATGTATGTAAAGACATTTTTTACAATCACATACTACACACATATTATAAAATATAAACTAGAAAACATGTTGATATATACTAATGATGTCGTCGTTTTCATTTAGAGGACATTGTAAGGTAATAGAATTTTGCTTGATTTTAGTAATTGCAAAGCTATTGTATATTTCTTTTGTCCTTTTTTTGATGTTCAATAGAGTATACATCTGTCTATCTACCTATATATGTGTGTACAAATATATGGTTAGGGTGTAACGGGTATTAAAATCTTTGCAGAGATGCCGAATCGACTACCGGTATATCCATGTGTTGAAGTGTTTGTATGAAAACGCCACCATGACGATCCGTGTACAGGAACAAAGCAGTTATCTCCCCGATGCTATTTACTACGGAGTTGGAAGACGCCTTCAAACTTTTGGACTGGAACGGATTCGGCACCAATATCAACGCCGAGTACATCACTTACTTGCGGTTTGCCGATGACATCGTCGTAATGCCGAGACTCTGGAAGATCTCAATACAATGCTCGATGTCCTCTGCAGAGTGTCTCAACAGGTGTGTCTTAAAATGAACATGGATTAGACAAAAATCATCTCGAACATCCATGTTTCTCCCCACCCGGTTATTGTTGAGAACTCGGCACTCAAAACACGATCCAATCAGGTAGGCCCAACTTCGAAAAAGAGATCAACCGCCGAATCCAACTCGGATGGGCAGCGTTCGGAAAACTACGGGACATATTTTCATCCATGATTCCTCAGTGCCTGAAGACTAAGGTCTTCGAACAGTGCGTGTTGCTAGCGATTATATATGGTTCCGAGACATGGCCGCTGACTATGGGGCTCGTAAGAAGACTCAGAGTCACTCAGCAGGCAATGGAGAGGCCTATGCTCGTGGTTTCCCTACGTGATCAATTCAGAAATGAGGAGATCCGTAGGAAAACTAAAGTGACCGACGTAGCCTACCGAATTGCAAAGCTGAAGTGGCAATGGGCAAGGCACATAGTTCGCAGAATCGATGGACATTGGGGCCCGAAGGTGCTAGAGTAGCGGCCTCGCACCGGAAAACGAAGCGTCGGCAGACCCCCCACCAGGTGGACCGATGACATCAAGCGGGTCACTGGCAGCCGCTGGATACAAGCGGCGCAAGATCGGGCCCATTGGAATTCATTAAAAGAGACGTTTGTCCAGCAGTTGACGTCCATCGGTTGAGACGACGATGACGATATTTGGTTATATAATATGTTGGTTGCAGCTTATTCGAGTTTCCTTCAACGTTACCAATTTGTGGGATTACACTTCGTGGACATTTTGTTGATGTCTGTTCATCCTGTGGGTGATCGGCCACGAGCACGTTGCCCCTTTACCTTTCCTTGATCAACGAATCTTCCCAAGAAGCTTTAATTTCTCGTGACATGTCCAAACAATTTGAAACGTTGGTGCAGTGAATAGTCAATTGAATTCTGTGCATACGTCTCCAACACCACATTACTAGTGCATCAATCCTAAAACCGTCCTTTTTATGGATAATCTCAGCTCATTTCAGCTCCACATAAATAGAAAATTCTATGGATCTGATTGTAGGAATTAAAATTTTTATCATCAGATAGGTTTTGTTTGTGTTATGTTTATTATACATTAAAACTTGAGTTTTCTCCGAGCTTAATTAACAATGGAGGTTAGTAGAAAAACAAATACAAACTTTTAGTAAATTAAGCCTTACCGGACCGAGTGAAACTTTAAGCTCGTTTCTGTATGTTGTCCGTAATTATATACAAATTAGGAATTACTTCTGAATGTTTTAAATAACACAGCATTTTGTATTTTATTTACTTCGTTCTTAACTAGCTTGTCTTCACATCTTGCAATAACTTACCCGATACACATGTATGTTTTTGCTACTATATCTAACTGGTGGCGGCCGCGTGCGTTCGTTGACCCAGGCGTCAGCGTACCCTGAGTCATTGTTAGATTAAAAAAAATTAAAGTTACATTACTTTTTTTTATGAAACTATTGTTTCATTTATCTGTACTAACATTAAAGAGCGTAAATAATTGTTTAAATTTTTTTTTTAATCTGGATCGGTTTTTTTTTCGTCCCACCGTCAAAGGTGTTATTATTACTATCATCTGTCTTCGTTTTCCGGAGCGGTCTCCTGACACCTTGTAAATAACTAGCTGATACACGCAGCTTCGTCTAAGTACAATAAAATATAGCACTTAAAAACTTGATCATTTATTTGATATTTGTGTAACATATCCATATCAGAAGCCATGCTTAAAATCTCAGTAAAAAAGACATTACGATCATTTTTTTTTAAACGAAAGTTTGAAATCTATTACAGGGTTTTGTAATTTATATAATGTGTGCTGTCTTGGTACAATAAATAACTGCCGCTTCTATAAATTGACATTTTCCATTCCATTGAATATTTAACAGTTTTTGTGAAATAAATTTGTACATATTTTATTCAGAATGATGAGGTATTATCCGTTGTTATTCAAATATGTTGACGATGTGTTCATTAATTTTGCTCCTTCATAAATTTTCACGCTTCATACATTTTCATTAACGCTAGGATGCCAAAGAGTAGTAATTAAATATAGTTTTAATCAAGTTAAAGTTGTTCGTGTACATTAATGTCTATATAGATATGTGTCTACGCAACTTCTGAATTTATAGTGAATCTGATGTTAACATTGTTATTTTTAATCTTCATTTATTCAATTTAGTTTACGAAATATTATATTTATGTAACTTTTAAGGTTATGGTGAAATGAATTTATGTAGCTCATGCTTATGGCATAAGAATTGTCTTTTTTTTAAATATTTGATAGAGAGAGACTATGGTGAATAAATAAAAGAGACGTCAATTATTTTAGTAATATTGGTAAAAAAATAATTATAAACAAAAATTATCATCCGAAATAGTAAAAGATAACTTTCCTGGTCAGAAGAAATATTTGTAGTAAAATAAGTAATTTTCCATTTTCGAGTACCTATCTTTCAATTTCTAGTGTATCAGAAAATGAGAAGTTAAACAAAAAAACAGTTATTCGAGTGATTATATTTTTTTTGCTTTTTATAAAAAATCACTTCATTAATAGGATACTAACAAAAAAAAAAAACAAAAACCTACAGTTTTTTATATTATTATTATTACATCTAAAAACTTGCGGCCCAGTGATATTTCGTTTTTGTTTTAATAAAATATGTACATTTTATATATAAAGATTAGCGTGCTTCTACCTAACTTCCTAACTGGATAACACGTAGAAACGTTGTTGAGACCCAATATGGTCATACAGCATAACATTGTTCAACGATCAAGATATAGTTTTATTTTAAGTATTAGTATATAATAAGCCCTAGTATATAATAAGCGTTAGTTATTAATTTGTGTTATAACGTATTAGTTTAGCAGTGCTAGCTTATTTGTATTACTGATATACGAGTATATCTTAATTTTAATTATATTAATCGCAAAGTTTAATAGCCTTATCATAAGCTTATATAGCGTTGAAAATGTCTATGCCTGTCCTGATACGATAGAAATTGTTAAAACTAGAATATGACGATGTAATTATGCGATATTTAGATGTACAAAGTCTCCGACCGTGTTGGAGGGCCACTTGAAATTTTTATAAAATAAAAAAATAAAAAAAAACTGGATAACACCCTTATATTATGTCACTCTTTAACACAAAAAACGCCTTAAGCCTAAAACCATTTTAGGAATTACTCCAGTATTTATTATTTATAGTTAAATCCCGGCTGGATTCACTAAAAGTGATGTTCACTTCGCCTTGTGATACTAAGTCCTTTTTTGTGGCTCTCGAAATAGCGATTTTATGTGTCCTCGGGGAGGTCAGAGGTATTCACCCATAAACAACTTGAATGTGGCGTCGTAAATTAGGGAAAAATAAAATTTAGCAAACATTGCCTTTAGTGATACTTTGGGAATACGTAATATCTTCAAGTAATTTTGTAATCCACGATGAGTTAGTAATCGGAACGAAATTCTATGTTGGAGTAAGAGAATGTCATAAATGTCGGGAAATCCTTACTAATATTATAAATGTGAAAGTAACTCTGTCTGTAGTACTTTCACACCAAAACTACTAGACTGATTTATATGAAATTTAGTACCCACATAGTCTAGACTCTAAGAAAGGATATAAACTACTTTTAAATATGAAAAAAAGAGTTGTTAAGGATGGAAGTATCGTAATTTTTAGAGCTAAAATCTTGAAACCTATTCTTTTATACTACTACTGATTAGAGTTAAATTAAATTCGATACGCAGATAGTCAAAAGCATTAGAAAGGACATTTTTTAATGCAAAATAGAGTTGTAAGTCATTATTAGAGCTAAAAATTTTTAAACTTATTTTTAGGTTGTAAAATAATAATGCTTACGAATATTATAGAAACGAAAGTAAGTAAATTGGCAAAATTTGGTACATAGTCAAAGAAATACTGCAAATAGCTTATTAAAGTATTAATACGTATTGTAAATAATAGTGTATACGTAAAATAATTAGCCTAAATTATTAAAAACGCTACCCAAAAGCAGTTTTCCACGTGGACGAAGTTGCGGGTACAGCTAGTAACTTATAAAGGATTCAATAACTAATATTATAGGATGTATATGCGTATGTATAAATAAAAATTAAAATAGTTTATTACGTTCACTTTTGCACTTTAACATATAAAAACGTTGGGGCCTTTTTTTAAGAATGGAAGTTACCCCTGTGGCAGAAGACTCCGCTCTTCCTTATTACAAAAATAATAGAAGAAATAAACAAAGACAATAAAGAAAAAAAGGAGAAGAAAATGACATAATGTAAATAGATTTGGATGAATTTCTTTGTATAAATAGGGATTTTTTCAATTTCCACTACCACGGGGACAACGGCGGTGTTTCCAATGGAATCCACAACCGATTTGGGCGACAACATCAAAAAACTATTCACTTGTTTGACTTCATTAGCTCAAATAATAGATAAAAAGTTGTTTTAGCCATGTTTTATAAATCTGTTAATAGGAATTTTTTATCAGTATAAACTTGGAACACACGAATGAATTGAAATTATGTACTTGCAATTCATACGAGTGTACAGTTTTCATTTATTTATTAAAACAGCATATTTGATATAATTAAGTAATAGTTTATAAATGTATAGACCTAATTGAGACCCTATATGGTCGCACAGCATAACATTATTGTTTTTAATTTTTACTAAGCGGCAATCAAATAATCTTATTTTTTAAGTACACATTAGTTTAATAGCTGAACCCGCGACTTTGTCTGCGGGGATTGCTTTTTCATTAATTTAGGCAAATCGTTTTACAAAAAATAAAAATAACCTCTACTTGGCAAAAGGAATATTCCTATCAAATTTCAAGTCTATATGCTATACGGTTCCAGAGATATCGTGATGAGTCAATAGTTAACACCGCCGCAAACCCCCTTGCAGATGGAATTTCGTTAAAACCGTTCTTAGCTGACCCCTACTTGGCAAAAGATATACTCCTACCAAATTTCAAGTCTCTACGCCATATGTGATGAGTCAATAGTTAACAACCCGGCAACCCCCCTTGCAGGTGGAATTTCATAAAATCCGTTCTTAGCTGACCTCTACTCGGCAAAAGAAATATTCCTACCAAAGTTAAGTCTCTACGCCTTATGTGATGAGTCAATAGTTAACAACCCTGAAACCTCCCATGCAGGTGGAATTTCATAAAATCCTGACCCTTTAGGCAAAAGGAATATTCCTACCAAATTTCAAGTCTATACGCCTTATGGTTCTTCGCCTAGAGATATCGTGATGAGTCAATAGATACCTGGATTTGTCGTTTATATCTATATATATATATATATATATATATATATATATATAGATATAAACGACAAATCCAGGTATCTATATATATATATATATATATAGATAGATAGATAAGTGTAAGTTTATTATTTTTAGTTTCTAAGTATTATAAATATTAATTTAGTAGTGTCAGTTTATGAGTAGGATTTTATTGATACATATCTTAATGATATTAATTTAATAACAAAATTTAGTAACTGAGAATCTAGCGTTAAATGTCTATATCTAGATTAACAAATTCGTCATATGTTTTTTTTTACTGATAAAACAAATTCTAAAGTACATATACTAAGTTACGACCAAAAAAACTTATTTTACGATGCAGTTTTGTGAAATCCAGATAGTTTATAATTCAATGCATTGATATTCAATTCAACTTATTTAATTCAAGTAAGGTTACAAAGCGTTTTAAATGATTAAGTTAGAATCTAATGTAATGAAAGCTCCTTCATGCCTTGTTATAAAAAGAACTCAACAAACAAACTCAGTCGGCTGTCCTTTTTACCAGTAGCAATACGACACAATTTTTTTTTATTTTATTTAGAATGTAGTATAATGTTAAATATTTAATGAAGTCCAAATAAAGTGAGTTGTTATTAAGTTAATAAAATTGTATTTTTTTCTAAATAGAAAAGCATTAACAGGTTTACAATGGGCAACATTGAATGTTCTTGTACTTTAAAACGCTAACATTTCCCGTACTAAAGAAGTACATAAATCAATGGAATGGCCTAGAAAACGTTATCCAAAAGCCCCTAATGCCTTTACAGCTTAGTTCGCGTGCACTCGTATATTTCTAAGGGCAATATGAAATTGAATTCGTAAACCATACAGGTTTTCTACACCTGCCATTAATTAAAATGTTTCAAAGTTTAACAATTCGAATATATTAAGTCTTTTATTACTTCGAGCAAATAATATTTCTATAAATACAACCACTGTACGATCACTTTACGTCATCAATAGTCTGTATTACAATCAGGGCAAGTTTAGGGCAAGTTTAGGGCAAGGTTAGGAAACCTTATTTTCTAATATATTATATAGTGGCTATTTACATACAAGGAAAGACATGCCACTAGGAAAATAATTGCGTTTTGGTAAGAAGCCTTGTAGAAACCATAACCCTTAAACTTCCACTGTCAATCACCGGTTGATAAAGCTTTTTTGTTGTAGATTGCCCGTACTAGTTGACATGATACGATAGTTCCTTATCAACTCGTGCAATCAGAAATATAAGCATCTTTTTCTTTATAAAGGACAACATTGTATAGTTTTACTTTTAGCAAACATAAAAATTATAACATTTGGTAATCTTTCGTGAACATTTAAGTTTCAAGAGCCACTTAAGCGTCATTCGACCCGCAGGGCAACCGACACAAAAACGTACGTGCCTTGCGGGGCCGCTCACGGTTATTTCCGTTAAAAAGGCAGTCTAAGGGATAAAAAGAAAATTACTTCTTACCAGATAACTGCGCTTTTATCTTACACTATATTTTTATTTACCATCAGGTACAGAGGGTTTCGCTGGCGCAGTGGCGCAAGTATTTGCTTTGATAGCACAGATTCTTGAAACGACCCCCGATAGGCCGAATTCAGGAAATTGTATGATCTAATTTGGTTGACTTTGGACTGGACGGAGGTTTTGTCTGGGGCTATTTACCACCCTACTGCTGAGTAGAAACTATAAAACGTAAATTGCCTCTTATCAGATTAACGTGCTTCCATCTTTGACTGTAGCATCATTTACCATCAGGTGAAAGGCTAACCTCTCGGCAAAGCTAACGTAAAGGACAATGTTACTCTCCCATTTAAAATACTAGAATAGATTTTTATTTTCATCATGTTCATGCAGATGGCGTTTTTGATCTAAATTGATTTCTCATGCCACAATAGCACAATTTCCGAGCGAAATACCAAAGCAATTTGCGTCCATTGTGCACATCTACGCTTTGATGACTGCCTGCTTTATGAAACCAATTACAATTAAATAAAAAAGGATAACTTTGTTTATTTTATTTAAAACATATATTCAAGTAGAAATTGCCAGTGTCTTTTTATAAATACGAAGTGTATTTTGAACAATATTTCTTTCTTAAATGACAGATCTACAAGAGTACAACCAGGTTAATGGATAAAAAGTTAAAATTGCATGCATACAAAGCAAAGATGTCAGAAGTGAAACTTCTTTGGCAAACAAATTTTTCTAAAACTTCAGTTTTCAAGACATAGAAGGAGGGAAAAGGAAGATATGTTAGGAATTTCATTAATTTAATTGTCATTAAAATGTTAAAAGTGTAAAACAAAATATATTTTTAAATATTAAAACTAGCTAGCCTTCAAACGAATTAGCATAAAATACGGTGCATATCTTCGTGACGCTAATCACGCGTTTCATCCGTAAAAATTTTACCTCCAAGCGCCTAAAGAAGTTTCACTTTAAACTAAAATTTTAAAATGTGATGTCTTTAATTTGGCTGAGAGCTTTTATCGAAATATTAACCCCGGTTCGAAAAGTTAAATCCGCTGAGAAGCAACCGGCAATAAACTCAGCGGTTACTCTTTTAGAGATAGTTGTGTATTACAATGTGTAATATTTTACTTCTATCTGCAACTGTAATCAAATGCAAACATTTTTATCGCTCAAATAATCTTCAATATTATAAGATGCCTTTTGTAAGTATGTATTTGATATCTTTCTTAAAACTACGCGGAGGCAAATCTAAAAGTGATTGCGTTATCTTATTAACAATGTGTATGATTTCTGAACCTCCTATCTAAAATATGGGATTTCTTGTATTAAAATTGTGTATTACACTTTTTTTGCTGTATGAGTGAATATTATCACAGATATATAAAACATTATTCAATATATATTGCGATGGTACTGTGAGAATTGATGTTTCTTTAATTTTATCTCTTAGAGAAGCACGAGATCATAATTGTAACAGGCAAAATATGAAGGCTTGTATGTATTTTGTAGTGAAATTATAAAATCAATTAAATATTTTTTTTCCAAACACGAAGCTAAGGAGTGGAAGGCTATCCTGGTATGGACATGAGAAGGTAGGATAGCCATGTATGGAAGAGGGCCCTAAATATGATGGTAAGTGGCAGGGCTGGGAGAGGGCGACTAAAAAAAGTGTGGATGAACTGTGTGAAAGAGGATATGCCTGTAAGGGGTGTGAATGAAAAAATGACAACGGATAGATTGAAGTGGCGAAAGGAAACATGCTGTGCCGACCCCTCTTAGTGGGATAAGGGCAAGAAAATGATGAAGTAATGTTTCCAAAGTATTCCTTATAGCTAAGCGCCTAAGAGTAATTTTACGATCCCTAATACATCCGAGGCTTAACACAGCTTATGAGTTAAACTAATATTTTAATCATTACCCCACAACCATCGTTAAAACTAACCCCGATTTTGTCTAATCTAAGTTACCCAAACGTAAATCTCTTGTAAGATACACACATTATCAACATACGGACGATGTGAAAGGAATCCCTAGGAAGACCCTTTCGGCTTAGATAAAAGTGAAATAGAATAGGGTCAGTAACAAAGGTGATTACTTATCCTTAATGTTAGATGTACTTATTTATTTAACACTCATATTTTTTGTTCTAGATTTACTTCTATTTTAGCTTTAGTTGTAGTTGTATTTGAAGTTCTAATTTTAGTTGTAATTCAAGTTTTACTTCTGGTTCTAATTCTTGTTAAAATACTTATTCTGCGTCTAGTCCTAGTTATAATTGTTGTAATAATGTCATTCTCGGTGTCAGTTTGAGTTATAGTCGGTTTAATTCCATTTCAACATCAAGTTACAGTTTTAGTTTTAATTTTAGTTTTACTTCTGTATCTATGTCCAGTTAAAATACTAATTCTGGTTCTAATCCTTGATATACTTCTAGGTCAAGTTATATTATTTATTCCAGTTTTAGTTGTAGTTGTATTTGTAGTTTTAATCTCAATTCAAGTTCAATTTATAGTTCAAATTTTACTTCTGGCTCTAGTTCTAGTAAAAATACTAATTCTAGTTTTATTCCTAATTCCAATTGTAGTTGTAATTCTAGGTCTAGTTTTTCATATAAAGGCATTAGTTGAAATTATATTTGTAATTCTAATTCCAATTCAAGTTTAAGCTATAGTTGTAGTTCTAATTTTAGTTTTTATTCAAGTTTTACTTCTGGTTGTACTTCTAATAGAAAAAAATATTCAAGTTCTGTTCCTAGTTCTATTTTTATTTTTTAATTGCGAGTTTGGTTATTACCATACCTTATCTTAACAGTCAGTACTATTACAGTAACGTTTAACAATTAATTACTTTAAAATATTTAAGAAAGATTTTGCAGGTTTAGATATAATGAATTTATTACAATTACAAATGTTTTTTATATATTTCAGGCAAAAGATTGTCAAGATATTGTTTTGAAGGGGGTAGAAAAGGTCAAAATATAAGTACGATTTGTAATTTTTAGGTAAAAATAATGTTAAGTTTAAAAATAAAATGTTTGTTTTAGTTTGAATACAGATACATCCAACAAAGGAGGTCATTGTATTGTTAATGTGTTGTTAGAAAAAATAAAGGAAACTAAAAATACCAGCATCGGCAAGGAAATGCAACATTTCCCCTTAGTTTTACGTTTCAAGACATCTTACCCACTTCGGAACACATCTGCAAGTAAAGTGCACTTCAATTTAACACAAGACAAATAGACAAACAAGGATGACGGTCTACTTCCACAAAGGAGGAAATAAAACAGTGCAAAGAAAAGAATTATTGAGTTCTATGAAGGAAACAAGTAATATTTAAAATCTTGGAATGAAAAAGTTGGTTTAATCGAAATAACATTAATTAAAATTTAGATGGTTATAAAAAGAAGTCCCGACTGCGTTTTATGTGGGTTACTCTCAAAACCAGGGGCGAAGGATTCCTCGTGATTTAAAATTCCAAATATCATCACCAATCTAACATAAGAAGTAATATTAAGACGATATTTGACGATTCAAGAGTTGAATAAAGTATCCAAGTGTTTGCACAAAGTTTTATACATACTATTTTATAGAGGATATAGTTTTGAAGGAATTGAATATAAATGTATTTTCTATTTCCTAATTCTCAAAGTCCTGTGGGATACGATTTGCGAGAGGTCATCCGCTGGACCGAAAGGCTTACGTGTGCTCTTGCGAATTACTGCGACATAAAATCGCCGATTACCGAAATCCAACCATAAACTGAGAATTTCTTAACAAAACATAATATTTTGATCAGATTCGCTTTAAATTATATGATCTAAAGTTAAAATCAACCAAGCAACTAGGGTATCTTTACAGTGAAATTGTTTCCACTGCCCGTTCGATTAGATCTATACAACTATTTAACATATTTGAATGTAGTTTTCAACGATAGATAGAGTGATGTAAGAGGAAGGTTATTCGCAAACCTAACGAGATAGATCAAATTAATGTGCTACGGAATTGTATATCTTAAAAAGATCGCTAAAAGAGTCTGCAATGGTATAATTTATCTCTAAAAGTTATCACATAATAAACATTTATATCTTTTACAAATAAAAAAAAAATGTTTTATTCACCAAAATATTTTACACAATACAATATTATACCTTATCCAATTAAATACGAGTACATTACATACGTTTTATGTGGTCGCTGACTATGGGCCTCATTCGGAAGCTCAGAGAGAGAGAGAAAACACTTTATTGCACACACGATAAAAATAAAAAGACATATAAACTAAGATACTTATTACTATAATATAGCGTGCAAAGGCGGTCTTATTGCTACAAGCAATCTCTTCCAGACAACCTTATTTTGTAAATAAGCAAACTAAAATAAATAATATGACAGAACAGCGCCGAAAACTTAAAATATAATATATAAATTTTTGTTTTTAACTATATAAGATATTACATATAATACAAATGTTATATACATAAATATCAATATAACTATAGATACATATTGAAAATATAAACACAAAAGATATGAAATAATAAAAATATACAATATAAAGAAGAGATATAAACGTGTTATTCACAGCAGTTTTGAGTTAAATAGAATTCTTTGAGGCGTGTCTTAAAGCTTGCTAATGACTGTGAATGACGTATGATATCTGATATATGGTATGATCTCAGAGTCATCAGCGATGGAGAGGGCTATGCTCGGCGTTTCTCTACGCGACCAAATCAGAAATGAGGAGATCCGTAGCAGTACCAAACTCACCGACATAGCCCTACGAATCGCGAACCTTAAGTGGCAATGGGCGGGGCACAAAGTCCGACGAACCGATGGACGTTGAGACTGGAAGATGCTAGAATGGCGACCCCGCACCGAACGACGCAGTGTAGGAAGACTAGGAAGACCCCCCACAAGGTGGACCGACGATATAAGGAGGGTCGCCGGTAACCGCTGGAGTCAGACGGCGCAAGATCGGGCCTTGTGGGCATCATTTCGTGAGACCTATGTCCAGCAGTGGACTTCCATCGGTTGAAGCAACGATACGTTATGTATTTCACGTAGATCAAAACTCCTTATAACGGAATTTCATTAGGGAACAACTACGTATTGTATAAAAAGCGTAATATAAAAAATCTAGAATAAAAAGAATATAACGTTTTCTGTAAAAAAAACTTTTTGATTCAGCTTTAGGTGTTCATTTCGCAATAGACAGTCCCGTAGTACAAAAAATGTACGAAGAAGTCCCTGGAAATTGAGAAAAATGTTTTGAATTTCAGCTCTTTTACAGAATTTTCAAGTTAAAACTATTTAAACTTCTTGCACAAACACTAATTAGAGATGGAACGCTGGAAGTGAGACGTCGAAATTAAGTTAAACATTTACTTGAATCCAGTTTTAGACTATTGTTGTCTCAAATTTGTTTTCTTATGGGTCACTTATATTTTTAATACAGTGAAAAATTTTAGAGATATTTTCTAAAATTAAATTAACTGAGAATATATAATATAAGAAAGATGAAAGGTCCGAAGATTTTGTCCATAGTTATTGAAAAATATATGCCATGAGTAAAAAAGTTCCTTATATAAAATTCATTTCCAAATAAATTAGATAATTAGGTATAGTTTTTAGTAAGAGCTATTTGTAAGTATAAATGTAGTCTGAAATCTCAATTAAAGTACACTTTGAAGACAAAGAATTCGTTGAGAATTAAAATAAAAACAACAATAATATATATGAAATATCAGAATTTTCATTTGACGAATATAAGAAATAAACACACTCCTTTTAATAAACTTTAGCGTTTATGTATTTATGCGTATATGTGTGGTAAAATTGTAAACGAAATTCAAACGAAACCTTTACCAGTTAATATTGAAAAAAAATATCATCAATAGTCAAAGTAATACGAATATAAATAAAGCAGCATATTTTCATCTTCAACTAAAATGCTATGTCGTGCATTATTTAACCAAGGTTAGGGAGACCAACATTTTTATACAATTTCAGTTCAGATTCATTTTAGTTTACGTTCAAATTACATGCTTTATAAGAAAAGTTACACAAATCAAAAAAGATAATTTTAAATTAGAGTCATTTCAAAATTAAACAACTAGTTGAAATCAACCTAATTATGTAATTCAATTTTGTGATGTCACAGCGTAGTTTTTGTCAATTTGAATGTGAGTTTTGACGCAAGAAAATAAATACTAGTCTGAATTTTGCTTCCCTTAACTAAAGTTACAAAACAATTGGATTCCGTGTGCGACATAATCTTCAAACAAAGTGTAGACACTCTGGAATACCTTTTGAACATTTTAACACATTTTCCAAAAACATGGTATATAGCACCAACAGTTTATGAGCTATAATCTGAGAAATCATTATCGACCTATAATCCAAACCCGACATAATATTAGAACGGATTATTATAACAGACCGTTTAGTTTTGATAATGATACTTTTAAAGATCATAGATCGAATTTGCGTGATGTTAAGAACTTTATTAAATGCATAAAGACTAGTTTGAGAAGTTACCCTTCATGTTCTTCGTCATAACATGCAAGCAATCAAATGAAACCTCAAAACAATAAGGCGGTTTGTACAATTAAACTTGAAATGAACGACGCTTTGTTTGTTCTGTTCGGAAGTTTTGTTTTTGACACCATTAGAAGTTGGAATTTAGAAAGAACAAACTTTTCTTCCGACGTGACGCTATTACTAATAGCGAGTAATAATTTACAAGAGACGGAACTGTTATTGATTTTCCTTTTTCTTCAGCATACATATCTCAGTTTTGGAGATATAACAACACGGTTCAAAAATTTTAATTTTATATCAGACCCGTTTCACAATTTTACCAATGAAGTAACGACGCTTTGTGAATCAACAGCGTAATTTTTGTCAATTAAAATATTTGTTTATAATACATGAAAATATAGAGTATTCTAGATTATGCTGTATGGTTAACTAAAATTTAGGATATAATAATAATTTATCCAAGTAAACGAAAAGTATTTCACTTAGGTATTACTAGATCAATTTAATTTCTTAAAAAATATAAGAATAACGCAATGTTTTTGCTTGGCAGCATTTCTTTGCTTACACAGTGCTAACTAACCTAATCCTTTCAGGAATCGAATCCAGGATATCTGCTAGCGAAACATGTACTTACTCACCAGGTTTTAAGAAATTTTCGAAAAAAAGGATTATCCGAGAAAGTTTATGTAGATAGATATACTAGTCATGGCCAATAGAGAAAGGGATCTGCCGACTCATGACAGAAAATAGGATCTAATATGCCTTCCATACAATGCAAAAAGTCCGGTCAATCTGGAATGAGGCTGAATATTTTTCACAATAATTTCGCTTTCAGACGATGTAAATATATGTCTCTCTTTATTTATACAAAATCAAGTTCAGTGGTCCTTTTTGTACATTTATGAAATTTCTTCTTCATTAAAATTTATTACTAACGACATTTCGACAGCGTTTACGAATAAAGAGTAAAAGATAAAAAGGTAATATAACGTCCCACTGCTTTGCCACACATTATTAATTTAATGTTGTATTTATAGTTAACTAGCTGAACCCGCGACTTCGTTGGCGTGGACTGTTTTTTGGATAGCATTTTCATTAATTAGGCAAATTGTCTTACAAATAAAAAACACGCAATTCCATCCGCAACTTGGAATCCGCGGTTGGAATTTCGTAAAATCCATTCTTAACTGACGTCTACTCGGCAAAAGGAATAGTCTTACTAAATTTCAAGTCTCTACGCTTTATGGTTCCAAAGATATCGTGATGAGTCAATAGACACCTATATATATATATATATATATATATATATATATAGGTGTCTATTGACTCATCACGATATCTTTGGAACCATAAAGCATAAATATCTAGTTATATATATATATATATATATATATATATATATAACTAGATAAACTCGCGACTTCGTCTGCGTGGAATGTTTTTTGGGTAGCATCTTCATTAATATAGTCAAACAAGAAACATACTCGTACGTATAAAACATACGCAAGTCCCCTTGCGGTTGAAATTTCGTAAAATCCGTTCTTAGCTGACCTCTACTCGTCAAAAGGAATATTCCTATCAAATATCAAGTCTCAATGCCTTATGGTTCCAGAGATATCGCGATGAGTCAATAGATACCTGGATATGTCATATATATATATATATATATATACTAGCAACTAACTCAAACCCGCGACTTCGTTCACGTGGAATGGTTTTTTGGTAGCATTTTCATTAATTTAGGCAAATAAGAAACATACCCGCGCTGCCCTGTGAGTGTGAAAATTGCCAAAATTTATTTTAGATAGAGTCCATTATGTCAAAAACAAAGTCTGACCAAGTGTGAATCGAATTTAATTTTCATGTGAAAATTGGAATTTTTTAATTAACACCCCCGCAACCCACCCTGCAGGTGGAATTCCGTGAAATCCATTCTTAGCTGACCTCTACTCGGCAATAGGAATATTCCCACCAAAACTATAGTCTCTACGCCTTATGGTTCCAGAGATATCGTGATGAGTCTATAGATACCTGGATATCTCTTATATATATATATATATATATATATATATATATATATAGAGATAGATATAGATAGGTAAATGCTTTTAGAGTTTCATTATACAAGACAAATTCGAATAATGAAAAATCTGTTAATAGTTTATTTTATAGTCCAAAATGGTCGTTTATAGGCAATACAGATTTAAATTATCGCAAACTCATTTGGACCAAATGGAACCTTTAAATAAGTGTCAAAAATCCTCATTTTGTTTGTGGTTAAAAATTGAACGCTATCAAAAGACCTCAGGCAAGATTAATAAAATAAATCTCGAGAGATGCCGTAATGGCCGCGAGGCGTTAACCGTTTTCCCGGAGACAATCATAGTATTTTTTTCTTCACCTCTTTATCGTTCCAACCGAAACGAATAAAATTATAAAAAGATATAATTTATTACACCATTTTGTCAGTGAGAAACGTTAAATCGTTATAAATTGGATCTAATTACCTGGTTGAAATTAATCTGTGGGATTGGCGTAGAACTTATTTGGTATGCGAATTACTGTTAGATAAATTAGAATGTAGTTTATTAAATAATGTCGTATTGAATTATTTTTGTCATTTGTCATATTCCTTAAGTTAGAATTTCGTATAAAAATCAATCAATGTCAAATCATTTGTATTTTCTAACATATTATATTGAAGTAGTAGAAAATAAGTAATAACTTGCTCAAGTAAACTACAAATTTAGCATATTTAAATATTTATAAAATACTATAGATGGTGATATAGTACTATTTGTATGTCGAATTATGATAATATGTCACTTTTAATGATACCCAATGATAGGAATATACTGTTTTTATTTTTATCAAGCTAAAATTTATTGGAGCGAATTAAAAAACTCTTTCATTATCTCCTTAAAATCAAGAATTTTTCAATACCTATTATTTTTTTTAAATTTGCTAATTGCACAATCAAGCTCCAAACTCTCAGCAATGAAAAAAAAGAAGCCGATAGCATGTGTTAAAATCTTATACTACGGTTTCATTTACACCTTCTACCACGATTTCATTTCAGAAAAAGTCTACGCTAACGTGAATGAAATTAAAAAAGAAACACGCTCAAAGGTCAAGGCTGCTTGACTTGTGTTTCGGCTTAAATTATCTAACATCCGTCTTTCAGGGTTATCCAACTCCTATTGTTATGATCTTAACACAATTAAATTCAAACGTTTTGATTTCAAACTTGAAGATGATCTCATGCAAGATCTTCTTTTACCTTACCTACCTAGATCCTGGATCCTGGAAGCTTAGAAATTAAATAAATATATATTATTTTTATCGGTTTTACAATTGTGAAAAGAGATTTACAGTTGATAGCGTAGGAAATAACAGAAGAGATACTTTTTATTCTATCTTATCAATATAACCTCCGATTGGTAAGGACAAACAAACCATATTAAATGAAATTACGAATTAATATATATATATATGAACTGCCTCATGGTGAAGTGGTCAACTTATGCGGCTACAGAAATGAGGCCCTTGGTTTCGGATCCGGGATCGGAGGGATTCAAAAGTTTTGTATAAAGATTTTCTCAATATTTAAGCACGGTAAGTCCTGAGCCTGATCTCTTTCCAATCGTATCGGATTGCCTGGAGATAAGCAGAATAATTAAGCAGAATAATGGGTCTCTTCTATGAATAAGGTCTGAAGTGCCCAGCAGTGGGACGTTAATGGGCTTCTGCTTACCAATATATATGTAGACATACATATATATACGAGTATATGGCCAGCTACACACAAGGAGTACAGCAGCTTACATGTTATATCTACCATAGGATATCATAAGTTAAGCATATGGAATAGGTTTTAATGTAAACTACGCTCCTTGAAGTATTTAAATATATTTTGTTATAAATATCTACAATATTGTTATAATATCCAACTACGAGTATATCAAGCTATGTATTGTTTAGTCATACAACTAAAGGATTAGGTTTAGAGCTCCCAGGATACCAAACTTTTTGACACTTTCAACAATCATGGTTAACCTATTTACATAAAATCTTGACAAATTATGCACCTGAACCTTTTTCAAGATTCACTATATATTAGGAAAACTGTTAATATAATGTCAACAAACTGACTCAACTGTTGACATTAATAACACATATTCTTCTATTCATAAGTATAATTCTTCTATACATAAGTATAATTGATTTATACACACATTTCTATTAAACAGTAAACCTAATACATTAAAACTTTCATAACGCTCCACTAATTTAATATCACAACTACAACTGTCATATTCTACGAACAATCGTCATCATTCGTCATCGTTCGCGCCGCTTAACTTAGTCAATACAAAAGCTAATATCATGACGCAAACATATTTTAACTTTTTATACATGCTATTAACGCACTTAATCAAATGTTGCACCACAGTTAATTTATTATTTAGTTTAGATCTTGCTAAATCATCTTTAGTGTACTTGTATCGACGATTACGATATATGTATTACGAAAGTGTCGAACGTAACCGAAAACTTTAAGTCAAAAGGTATTTCATTCCATTCGTTCTTTAAATAAACATCGAATTAGAATACAACATTATTTCAATTGACAACAGCACCGAAGCAATAAGCTAGAATGTGACATATAATAGAATTGTCAATAGATAATAAAAAGAAAGTCAAACTGGTAGCCCTATGCTCAACAAAAATATGCATATGATTTCGTACAAAATCTCTTCTGAATGAAAACCGAGGGCATGTTCATAAATGTTCACTGATTCTGAACATTCGGGCGAGCATTACGGAAACGCTGCAAAAATATGTGAATATCCCGAATTACACACTCCGGGATTCTTCTAGATCGTTTTTACATCTGTAACGATTTGATTTTCATCTCAATTTGTTGAATATACATTTTAATTCTTTATAATTTCTATCTATATGTAAAACGTACAAAAATCTAGATCCTACTTATAAATGTTAAGATTTTTGAAACCATCTAGCTGATGCGCCACACGCCGGGCTCATTAAAAAGTATCATATAGTGCAAAATTTCTCCGTTTCCTTTTGGGCAAGGTTTGGCAAGGGAGACTTTTCGCTGATCAGCATAGAATATTCAATAGTCACCAGTAGAGTAAGGGGAAGAGCTACAGCTTCCTTTTGCAAGAGGGAGCGGGAGGTTGCTGCTGATACCTCTACTATCCGTTGCAGAAGACTGGGCAGCACAAGGCGCGGATTTCACTGCTGACATCTCCCACCGACTTATGTCATGTTTCGGCTTCATCTGGGTAATCTAATTGGAATTCGCAAACGAGCCACATGTGCTTCACTTTAGGATAATAAAGATGCCCTAGATTTTTGTGAGTATTATGCCCGCCAGTGAGTCCCAAGTTCCGTACCTCTTGATTGGGATGCGTAAAAATAATTCCCAACGAATAAAAACGGCTATAGAGAAATCCGTTTTTAGTCTGTTTTTATATCGGAATAGGAGAAAAGAAATACTTTTTTAGTTCTCAAGTCAATCGCGAGATCTTAATGACGATTGATATTGAATATATAGTCATGACGAATCGATATGATTTTCACTTATATGTATAGAAGAAAATAGCGATTCCTACAAAAAATATGAAAGAACAAGAAAAAATACCTCAACTAGTTAAGCCCATCCTTGAACTTGGGAAGTTTGTTTAACAAACTCAACTCAGTTAAAGAAACTTCATTAATCAGTCTTATGACTCGTCTAGTCTGTATTTTATAAACATTTTTACGGTTTCTATGGAATATAATACGCACGTTACAAAGAGAAATCGGCGAACAGCTATATCAAACTGTCAATTAAAAAGTTCTTCGAAACCTCTTGAGGGATATAAATGGCCTGATTATATCGTACAGTGGGAGTTTACGCTAATTTGGTATATATTTCCATATTTCTTGGTATAATACGGCTGGTTATGAAAGACTTGATGACTAAAAATAAAAAACTTATACATTTTAATGCACCAACTGATTTATAAACTACCTTGATAGCCTCTGACACTTCACTAGTTATATATAATAGTAAGTTAGCAACGTATCATTGTTAGTAGCCAATTTATTAAATAAGGATCTTACGAAGATAAAGCCAAGATGTAGTCAGTCATTGTTGCTTTAACTGACTGACTCTTACTCTGAAAATACAAAATAAAGAGTAATGTCCCTATCTTTGTAAAGAAACAATATAACGTTTAAGAACTTGCAGTTGGATAATATTGTGAAATATTAATTTTCCAATTCTTTATGGACTACAGTAATCTTTTAAAATTAGCTAAAGCGTACGCTTGCTTGTTGAAATGTTTATTACTTCAAAAAAATCGATCGTGAGATTAGTGGCATATAAAATTGAGCTAATAGACGTTGAACCAGAACCTTATATGCATCTGATGAGGTCCGGAGTATCAGAGCTCAAGCCGACCGCGCTCTGATCCAACGATGGAAAGAGGATCTTAGGACCCCAGTACCGTGCGTGGTCACAGTGGATCCGCCCGGATCGAAAATTTCCTGCACAGAATTGGTCGCGAGGAGTCATCGGCCTGTCATGAGCGTGGTGCTGCCATCGACACGGCATACTTTTGCAGATTGTGCAGCCTGGGGTCCTCAACGTCACATCTTGGTTGCGCTGATCGGCGCGGACCTCTCGCTGGACAGCGTTGTAGGCGCGATGTTCTCTCGTGAGAGATGCTGGGCAGGAGTGGCCCTCTTCTGTGAGACAATCAACTCACTGAAGGAGGCCCACGAACGAGAAAGGTAGAGGGATGCGAGGGATGCTCTTTCACACCGCTGGAGGAGGCGGGCTATATAGCAGCATCTGTTAGTGTAAGTCCTTCCGCCGTCAAGAATCCTCAGTCGGATTCATCCGGGACACCAGGGATGAATGCGTAAGTTGAACCCCTGGTGCTTTATTCATGGATGGATAAGGTTCCGCTGGGTTTTAGTAGGTATTGTGAGGCCTTCTTGTTCGCCGAGTCCTACACTCCTGACACACAGTCGGGGTCAGTGCATAAAAGCATTTCCCAGCGAAAAAAAAAGAACCTTATATGCATAATAGAATAGCAATATATTGGACTTTGGCATTGTCGTTTTCAACTATTCACCATTACAATTTCTACGGTAAAATCTGACTTCAGAGCACAAATAGCTCACAAGAAAAATCAATAGCCTTATAATAAAGCATTAAAACTATCATTTACTATCCTCGTAAGTTAGTGTTAGTAAAATATTATTGCTGTCATCTTATGCTATTGCCTAATGAAATCTACAACAGTTAGTACAAGTAGTTATTTAAGAAAGTTTCAAGAAAGGTCTCGCAACGTCACGGGCGTATTAAGATTTAAGACAAAATGTTGGATAGGCTTCCTTGCACTGCCAGTTAGATTTAAAAACAAAATTACATCTAGTTTTATTTGGTTTAAAATGGAGACATCATAATTCTCAATTGTGAGTGACAAATTTTACAAGATACTCAGAAATCTCGTCTTCCAAACCCAGACACTACATTTTCGACTAATCCATTATATATTTCACTTTAATAAGTTCATCTTGTAAACGTGTTGGTGAAAAGCGGCTACCTTAGTTTTTTAATAAAGAAATACCTGGAGCCATTTTGCACGACGACCCTTTTTTGTAATAACAAATTCAGTATTCAGAAACAAGGTTATTGAACCTAGAATTTGCGTGGGTGATTCTAAATTACAAACTTTCACAATTATAATATAAGAAGGATTACAGACTATATATATACTAGCTCACCCACGCAACATCTTTTACATGCACTAAAATATGGGTTTTACAGTACAGTGGCACCTAATATCAATCAAAATCAATTGGGTAGTTTCGAAGTTTATTGCGGTCAAACAATGTGAAAGGGAAGTATAATTGATCTTGCCAATTTCGGGAACTACTGGTCTTAATTTAAAATTAATTAAGTGTAGGGTTTTGGGCCTTATACGAAAGTTCAGAGTCACTCAGCGTGCGATAGAAAGGGCTATGCTTGGAGTTTCTCTACGTGATCAAATCAGAAATGAGGAGATCCGTAGCAGAACTAAAGTCACCGCCACAGCCTTACGAATCGCGAACCTGAAGTGGCAATGGGCGGGGCACATAGTCCGACAGACCGATGGACGTTAGGGCCCGAAGGTGCTGGAGTGGCGACCCCGCACCGGGCGGCGTAGTGTAGGTAGACCCCCCCACAAGGGGGACCGATGACATAAAGAGGGTCGTCGGTAGCCGCTGGAGCCAGGCGGCGCAAGATCGGGCCTTGTGGGTATCATTTCGTGAGACCTATGTCCAGTAGTGGACGTCCATCGATTGAAGCGAGCGAGCGAGAGTTTTGATTGAGGCAATACAATATTTCCGAGTTCCTATTCAATGCTTCCGTTGCATATCCGTAAGCCGTTAAACGCAACTAAGGAGTTGAAGAGTCTAATGTCTTGATTTAGACAAGATGCGAAGGGTTAGGGCCCATGCCGACAGACTCCTGATCCAAGCGTGGAAAAGGGATCGCGAATCCCCAAGTGTGGGTGTGTACACGGTGGAGGCAATTCATTCACGTCTAGAGCAATGGCTATTTAGCCAGCGCTGATCGCTCTATTTCTGACTTGTGCAGGCGCTGAACGAATATGGATGTTTCAGGAAGTACTTGCATCAGATAGCGAGGCATTAAGAGTCACCTGTCTGCCATCAGTGTGGTGCATTTATTGATACGGCAGATCACACTGGCAGAATATCAGGCATGAGAACCGCAACGTCATCCTCTGGTGTCGCTGATTGGACTGGATCTCTCATTGCCAAGTATATGTATATAGTAGACTCAATGCTTGACAGTGAGGCAGGATCGAATGCAGTTTCCTCCTTCTCCTGTCTGTCATGTTGTTGAAGGAGGCGAAGGAGGGAAAGTGGTGCTGAAGCCCCACCCTTTTGAAAGAGGTGGCCGGGTGGCAGGTGGCGTCTTTTTGGACACCCTTTTCCGGTTGCATCTAGAAGTGTTACACCGAATGCGTAAGTAAGCCTCTGACTCTTCCAATTCAGGTTTTTGAGAGTGTAGCTGGGTTTTAGTGGGTATTCTGCCTACGCAAGCGAGTCCCATAGTCACCATGTGGGAGGGCAGCGCAGGCAGGTGAGGGTACGTAAAAGCATTTCCCAACGGAAAAAAGGTTAAACACAACAACCATATAAAACGGAATTGTTTTTCTTAAAAAGTTCTTAAAAAAGTCTTAGATAATATGCAGCTGTATTTCAAGGTTGTTCACTACAATACTCTTTAAGGTAATAAAATTTTTAACCCTCTCATTTGACGCAGAAAATGATAAAATATATAAGGAGGGAGAACCTAGTGCTACATGTTCATTTGAGTTCCTCCCACAAGATTCTAACCTCATGTTATCTGATGATATTAGAAACATTCCCTTAATGAAGGCGGCGGTTTTCCCCGAAGCTTATTTCTCAAGTGATTGATTGGCAATATCGCTAACGAATAGATTCTTATTAGTTTTATCTCAACCTTCATCCCATTTTCGCGTTATCGGTGTTAATAAGAACAAGAAAATATATTCTTTGAAGTGAAATTTTCCAAGGTGATTCAATATTGGGATAAGGATTTTAAGGATGATCTATTTCGTACATTAACATATTGAGATAATTAAAAAAATATTATCTTTTATCATCTGGCAGTTTTCGACACTATATCTTGAAAAGCTGTCAATGGCACGTTGAGCTCGTTTAGATATAGAATTTGAAAAAAATTAAAACCATATTTTTGTTAGGAAAAACAATTTTCATAGCACTATATTTAAAGACGACGGGAGTGTATCTTCTATTTCATACACTTTTTTTGACAAAATAAATAATAGTGGTAAATGACAGACAGACGGAGATACTTTTGCATTTATAATGTCATTAAAAAAGTAAAGTAACAGCTTATTTGTGGTCCTCAACTGGGGACAGGAATCTTTACTCTCTGTTTTTTCCTTCAACGAAAAACAAGTGACTCGGTTGGCGATTGTGTCAAGCTGTGAGGAGCAGAATCTATCTACCCTACATCTTATTTTCTTTTTGTCACAGAACCCACGTTATTTCGGCATACTGCACCTACGAGGATACTTTTAATTTTGAAAATTGCATTGCTCCTTTGGCATACCTGTAATGTGACGTAGGGCAAACAAATTCTGCCCCTGACATCTCGACACAATCGCTTACAGTCACGTCGTCACCACGATCCATATAACTGGTTCAAAATATTGAAAGTATATAATTTCCATCTTGTTCTGTATAAGTTTAGCCTGGAGACATCAGCGTCACCTTTTGGTAGCGCTGATTAATGCGGATCTTTCACTGGAGAGCATTGTAGGCGCGATGCTCTCTACTGCGAGACACTGGACGAGAGTGGCCCTCTTCTGTGAGTTGGTCGTCTTGCTGAAAGAGGCCCACTGAGAGAGGGAAAACGCAGTCAACGCTCCCTCTCACTGCCGACGACGGCGGAGTTCCAGGCGGCGTATATATATATCAGAGAAGAATATGCGAGCGCTCTTCGGATGTTTCACTAATAGATGAAGAGGGTTCCGCTGGGTTTTAGTGGGTATTGCGAGGTCTCTCTCTAGCCGAGGCCCACACTCCTGACACTAGTCAGGGTGTAAAAATGCATTTCTCAGAGTCAAAAAGAAATACATCAGTTTAATATTTCATCATTGGTATGCGAGAAAAATAGCACCATTAAAATATACTCCTCATTTGAATTGGAATAAGATTCCTATACCCTATTTAGCAGGGCCTCAGCAGTAAATTAGAAACTTGAAGTGATCCGCAAATAATTACTCAAGGAAGTTTTAACTAGTTGCCAACTATTCCGGAACTAATAACCAACTGTCGTTATTGAGTTATTTCTATTGAAATATATCGTATACTAGTTAAGCCCATGGAACCGTTTGTAAAGATTAAGACCAGTAGCGATGTCTCCTATTGGCAAAGTCACTTCTGACATTTAATGTTGTTAAAGCATTCATGTTTGAATTTTAAATAAATATATAAAAATATTTAAATAAATAATTCACATAATATTTAGTTGTACTCAACTAAAATTTTGATGAATTATGTATTGACATAAAAATGTTAAATTTATCTAAGTCATAACATTATAGACTGTCCCGCAAGCACAATGATGTGGGTACTCGATTTGCTATCAGAGGTCTCGTGTTCCGAGAATATTTAGAAAATCTTAATTTCAAATTTGTCTGGGTCAGGACTGGTGGGAGGCTTCCGTCGTGGCTAGTTACCACATTACCAGCGACGACGTGATGTCATACAAAATTTTTGAATTCCAGTACGACGTTGTGTAAAAACCATAAGCGGTAAATTACCTTTTACGCGTCATCACTTATCATTACGTCAGATCACTGACAAGCGCTAACATAAGAACAATAGTAAGTAAAGTAACCAAGTAGCATTAACGTCCCACTGCTGGGTACAGGTCTTCTCACTCCAAGGAGTGAGGGTTTTTAGAGCATAGACCCACCACGCTGCTCCACTGCGGATTGGCAGGCATAGTACACAACAAGTGCACCCTCTATTCCTTCACTCTCATAGTCCGATGTGACGGGAATCCGACACGACCGGAGAGAGATCAGGCGCAGGACCGACGGCTTAACGTGCTCTCCGAGGCACGGGGGTGAATCACACCGCCAACTTCCCAACCCAGGGCCTTATGTCTGTAGTCGAACATGGTAACCACTAGACCAATGAGGCAGTCAAAATAAATAAGTATAAGAACAATAAAAAAATGTATTTCGTGTGTGTTAAATTTAAGTAAGTATCTTTGTATGTATATTGATGCTACCCATCTACACATATTTACAAATTTTGAAACTCAAAGATAATGTGGAAGAAATGTTGACTCACTGATGTTTATATGTTATGTTTTATGTGTTGATGTTTTATTATTATTATTAAGCTTTTGATTGGGTTGAATACCTTTACCTCAACTCAGAAAGTTATAAAATTCAGGTCCAAAGAAAAAGATCATTAACAAAGTGTAAGTATATGTTTTTTTTTATTATAATGACTTTAGCTACAAATCCATAGAGCTAGAGATGGTACGGTATGGTTCATAAAATCATGCTAAGAGTTTGTTAAACTTGCACAGGCTTCCAACTCACCTACGGACAATATAGAAGGTCTATGCTCTAAAAACCTTCTTGTACGAGTGGGACGCCTATGCCCAGCAGTGTGACCGTAATAACCTTACCTTTTACGTTTTATGAATTCCTGTTAAAGGATAAAATATTAATAGAAAAAGTTTTTGAAATACCAATAACACATGACACATTATTGATGAAAGTATTCTACGTGGGTGGCAGAGAAAATGTTAGCCATATTGAGACCGATGATAAAGTTCAAGGGTTAAACGCTTTTATAAAACAGGGACACGGTATTGATGGTTAATTATTAAATTAAATAAGTTACGAAAACATGGTACAACTAGCTCACTTGCTCAACTTAAATGTAGGACTTAAAGTTACGTTTTATGGATTATGTAACTTAATTGATAGTAAAATTTATAGAAACCGATCTATCCGTTAAAAAATGTATATTTTATAAATCAAAACTAAGTAGCAATAAGTCTAGCAATTTGAAAATAAAACCGAGTGTCGGGCTAATACTTTCGTAGTGTAGTGTATAAAGATGGATACTCTTTAATTTACTTAGAAACAAAGATATTTTTAACAAATTTTTGGGTTACCTAACAATGTGTTATAAAAACACCAACTTACACTGACAATCTTTGTTCTCTCCACTATTTAAATATACACAACCTGCGCTATACTGATAATTTTTTCACTATTCAAATTTATACAATTTAGCACAAATTCTCTTTAAAACAAATACACCACGAAGCAGCTCAAATGACTATATTCACACAATTGTTCCGTTCTTTAAAATTACCTCGTATTTCATAACATTTCATGATATTGCACAATGTTTTTTGGTATTTTTAAGTAATGCCACTGTATAACTGAATAAATCACAACCTTTGAGAGCTATCAGTGTTGTCAAGCAACTATCTATGGTCTAACAAAAGTATCATAGAAAATATATTTGTTTTTTATACGAAACTACTCAGTCGAATCTTACAAGATTATAAGTAAGTATAGCTAGAGGCAAACGAAAGTAGATTAAGAGATGATTTTCTTAATTGATTTTCTTATTGTTCTAACAACTGGTAATATAAAAACCTAATTGAAACATAATGACACGAGACGAAAAATAAGAAAGTGTCAAAAATGGACGAGAATAGACTAAATGATAGTCCAAACGAGACATGAACAGAATTATCGTTAGTGTATTTAAGATTAAGCCATTTCAGTTTATTCTACTAGACTTTAAGATCCTTGGACCAAAGTTATTTTATATATTTCTTTCATAAGATATGTTTTAGAATATGGCAACGTTGCTTGTAGTACACATTAATCACATAGAAAGGCTCCAAAAAAGATTTCTCTGGCATTTGTCATATAGTGTAAATATTGCAATTACCATTCCATTACGATCGTCTAAATTTTAGCCGTCGAAGACAGCTGTTGCATAGCATATTCTTTTTTAAACTGTGATCCTGGATGCGCCAGAACTCCTCTCCAAAACTAATGTTTAATTTACCGAGCAGTTTCCCACGTAAAAACACTTTCTATGTTTCACCTCTCGTGCTTTACGCATAAACCTAGGACAGTTAGTGCTTCAATCATTAAATTAGTAAATACATACAACACTTTACATAATAACAATATAGCTGATATATTTGGGTACACAGTGCCTATATTTAAAAGAAACTTTTTAGTTTAGTTCTTATCCTTAAATATACTTTATTTTTATCATTTTGTTACAGTAGTCTGCATGTGCACATTCTTTTAATTTTATATCATGTAGTTGTTTCCTTTAATTAGGATGTTACTTACCTTGGGTTAATTTAAATATATTGTGGTGCTTCCATAGATTCGGCGCACCATACATTGGCAAAGTGTACCGTCTGGGAACCTCAGTGATACGTCCTGGTATCCCTTACTGGGGGGAAACTCTCGTTCGTGAGCATAGTCTGCGCAATGCTTGCAAACAAGATGGGTTTTTTTTTGTTTAATTTTCCAGTTTCCCCCAACGTAGTGATTGGAGCCTTTATTTACTGTTGTCGTTTTTACAAGCTTATACTTATCCTATGGTATTGTGGTTACATTTATTCTTACATCCATTTACGTGAATGATTGTTCGTATATATAATTTGATACAATTTTGATATATTGCTAATATTTTCTTTTGTTTACTGTACAGTTTTAATTTATTCTATATAATATAGTACGTATTTCAATCTGTTTGTCAATATTTTAGATTCCTTTTTACGTTTCGTCTTATATTTTACTTATTGTATAATTTATTTATTTATTTATTTATATTTAGTCAGTTTTTGTAATAATTATGAGGTCGAACAAGGATCCTATTGGCTTATTCATCTTGTTGCGTTTTTTTTATTGGCTGCTCTTACTATGTGCTCTAGATACTCCATCAGGATTCCGGCGCTTTCTTTATGTTTGAATATTTGTTATATAATGTCTTTGTTTAGTGTACAATTGATTTTGTTCTCTAGATTATTTTTTGATATGGTGTAAACAGGGCAGTCAAAGGCGATGTGCTCGACGTCCTTAACCGCCCCAGGGTCACAGATGCATAATGGGCTCTCCTTCTTCTTGAACCTATGCAAGTATTGGGAGAACCCACCATGCCCCGTAAACGCCTTCGTTGGCGTCAAACACACCTCACTCAGAACCTTGTACGCGGCCACCGCGTCTGGGAAAACCGCGTGCTCGCGGCGGTCTGCTCCTCGAGGAAGCGCCAATTCCAATCGTCAAGCGTCGTTGCACGCAGCTCACGCTTGACAAATGAAACCGGGCACCGGTCATAATCCGGCTTTGTCATCTTTCGGAGGGCAGCCTCCTTCGCCAGCTGATCGGCTCGCTCATTTCCCTCCATTCCATTGTGGGCCCTGACCCAGCGCAGACCCACTGTCTTGTCCGCATTAATGTAAGACGTTAAGTTGCGTCGGATCAAGTCCACAAGGGGATGGAAGGACGTTCTGCCTATAAAACTGCCTCCAGAGACGCCTTTGAATCCGAGCAGACACGAAAATGCTCCTCCGGGTGGATCAGGATCTTTTCGATCGCCCTATGGATGGCCAGCAGCTCGGCCTGGTAGACCGTGCAGTGAGCGTGAAGTTTCAGTTTGAGGGTTCCGGTTTCTTCCGTTCCTCTCCACCAGGAAAGGGCGGCTCCTACCTTGCCCTCAATCTTACTCCTATCTGTATAGACGCTCACTGTGCCCTCTGGTGCATCATCACGGTCCACCTGGCCTGTATATTGAAGCGCGACGCGCCGCGCCGAATGAATCTGGTGCAACGGATTCACCCGAGACTCCATCTCCCTGTCTCCCACCTCCGGATTGAAAACCCCCCTCTTTACCTCATAGAGGGCGGCTGCCTCGCTAATACGGAGATCGAGGGGCAATATTTCCGCCAGGACAAGTGAGGAGTTCAGGGAGACGATCCGGTATGCTCTGCATATCTTTTGGACAAAGCTCCGTTGCACAGCGTCCAGCTGTTTTCGCACTCCAAGTTTGTTAGCTGAAGGTGCCCACGCCGCGGCCGCGTACAAGATTATGGGTTCTATGACTGCCGTGTAGATTATTTTGCGAATCTGGGGGTGAAGCCCCTAGTTCACTTTTGCGGCTTTAGAACATTGTCTGTATATGTGGTGAGATTTGGCGCATGTCTTGGTGATGTGTTCATTGAATGTAAGTTGTGATCTATTGTAAGGCCCAGGATCCTGATCGAGTTCGTAAAACCAATGTCGGTCTCCCCCATGGTCAGGATCGGGGAGTCGTACTTCAGCTTGTTAGTCACTACCATGACTTGGGTCTTGTGTGGTGCAAATCTGAGCTTGTTCGAGATTTCCTAATCCTGCACACGGGCGAGAGCGGCATTGGCTCGCTGCGAGACATCCAGTTCTGTCTCGCCTTCAATCACAATCGTCACATCGTCAGCGAACGCCTGGCAGTAAACCCCTTCTCGCTCCATATTTTGGTCCAATAGGACGTTCCACAGAAGCGGTCCTCCGATCGGTCCCTGCACACACCCTTTCGTCGTGCTTCTGGGATGCTCGGTGGAGGCGTATCGCACTCTGACCTTTCTCTCGAGAAGATAGCTGTCGATCATCCTCTTCAGGTTTACAGGGCAGCTTTCGTCAGCCAATCTGAGCCTTACTGCCGGCCCCCGGGCGCTATCGAAGACACCCTCTATGTCCAGCGAGATCACTACCATCAGCTTGTTTTCGGAAAGTTGCTGACAGATGTGACCCACCACATCATAAAGGGCGTCCTCGGTGAAACAAGATGGTTTGGAGGGTAGTTGCCTCCTTCAGCGACATTCGCAGATGAGACAATGAGACATAATGCCGTGAATGCTCCCCCGCTCCAACGTAGGCGGCGGGGTTGATATGGGTGCGTAGATATGCACAGGGTGCGTAGATATGCACATCTTCTTCCTCTTTCATAAATGATTTAAATGAGGCGGCTACATCCGGAGTGCTAGAATAGACTGCGTATGTGTATCTCTGGTTCTCCAATTAAGGATGTCCGGTAAGGATAAGGTTCTCCGCTGGGTTTTAGTGGGTATTCTGACCTGTCAGTGAGTCCCACAACTTGTGCGTAAAGGCATTTCTCAGCGTCAAAAAAAATATATATATTATTCTTTACCATGTACCTAATAATAAGCTATGCTGGAAACCTAATAAATAAATAATGTAATCAACACTTACCCATAGAACAATGCATTTGGTTCCATCATATTTTATTAAATCATCAAAGACAATCATTTAACAATGATTATAAAATAAATGATAATCCAATATATTTTATTTTCAGATATTCGTTCCTTTACATCCATAAAAAAAATAACTAAAGTGGCTTAATTTGCTCATATCATATGCCCTTTCACTGCCTCATTGGTCTAGTGGTTAGCATGTTCGACTACAGACATGAGGTCCTGTTCGGTTCGACTACAGACGGGTCGGGCCAATTAAAAAATCAATATTGAGTTTTCTATTAAGATTTTCTCAATATTTGCCCGAAGTTGGGAAGTTGGCGGTGTGATCCACCCCCGTGCCTCGGAGAGCACGTTAAGCCTTCGGTCCTGCGCCTGATCTCTCACCGGTCGTGTTGGAATCCCGTCATATCGGACTATGAGAGTGAAGGAATAGAGAGTGCACACTTGTGTACTATGCCGGCCAATCCGCAGTGGAGCAGCGTGGTGGATCTATGCTCTAAAAACCCTCACTCCTCGGAGTGAGGAGGCCTGTGCCCAGTAGTGGGACGTTAATGGGCTGCTACTTACTATATGCCCTTTATGAATCCAGAAAGGTTAGTAAATATAATTAAACCATGCTTTAAAATCGTGCTAATATAAATATCATTTGCGATAGAATATTCTTTTGTGTGAAATATCGTAGAAGGCTCAATTATATGACCGATAAAATATTTTTGCTGTCACGAGTTTAAAAGGTAACACGTGGAAAATTGATTGCCTTCGACGTGTTATTTATAATACATCAAAGCCTACTATAACGACTTTGTTACTGGTACAAGAAATAATAGATTCCTATTTTATTTTTGTCAAAAATAAAGCCATACGGTAATGCCGCTTAGCAACAAAATAGAAATTTTGTGTCTAAATATGATAACTGCATATTATGGATAAACGTCGATAAATACGGATATTATTATTTATTTCCTTTTTATAAAAAGTTTACCCGTTCTAATGAACCACTCTAGATTTACAGGTTACTTCGTATTTGCTTTCTTCGATATCTATCTTAATCTGAAGTGATCTAGATAGTCCTAAGAGTCACATTTTGAAGTGTTTTGTGTATATATATACATCCAACTATAAATATATAATTAATCAATAAGTCAACAAATATAAAATTAAAAATATATTCCAGTTCTCGGGTGATGATCCGCCAGAACATTCCTGTCGCTTTCCTAGCTATTATTATTAATGAAATTTGTGTAAATTGATATCGGGAACAATAAGTGTTTGAACATTATAATCTGAGTTAATTAATAAATTGTTTGATTGCACCAACATTACCCACCAACGCCCATTGTATGGAAATTAAATTAAAGATGCCATTAATGACGGTGTCGGCGGAGAACCCTACGCCCCTATGCTTTATGCTCCCTTCTCTCCTATTCTCAAGTACACACGTCAGAAGTGAAACTTCTTTGGCAAACTAATTCTTAAGTCTGATTTATATTTACACAAATCTACAACTTTACATTTCCAAGACTTAAAGGAAGGGAAAAAGGAAGATATATTAGAAATTTCATGAATTTAATTGTCATTAAAATATTTAAAATGTCGAGAATTAATACATAAAATTTATTGAAATATTAAATGACGAATTGTAAATAAAAATGTCATATGTCTTTTGTCAATATAAGAAATTATTAATAAAATTTTATTTTTGAATTTAAAATTTAGAAGAGAGAATATAAAAAATGTTTTACCTTATGAAAAATAGCATAAAAAACGCTGTACATCTTCGTGATGCTAATCACGCGTTTCATCCGTAAGAATTTTACCGTAATGCGGTTAAAGAAGTTTCACTACAAAACACTTGTATTATATCATTTTAATCTTAAAGTCAGGTAGCTTGTAGAAATGACAAAAGCTATTGAAAAATATAGTAGTAAACTTTCGCAAGTGGTCGTAAAAAATAAGTCTTCTTTGTCATAATTGTTTTGGTAAACAAGTTTCTTTTAGTATAAAAGTAATAAAAAGTTGAATTTACGGAGGACTTGCTACAAAACTCCGATAAAATAGTCGCTGTACAATTTGTTTTGAAGTCACAATATTGCAATGGGATTTGGAGTTACCAAAATAATCCTCCAGGACAATAAGAATTTAAACAAAATGTTGTGGACTTTAATGAAGCACCCGCGAGCGTTCTGACTATGAACACAATACACAAAAATATATTTACTTTTTAAACTGCTTTAAAAATTTATAAACACATTTTTTATTTTAAAATATGCTGTGGTTTCACACGCGTAAATTCCGTAAACATGCTGTTTTCTAAAATACAAACAACTTAATTTATTCCTTTTAATAACAGCTACATTCAAAATTCCCGTTAAAATTGATCCATCAGAAAGGCGAACAGACAAGCAAATATATACTTTTATATATTTACCGCAGAAAGCTGCTAATTTGAAATGACTGAGAGAGACTCCAACTTTATTTAATTTTATAGATTAACACAAGGCGAAATTACATTCGTTTTTTGGGCAATAGTATAAAAACAGAAAATTATTCTTTAACGCTCATTAATATTATTTATCTAACAGTTATATAATAGCCTCATTGGTCTAGTGGTTAGCATGTGCGACTACAGACATGAGGTCCTGGGTTCGAGTCGAGTCAGGCCAATTCAAGACTCAATATTGAGTTTTTTATTAAGATTTTTTCAATTTGTCCGAAGTTAGGAAGTTGGCGGTGTGATCCACTCCCGTGCCTCGGAGAGCACATTAAGTCGTCGGTCCTGCGCCTCTCTCTGATCGTGTCGGATTCCCGTCACATCGGACTATGAGAGTGAAGGAATTGAGAGTGCACTTGTGTACTATGCCTGCCAATCCGCAGCGGAGCAGCGTGGTGGGCTTATGCTTTAAAAATCCTCGCTCCTCGGAGTGAAGAGGCCTGTGCCCAGTAATGGGACGTTTATGGGCGGCTATTTACTTTAGTTAACAGTTATATTATTTGTGTATGACAGACGTTGGGTGGGAGTAGCCTTCTTCTGCGAGATGGAGAAGGTGTTGCATACTTACTCTCACCATCAAAGCCTTTCGGACTCAACCAGAGCATCAGGAATGCGCAATTTGATCTTCTGCTTTCTCTTTCAATGATAAAGAAGGTACCGCTATATTTAAGTAGGTATTGCGAGGTCCCGAGCCGAGATCCACAATACTGAGGGATGTGTCTTGTTCTGTACGTAATAAAAGATCGGTGAGAGTATATTAAATCTGTATAGCTCTTATTGACAGAGATTAATTCAGATTGCATCAGATCCTTTTTTTAACCCATAGAAACGCTGAGAACTGCATTCTGTCTGACAAGCCAAATTGAAATCGACATAGTAATTCAAGGAAGAGGTGAGAGTCGTCCAACCACCGTCTCCGAAGGTGAGGGGCTTCTGTTGTTCTTTACCGCTCTCAATTGCCTCCTACAACGACGTTAGTGCCTCGCAGAAAGAGATCACTGTACTCCATCTCAACTCACTGGCCAATATTGCTTCTATAATGCTTGTCATCGAGAGATCCTCAAGCCGGATATTTCGCCACAGTTTATGTTGTATACTCCTACTGATATACACCACTCATCTCCGGTTTGCCGACGACGTGGTTATTATGGCAGAGACTCTGGCAGATCTCAATGCAATGTACGATGACCTCAGCAGAGCTTTTTAACAGGTGGGTCTAACAATGAACATGGGTAAGACGAAAGTCACGTCCACCATCCACTTTCCGTATCACATTGTTGACGGCAACATATACCTGGGATACAGTCCAGCTAGGTATATCCAATTTCGAGACAGAGGTCAACCGCCAAATTCAACTTGGTTGGGCCGCGTTCAGAAAACTCCGGAAGATGTTTTCAACCAATATCCCTCAGTGCCTGAAGACCAAAGTCTTCGAATATTGCGTGCCGCCAGTGCTTAGTTACGTATCAGGAAGGTGGTCGCTGCCTATGGGCCTCATTCGAAAGCTCAGAGTCACTCTGCGTGCGATGGAGATGGCTACGCTCAGAGTTTTTCTACGCAATCTAATCAGAGATGGGGAAATTCGTAGCAGAACCAAAGTCACCGATATAATCCTATCAATTGCAAACCTGAAATGGCAATGGATGGGGCACATAGTCAGACGAACCGATGGACGTCGGGGCCGACCGATGGTCGGTAGGACCGGTCGACTACTGAAACTGTCGCGTTCTTAGCTATTATTATTAATGTGTTTATTGAAACTGTCGCGTTCTTAGCTATTATTATTAATGTGTTTGTGTAAATTGATATCGGGAACATTAAGTGATTGAACATTATAATCCGAGTTAATTAATAAAGTGTTTGATTGCAACAACATTACCCACGAACGCTCACAGTATAAGAAATTAATATTAATTATTATGGATGCCATTAATGACCCTACGCTCCTATGCTTTATGCTCCTATTCTCCGACATATCACTTTATATCTTATAATCACTTTATAAAATTTCCCTTTCATTCATTTAAACAATTTCAGATAAGTTTTTTTTTAAATTCTTAGTTGATGTACCTTAAACAAAGCTCAATCTCATATCTAACAAGGTTAAATTTCTTTATTTTCATCTCATATTTCTTTCTGGTGATATTTTCATTAAGCTGACGTGCGTACATTACCATGAGAAAGATTAATGCTTCTTTTTAAGAAATGACATCTTATACGGGAAAATTTTACGAAGTCACGACGGCAATGAGTAAAACATTTCTTATAAAGCTGCTTTCATATCAGAATATGATCGGATTGGATGGGAAATGGCACTTTGGAATTGCTATGTGTTCACTTATTTTATTTATGTTAAGAAAGGAAAATATGACACCGTATTGTTTTCTATTGCAGATAGGTTAGCGTTTGACTGTGTGTAATGAAAAGGAGTCATTATTCTCTTATTTCCATTATCTATGCAAATATTTTGGTTATCGATACGTAGGCTGGTAACTAGCTACGACCGAAGCCAATGCCACAGCCGAAATGCAGTTTTCCGAAATATTTAGCCGAGAATTAAACGACATTTGATAGCGAAGTGACTACTTGCACCATTGCAACAGCTATATAAGCAAACTTTTACAAAAATCATCTTTATTATGAATATTTAGCCGTGACTTTTCTCAACTAAACTCCAACTGTCTCACCACTAGGCAATGGCAATGGCTCTGAAAAGACAGGTCGCTTCTTTATCTTTGTAATGAGTTTGAATCCTTATCAAACACCACTAAACTCTTTGTAACGCTCCATTAGATATGTTGAATCGTCATTTGCATCTCCGTTAATACCATATCTACCACCTGTTCCGAAAGTTGATTCAAATGAGCCATACTGAGTCTTCAGCGCTTTTCCTCATTAGGGAAATTGGATCTGAAACACAACTGCTCAAGAAATCCTGTTAGTTTCATTGATAAAACTTTATGTGTAAATCACAAGCGTGAAACCTTACCTCGTAGTACATATGGAACAAAGTTTAGACAAGAGATTTTAAAAGTTTTCTCAATAAAACTAACTTCAAACGGCTCTCCTTAACGGGTGTGTTTTTGTAGATCATACTTTCTTAATAAGACATTTTATAAAAACGTAATCAAAGTATCAATGTTAATCCAATTTAGAGTAAACACCTAATCACAAGTAAAATTTATTTATACGCAGATAAATTAAAGCCAATATAATAAACCAAGCCCCAGTAAGACAAGCAAGTTGAAATCAACTTATATTTTCAGCCCACTGTCGAGATGAAGTAGGTACCTTCATATAAAAATGGCGTATGAATTATTTATGAGTTCAATATTTTCTGGCTGAGCCGAGCGTATTAAGTGAACCTCGTATATCTTATTTTAAAGAAAAGAATATTTTTTTATTGCACGACCTGGAATTCTTGAAAAATATACAGCATAGCTTTTGGAATCCCTACTATTAGGGCACACTCTCTATATACAATATCTAATATCTAATTGACTTTATCGATGAACACTCAACGTAAAATATATGTTAAATTAAAATGAAAATAATCCTTTTTTTCAGAAAATACAAATCTGATAGGTTCTTTATCTGAACGGCTGCTAAAAGTTTTTTGATACCAGAGTTGAATGGTTCGGTATAAAACCAAAATTTTGGTATTTAATATAATATTTTGGTATTAAGAATCTTTAGTAGCCGTTACCATAGCAATTCAGCTTAAACGGGACTTAAAATCAATATCAAGAAGACCAAGGAGATAAGAAAACCAGTGTAATTAATTCCTCCTCTATTCAAATTGGCACAGAGCACCTAGATCGCGTCCAGTCATTCACATTTTTGGGCAGTGTCGTGACGAAAACTGGAGGCACAGAAGAACAAACGCTTCTCGGATCGCCAAAGCCCCAGCCACTTTTACACGGCCAGGACCAATGTGGCAATCACGAAACCGTTACGTGATTACGATCTGTACCGACGATCATCTAGTGTAGACAAAAGTCGTTTTCACATACGGAAGCCGCACCATTAAGATTCGAAAACACTTGCAAGAACTAGCGACCTTTTTATCACAATTTATACTTGCAAACGCTATTACCCCAATAATAACTTTAAAGAAATTATCTCCAACACTCATACATACAATATTTATTGGAAAACAAGATACGTACAGAGGAATCCATGCGCGTTCCTTGACAATTGGTAAACTTGGTTTTCTATTAAGATTTTTTCAATATTTGCCCGTAGTTGGAAAAAATTTGGCGGTGTGATGCACCACCGTGGCGATCCAGCACGTTAAGCCGTCGGTACTGCGCCTGATCTCTCTACGCTCGTGTCGGATTATGAGAGTGAAGGCATAGAGAGTACACTTGTGCACTATGCTTGCCAATCCGCAGTGGGGCAGCGTGGTGGGTCTATGCTCTAAAAACCCTCTCTCATATGAGTGAGGACGCCTGTGCCCAGCAGTATAAACTACCCATATACAGAACCTTTGTTCATACAAAGCTTAGCAAGAAAAAAAACAGCGCAAATTTCGTTTTGTTATATATACATAGCCTTTTTATACATTTGTTTGCGTAAGCCATGTACATTCATAATTTGTCTTGGTGTTTCTTTTAATATATACAGATTTATAGTTATAGTTTAACACTATATCCACACACAAACATATAGATAAATAAATATAGATACATAGACTTTTGTTCTTAATCAGACCAATATTTTACGCCTTTATCAATCTTAGAAGTTATATTTTATTTATTTTTCAATAATCAATTTACTTATATTTTATTGTATACTTTCGCATACGACGACTTAGTTTTCTGTATAAATAGAAACTTAAATAGTTGATAGTTCCATTTCAATCTATCATTGGACTTTTGGGTGAAGTGAAACATCGTGAGGAAACTTATACAACGTAGGAGTAGTTCTAGAGTATGTGTAGCCTGTCAAGCTGCAGTGTAATGGTTGTATGCTATAAAATTCTTCTCTCCTATGTATGAGGAGGCCTGTGCCCAGGAGTGAAACGTTAATAGACTGCTACTTACCTTTTTTTTATCTACTCATGATTTACATCTTTGTTAATAGGATGGTAATGGCCTTAGAACCGTCCTAAAAAATCTAGATAAACTCAGCTAAAAAGTAAAAGCCGTAAAAAATTAAAATGCGGTATAATACACGCAAATTCTCTTTGAATAAAACTTCTAGTGAATACCCACATTTTTAAATAACGATAAACTTCGTAAACCTAATATTCACGAAACATATTTAATACAACAAATCCAAAACTTGCAAAAACTTTGCTGATATCACGAATATACTTCAAACAAAAACTTCACATATAGATTATGTTTTCGAAGTTAAGGCTGTAGCATACGATAACGATCCATATATTAAAATGATATTTTTTTGAGATATATACGATTGCATTCAAAATTACTGAGTACATATTTCACCACGTACACTCTCACTAAGAACAGGTTTCCTCATATTATCATGGGATCGGGAATTAGTTAGATAACACAATAGAGAAAACCTTGTATTAATGTAAACTCACGACTTTATTTTAATTTTTAATTAAATCTAAGCTAATATTATTTTTTTCATTCTTATAAAGCTGTTTTTTCACTGAGCCAGTCAGGCTATATTAAGCTCTCTAAAAAAAAAAATAAGAATCGTTAAGAAAAATGCATTAATGTAACCCAAGGTGTAAAACAAAAAATCTGTTATCGGGTGCGCTGGGAAAACTATTGATGATAGAACAAAAAAATGTTCTACAATATTATAGATCGTATTAATATCTACAAAAAAGTCTATAATACCATACTTCCAACTACAGTAGTTATGTCACAATAACTTTTGTACAATTAAAAGTTAATAAAAGTACTGACAATAATTAAACCATTTTAGTTACACCTCTGTATTAATACTTGTCATGTTCAATGATATTTTATTAAATAACGTTTCAATACCTGTTAAACTCTTTTAAATTATTAAAATCGATTATTCCATTAAAAAGATATAACGAATTTAAAAATCTCTATTTAAAGAAAATAATGTATCACGTCAAGTCGAACTCCCAGAGTGTCAAATGTCGTGAATAGAGAAATTCTGAGACAATAAAGTAATATAAATAAATCACTTCTTTAATATTATAGAAGAAAGTTTCGCATTTTTAATTTTTCTTTAAAAAGAAATCTATAGTTCCACTTAGTACTTTCATCTGCCAAGAGATCGGTTTCTACACGGTTGAAACCGGGAGACATTGTTAATCTACACTAATATCATAAATCGGAAAGATTTGTATTTTTGTATGTAATGAATAAACTCAAAAAGTACTGGACCGATTTTGATTATTCTTTTTTCATTAGAAAGCTAAATTATCACAGAGTAACATAGGCTATATTTAGTTCTAGATTACTATAGAAATCTTTAGAAATTCGTATTAAAACCAACCGTAGGTGTAAGGAATTAGCCATAAACTGTCTTTCATCGCATACGCTGTGAAGAGTATTAATGATAGGCCAAAAAAATGTTCGACAATATTGTAGAATATCTCAATATCTACAACTTCGCGAGACCATATGTGTAACTGTTGTAGTTACGTCACTATAACTACTTTTTTACATTTAACAAATTGATAAAAATGCCGATCAAAATTAGACCGTGTTATCCATACCATTTATAAATGATTATCCAAATAAATAATTTAATATCAAGACTGCCTAAATACCTAATGATTACTTTTTGAATTATTGAAATCGGATATTCCATTCAAAAGATATCATGAAATTAAAATAAAAATACTAACTCGACGAGAGGGGCAGTGCGGGAGAAGGGGGTGCACCATTATGAACTAGGTTACCTTACGGAGTGGACGCAAGCGACGTATAAATAATAAGCTTATTAAAATGACCACGATTGTTTCATGACTAACCGATAAATGAAAATCACACATTCAATTTTTTGACAAATAAATTGAATGTCTGATTTTCATTTCGTTAACTTTGTGTTCTTTTGTATACATAATGTAACAATAGTTAGGACTAATGTAAATAAATATATAATACGTTAAATATGCAAATTTCGGTTAATTTTTTATAACTGTTGGACGTTTAGCAGTACGAATTACGCAATATATATCTGACGGCATCGCTGACGCGGCGAAATTGCATTTTCTAATATGTGTAAGCCTGTACTGAAGGGAGGCTTCGGCCGTGGCTAGTTATCTTACCAGCAAAGACGGTACGATGCTGTGCAGAAACCAGAATAAGGTAAATTCCCTCTCAACAGATTAGCGTGCTTCCATCAATGACTGTATCATTTACTATCAGGTGTGATCACGGTTAAGTCTTAACCTATCAACAATAAATAGCCTGTCAATCCGCAGTGGAGCAGCGTGGTGGGTCTATGCTCTAAAAACCCTCATTCCTCGGAGTGAGGAGGCCTGTGCCCAATAGTGGGACGTTGATGGGCTGCTACTTACTTTATCGACAATAAAAAAGGCAGTTACGATGTAAGCGAAATGTGTATATCACAATTTTTTTAACTTTCCAACCTCTCTATACTATAATAAAAGTCCATGCGTACAAAGTACACACGTTAATAGGGGAACCTTCTTTGAAAAACTAAATTTTAAGTCTTGTTTGTATTTAAAAAAAACCTAAAACTTTAGATTTCAAGACTTAGAGGGAGGCAAAAGGAAGATATATCTGTATTTTAACGAATTTAATTGTTATTGACATATTAAAAGTGTCGAAAATTAATACGAATAACTTATTGAAATCTCAAATAAGTATAAGAAATTATTAAATGACAAATCAAAATTCCACCTGTTATTTGTAAATATTAAATCTACCTAACCTTCAAACGAATTAGCATAAAAAACGCTGCACGTCTTCGTGACGCTAATCAAGCGTTTCATCCGTAAAAACTTTACCCTCATGCACCTAAAGAAGTTTAATTTCAATAAAGATCGATAATTAATGTTAACCTTCCTCTTAAATCACTTTATCTATTAAAGTTCAAAAAATTTATACGAAAAGGCAGCGGAAACAACTTAATTTTATAATATGTAAAGATTACAAGAAAAGTATTTAATATGGGTACTTTTATATAAAAATTATTCAATTTGTTACGTATATTCCAGGCTTAAGAACGATACCTCTGACATTTAAGCCATCCGAAGTTAATTACTTCAGGCCCTCAGGCGTATTTGAGTTTCAAATCTGAATTTTGCCGCTTCAAACAGACATGACTATCTTAAAGTTTGGCCGAGTTTAGGACGTCTGTTGTTACTTATTACCTTGAGAGGGTAACAATATTGTGTTTTGATTTTTTATAATCTAAGTTAATGTGAGAGCGGTATTTGGGGGAATGGCGAGCTTGAAAGCTCCGCTTTAAAATGCGGAGTGCAAAGTTCTACGTAAGTAGAAAAGTCTAAGTTATGGATTCGATAATGAAAGATTTACGTGATGACAAATTAGGCTTCAGTAATGGTAAGCGCTAAATTAGCTACTGTATTTTTTTATTGCTGACAGGTTACATTTTGATTACAGTATCACCTGGATGGTAAGTGGGGATATAGTTTAAATGCTAGCCGTTTAAATGTTCATAAAACACTACCAAATGTTATGGTTTTTATGTTTGCTAATAGTTAAACTATACAATGTTATATTTTGTTTATTAAATTAAGACTCTATTGGAGTCATGTTTCGCTAAACTTTGAGAAAGTAAAAAAGTCCGTCTTGTATTTATAGGCTCATATCTTAAAAATAAAAACTTAACTCAAGGGATTTCATTGTTATTCACATCACTTAAATAATCAAAAACACAAATACTCATTAATAAACACCCAAAGTTTATAAAATATCACAAAAAACTTAACTAATTTCGACGACACAGACACCCTTAGTAACGGTCACTTTGTAACTGATTTATTTTTTGGGTTTTTCTATTATCGGGTGTTATTTTTAAGCATATTTTGTTACGACAGTTACCGAGAAGCGAAATAGATAATACACATTATGATTTTTAAAAAAAAGATGTCTATATTATTGATTGCCCGATTTGAGACAGTAGTATCGTATGATGACAATTAGTAGTTGACACGGCAATTTAACAGCTAGCGCGTTAACGCACAATAAAAGGTAAGTGGCGGCCATAATTTTTTATATTCTCATAATATGTGCACTTGGGTACTATACCTGCCGACACGTAATGGAACAGTGTGACGGGTCTATGCTCTAAAAACCCTCTCTCCTATGAGTGAGAAGGCCTATGCCCAGCAGTGTATAGTTAAGGGACTGCAAGATACATTTATATTTTAATATATCAGCCGTTTTTAATTATAATATTTCTAAACATTTTCATAATATTTCTTATGAATAACTGATGATGATATTAGAGAACTACTTCAAATCTAAAGTAACGATTGACGAAGAACCCAGTACAGTCGGGTATCACTTTTTATTATCACATTTTTATGTCAGTATTTGTAGTAGAACCGAGGCTCACTAAATAAAAAATTATATTGTTACTAATTAACCTGAAATGACAATATGACTTATTAATATCTAATTATTTATTAAGTTACATTAGATACATTAATTGACTTCCTTCCTCGTTAATTCTGCAATATATCAATATTCAGGAAACAGGAAGGGCGCGACGTCGTAATAATATCTGCACAAATATGGTTTCTTTTTATAAACCATCTGTTCCCCGCGGTTTTATTTGAGCAATTTGGGATGCCTTTTTCGTAAAATAAAAGCAAATGTAGACTCTTATTCTTTATAACAACAACTCTTCAGTAACCATCAAAATAAGTCTCTTCCGTGCAATCATTTCAAAGATTAGTGTGAACAAATATACAGTCTTCCGTCAGACCACGTCCTTCCACTTGCTACGATTCTTGCATGTATGAAGAATGAAAGGAGACTGACAAAAAGAATTTGTGAGTCAAGAGTGAATGCAAAAGTTGTAAGGGGAAGACTAAGGTGAACGTTCCTGGACCAAATCCAGGACATTTCAATTAAGGTCCAAGTCAAGAGTACTTTATACCGACGAACTTGTATGAAAGGTTTAATGAGAACCGTGGCAAGTGGAAGAACGTGGTCTCTGCCCCTACGGGAATGAGGCGTGATGCTATGATTGTATGTATGTATGTATGTATGTATGTATTTATAATGGTCTGTATCTCACATACTATCAGGTGAGATTACAATCGAACTCTAAGATAATTTTTTACGTAATATTATGTGTACTACTTGATTTGCGTTAATATAAAAGTAAAATAAAGTTGCGCGTCTGGTTACCTCTGTCTATAAACCATGGCTGGAGGCTGGAGGCTAAAACCTTCGCTATCTTATGGATTACTAAAAACAACTTTTCATCAAAATTTAAAAAAACACCGATTTTAATCATGATTCTCCTGTTTTAAGCGAAGCTACATCCTCGCCTATAAATATTGGCCACATTTATGAAGATAAAGACTACTAGATTCCAATGATATGGTAAAAAAGAAACCACATCTGACTTTATTATGGGTACTTCCTGGAGCGGTGGACGAAGGAGTCGTTGTTATTTAAGACGATTGATGCAAAAAAAATATTAATCTTGACTTTCAAAAGTATTATAACGACCAACGTGAATAAAATAATCATGTGATTTGAATCAAAGACAGGAGCTGCAATATTTTCTTGTACAGATAATGAAATACACGTAAAAAAGATATTTTATATACATTTCGACTTTTCCCTTTTGTTTCTTTTTACCGTTTCAAATGTTTTACCTGCGTCAAAGCGACAGACTGCATATAGGTCGAGGCGAGTGATAATATGGGACATGCGGTTTGAAGAGCTACTCGTTTTCAACGTAACTTCGAAACGTTTACAACGTTTTAGGTCAATAAGTTATATAATTAATGCATAGTATATTTATGTACAAGTTTAATAGAAAAACATCGTATACATTTTTGACAGTTAAAGCGCAGTCACAATAAGCTAATACTTCGAAGGTACAATATAAGTGATTTAGGATTAAGGAGCATAAGAGAGAAGAAGAATAATGCATAACATAGGTTTGCCCCGGGGACATCGTCATAATTGGGTACCATAATTCATTCTCCATACTGTGGGCGTTGGTGGGTAATGTTGGGCAATCAAACATTTTATTAATTAACTCAGATTATAATGTCCGATCGCTCAATGTACACACATATAATTTACACAAACACATTAATATGATCGTCAGTCGAGAACTATCCACCGGCTTGTGACTTGTTTACTCTGTCCAGTGCTGATATATACATGGCGCCGGCGTTCCGCAAACTATTTGACTCCGACATATATATGTCGTCATATACATGTGTCGTCAGGTGGCGGCGGACTCGATAGTTCTCGGGAGACTGTCCGCCGGAGCGATCGACTACTGCCGCATTCCTAGCTATCGTTGTTAATGTTTTTATTTAAATTGTTATCGGAAACATTAAATGATTGGACATTATAATCTGAATTAATTAATAGAGTGCTTGATTGCACTAATATTACACAACAACGCCCACAGTATGGAAATTGATGTGATTTTTGATTGATTGATATGATTATGGATGCCATTAATGACGATGTCGTCGGAGAACCTTACGCCCCTATGATTTATGATTTCCTTCTCTCTTATTCTCCGACATATATATAATTCTGCTTTTATAAATAGTCCAGTCTATTTGCCTCTGATGGTGGGTTTTAGTTACTTTTTATTTTATTTTTTTATATTTATTGAAAATTATGTCTATTCGTGTACAATTATTCATTTATATAAAGGCATGTTCCTTACAGCTTTCCTTATGTTCTACGATGATTTTTAGTTATAAAGCATTAAAGAGATAGTTGATAAATTTATTTGTAAGCTAAAAGTATAAATATACTTTTTTAGGGTATCCTTGGGAATTTTGAAAAATTCTTTTTATCAAAAGAACTTGTAACATTGAACTGCATTACATTAAGGTAACACTGTATTTTGAAAGATTATATGAACAATAAAAAGTTGTGAAGTGAAGTCCAGCTATGGGACGTTAATGGGCTGCTACTTTACCTTTAGTAAGTAAGTAAGTAAGTAGCAGCCCATTAACGTCCCACTGCTGGGCACAGGCCTCTTCGCTCCGAGGAGCGAGGGTTTTTAGAGCATAGACCCACCACGCTGCTCCACTGCGGATTGGCAGGCATAGTACACAAGTGCACTCTCTATTCTTTCACTCTCATAGTCCGATGTGACGAGAATCCGACACGACCGGAGAGAGATCGGGCGCAGGACCGACGGCTTAACGTGCTCTCCGAGGCACGGGGGTAGATCACACCGCCAACTTCCCAACTTCGGGCAAATATTGAGAAAATCTTAATAGAAAACTCAATATTGATTTTTGAATTGGCCCGACCCGGGACTCGAACCCAGGACCTCACGTCTGTAGTCGACCATGCTAACCACTAGACCAATGAGGCAGTTCACTTTAGCTGTACCTTTACCTTACTCAAATTAAAAATACATTTATTAGACTTGTAGTGGTTGTTACTTGGTGTTAATAACATTTTTACATATATTAATTTGTTAATTAAGTTTATTTTGCGAAAAATTGTACAGTCGCATCTAATGAAACCTCGTGTAAGTTTAGGAAGTTTGTATTAAATAGCATGTATGTTTGGAAGTAATGTGTACGTAAATAATAAGGTATCGCTTAATTTTTTTTACATTCAAAGGTTTTTTAAGCTAAAATAAGTTTTTTAACATTTGATAAGTTATAAATTGAACAATTATCTGCGAATCAATTTTAATGTGATCTCATTCTTTTGGCAGAGTAAAAGCAATGGTAAGTGATGCTGTCCTAGTTTCCTCTGGTAAGGCTGAAAATATATTAATTAGTAATAATTCCTACCAAAATACAATGCAATGTATTGAAGATTATGTTAAAATAAATAAATGTAGGCTGCAATAACGCTGTGTAACGTGAATACAATGCCAAGAGCCATTGAGTTCTGATTTCGCATGCAGTTCTTGGCAAGAACTCAGCATATTTGAATATTGAAGATAGATACGGGCTTTATTGTTCGTACTCTGCTTTATCTAAAAGTGATTCCAACTGAGTAAAATTATAGTACGTCTTCCTCTTGCGTTCTTGCTATCAGTTCCAAATATTTCAGTTCACTTGGGCTTACTTTTCTCACTATTTTTCAACTTCTTGACGTTATCAGTACGGGGAAAATATTTTCTTTACATAGACTACCTTGTATTTGTGGCTCCCTCTCCATAAATATGCAAAGATTTAATGGATGAATTTGTGATTTCTTCGTTTTATATAATGGTGTATTATTTAACATTAAATGGTGTCTCTATTTAATTGTAAATAATATATGATTTAGTGACATACTTTAGTCAAACTCCTCAGGTATAAAATTAAATGATACTTCGAAAATTGTAACACTTTAACCAAAATACATTATTAATAGCATATCATACTCAGGCAGCATTAATAATTACGTACAGTATAATGTTTTGGAGAAACTCTAATAATATTAACAGAGTATTTTTTTTTATTTATTTATTTTAGGTCGCTTTATAACTACTAGGGTTATTAGCGACCACAATATCTAGAATAACATTTACAACAGTTTATAGATATTAATGATTTTTTATAGTATTTATAGAATCCTCATTCAAACAATCTTTTAAATTATTGCTTAGGGCGCATAATTGCTTTTCAATAGTACATAAGGGGCAATCGATTTGTAAATGCAAAACTGTAAGGTCTAGTCCACACTTGCATTTGTTTTTGTCACTCTTCGTAATAACGTGGATATGTGTCACATTTGTGTGGCCAATACGCAATCTACTTGATCTTTCCTACAGCTAAAAGAAATGGGGCAACAGAGTATTTGTTGTACAGAAAAAATGCATAAGAGCGATATGTGGACTAAAGAAAGTGAAAGAAAATTGTAGCTGTGCCGTCGTTATATATATTCGAAACGGCATTATTTTTAAATAATAATGAAACCCTGAAAGACAGATTCCGATATCCCGATCATAAAACTAATACTATAAGTGGGATATATAATACGATAAGCGAGATATACTAAAATGTTTAATAAATTACCTAAACATAAAGGCGAATACGGCTCACAATTTAATAAAACTAATAACAGTATAAAATTTAAAGATTCTAGTAATAATTTTCTTCTTAACAAAACTTTCTCTTCCATTGACGACTATTTATTAAAATCCAAAGCAAAATATTCTTTATTCAAGTAGTTTTTGTACATTACAACGTGTTCAGCTATCATGTGCAACTGGAATCAAGTCCAAAGATCTTTGTTGCTTAAATAATCTTCAGTATTATAATATGATTTTGTCGTCGTCGTCGTCGCTTCAACCGATGGACGTCCACTGCTGGACATAGGTCTCACGAAATGATGCCCACAAGGCCCGATCTTGTGCCGCCTGGCTCCAGCGGCTACCGGGGTCTTCTCTTAGCACCTCCTGCCCCGCCGTTACCGAAACCGCTGCCAGAGCTTGGAAGCCGGGGACTGGGGGCCGTTGCTGCCTTGTCGTCATAATTTCTGTGGTTTTGCCAGTAATCACCACACCTGGCAAGCGCGTTGGTGATCGCATTGCTGACCCTCTCACACCGATAACGCTGCTGCCCGTTATCGGTCTGTGGCATTTAGGTCAGCGGAGAATGGATATACCGCCATTTATCGGTATGGGAGTTAGATAGGAGAACTTGGTAACTTTCTAATAATAAGTAACATTATCTAATATATAATTTGATGTTAATCTAACTTCAGTGTAATATTTTACTTAAAATCCTGTAAGACATTCACAAACTTAAATAAGTAGAATATGAGGACTATGTAATATGTATACCACTAAACACATATACCATATACAGCGAATGGTTGATTTGATTTGATTTGATTTATAAAAAGGCCACAAATGGTATGAGGATATTGGTGCGAGCAACATTTCATCTCATAAACACACTTTTTTTAAGATAAAAGTTATTTTTGCATTTTAACCGTTAGTGATATGTCAAATAATATTTGTAGAACTAATGAAAATCATATTTGTATGGAGTCTATGCTCCAAAACCCTCGGTCCTATCGGAGTGAGGAAGCCTGTGCTCGTCTGTAGACGGTTATTAGCACTGTACTTAAATAAATTAGGATCCGCACTAACAGCAATCCTCTACCACTGAATAACTATGCATTTAATATACATAAATCAAATACATAAATCATCAAATCACTCACTCACTCATCATGAGGTGTCAACCACATGTATTTCGCGAATTGGACATTTTTAAAAAGTAGTTTCAGAATATACTCTCGACTTCATCATATATAAGCAAAAATCAAGCACACACTTATCAAAAAACGCTTTTTCACATTCCCACGTAATTTTTTAAATACCTTTTTATTTATTTATTTGGCTCGCCAACATCTTTTACATTAATTATAGTTTTTCATACAGGGAAGGTTATAAAAAGTACTTATTCTAAATGCAAAGCTACTTAAAGGTTAGCACCACATGCCAGCTAATTTTACAATTAATAAATTTATGACTAAAACTTGTACATCTTAAATCTTAAGTAATTTTAGTATATTTTCTAAATCCCTTACAGCTTAGTTTTACCTACTATTATTAAAAGATACAAAACTGTGGGATAATAAATTATATATATCGTAAACTACGCAGGAAATTACTAATTAAACTATATAACCTATAGACTAGATAAGTTGTTAGATAAAATGATATGATAATGCAGTAAAAACTTGTATGTTCTACTCAATTCTATTCATTAGAATTAACATACCAAAATTTCACCACATACGTATCTACCGAAAGCGAAGTTTGAAGATTCAAAAGGGCTTGTAAATCCTAGAAACAGTAAACCCTTAATCAACTTGTAATATCTAAGATGAAGATCCTTGTCAGAAACACCACATACAAGTTAATTATGCCCCGAGGCCTCGGGCCCAGTTGTAATTACTTCATTCATTACAAGACTTGTCCGCGACCTTAATTATATTGAAATGGCAAATATTTTGAAGAAATAAGGACAATACGAATTACAGTGAATTTTATACAATCTATATGAAATTCTTTATTCTATATTCATTAACAAACACCAAAGAAAAAATATTTTTTATTATTTCTATCTAAACTATTATTACAAAGAGGAAACATTTGTGTTATTGTATGTATGTTTGTAATGTTTTCATGCAAAAACTACTGGTCCGATTTAAAAATTTTTCACTATTAGAAAGCAGATTTTTCACTGAATGATAGAGGCTGCAATACTTTCTCAAAAAAAGTAGGAATCCCTAAGAAAAATGCGTTAATGTAATCCAAGGTGTGAAATAAATTGGTCACATAAAATCTGTCATCGCGTGCGATGGGGAAACTATTGATGATAGAATAAAAAAATGTTCTACAATATTATCGAACATATTTATATTTATAAAAAAATCCGTGATACCATACTCGTATGTCCAACTACTGTAGTTATACCACTATAACTACTTTTTTAACATTTAAAAAATTATTACATGTGCCGATAATAATCAAACCATATTATTCATACCTTTGTGTTGATCCTTATACAATTAAATGATAATATATTAAAAACCATTTCAAGACCAGTAAAATACTTTTTAAATGATTTCATTCAAAAACTATAACGTATTTAAAAATGTCAATTTAAAGATAATTGTAGCAACCCTTATAAATAGGTCTGCGACTGGTGGGTAAGCTCTTATTCCAAGGATACCAATGATACCCACCGATATACCTGTTTTTATTTTATCAAGCTGAAAATTACTGGAGGGATTAAAAATTCTTTCAATACCCCCTCGAAATCGGGAATTTTTCAATACCTATAAAGTATTTTTAAATCTGCTGATGTCGGACATTCTACGTAAATGATGATACGAATTTTAAAATGCTTTTAGTCAGATATATATTCGTTGTAAAGCAAAATTTGTGTATTTTGCTAGATTATGAATGTAAGTGTGTATCTAATAATCTGAAAGGAAGTAATTAAAAACTAACTGATATAAAACATTTATGTTAACGAAAATAAATCAATAATACGACTTGGAAGACTTTCAACTGCCTCGAGATCGGTATCTACGCGGGTGAAACCGCGTAGCATTGCTAGTTATAAATAAATATACCTACCCGCTACTGGAGCCTTTGTTACCTATTTATACACATTTTGAAACGTAATAAATCATTTTTATGTTATCATAATCCATTTAATTGTGCTTTAATATGGAGAATAATAAGCGTTAATATTATATACTCTTTTTTTAGGACGAAGCACGTAATTTTTGTCAAAACTTAAATGAAGATAACCGAAAAATTTCCCTATATCCATCTTACCGTAATCATGTACTCGAAATCTCTAAATTAGCGTTAAAAAGAAGCCATATTGAGTCTTTGATATTGCAGGGTAAAGTTCTGAAAACATCTTTCTTATTTTATTATCAATGCATTAATAATTCGTTCTGCAAAAGTATATGGGCAAAATTTATCACTTATCACATGAAAAGTATACACGTTTGGCGGTTTATTTATATTAAATTATCAAGTAAAATAAAATTGAAAATAAAGTCTGCAAATAATTATATTTTGAGCTAAAAAGCGCAGTAAATTGCGCGTTTAAAATTACTAACACCGACTTCTTAAACACAGAAAAAAAGAGTTAATTAAACGTTGGAAGTGGACTTTTAAGTTATAATACATGTTCAAAAATGCATGAATATATTTGTACTTAGGTGGATGAATTGAAAATATCTTATTAGCGAATAAAAATTTGAATTTGTAGGTATTGAATGAAGTACTATTGGTTTCATAAATTCGTTAGAAAAGCTAAGAACCTCAAAGTACGTTGGAGAGGTCTTCAAACTCAAGTTGAGAGTGGTACAGGGAAAAAAGTCTTGCGCTATATTAAATTAATGAAAAAAGTTTTATAATAGGAGCTTTTTCTGTAACAAATAGGGCGTATTATCGGAAGGGGCGACTGGGAATGAGTCGGTTTGCCTTGTTATAACGTTCAGTGCGTCACTTAATCAAGACTAAATTGGATGAAGTAGCAGTATACCAATACTTTTTCCACATTTATAATTTCCTTTATTTTACTTGAATACTTAAAAATAAATTGTACCTAAAACCACCATACAGAAGTGAAAACTTTGTCAAGGCGAGGTTTTTTTTATTCTTTTGTTATTAAGAGGCTCTTTATTTTTAATAATACTCGCCAGCCCCATCGTAAACTTATAAACTAACACACAACAATTTAACAATAAAAAGATAATTACAAACAAAAAAGCCTAACATTCTTTGAGAGAATCATTAACAAATTTATATAACTTAAAAGCCAAATAACTTAAAGGTTCAAAACCTTTTGGCGAGGTTAAAAATTATAAAAACAACCATATATATATTTTACATTTATAATATTATATTACTCGTATAGACAGACAGATAAATAAATAGATAATATGCTCTATCTTTTAACAACTTAGACGACCTCATTGGCGCACTGGTGCGCGTATTCGCTTTGCTAAGAGGCCCCGGGGTCGATCTCCGGTAGGGCGAATTTAAAAAATTGTATTTCCTAACTTGTCTGAGTCTGGTCTGATGGGTGGCTTCGACTGTGGCTAGTTACCACCTTACCAGTAAAGACATACCGCTAAATAGAGATTTGTATTCCGGTACGATGTTGTGTAAAAGCCATAAGAGATATATCGCTTCTTACCAGATTAGCGCGCTTCCAGCTTAGACTGTATCATCACTTACAATCAGATAAGATCAGAGTCAAGCGCTAAACTGTCAGTAATAAAAAAATCTTTTAACATAAAACCAAATCATTTTTAGTAATTAAGGTATTAATCAATTAACGAATAAAAAGATTATAATAAATTTATTACATTTACGGTTTATCTAAAAAAAGAGTAGCCTAAATTACGTCAAATTCGTATCAAAATCGATCTATCTGTTTCAGATATTAGCCGGAACAATTTTTTCATATAAGTATCGTATATACATCGATATACATTAAGTTTTTATTAAGACATTTCGATTTTATTTCATTGTCTAGATTACTTTGTCTGTAATTTCACTTAATTGCAGGGTCATACTCATTATTTGTTGGAAATACTTATCAAAATGTTTCCTTACCTGTCCGTCTATTAATAGCTAGGCTAACCTCCGATAGCTTAAGTGATAACGGCTCTTTCATAAGTTGGATCAAAATATATGTAAGTAAGAGGTAAAAAAAATGGAATGTGGGTGTGTTATGGAAACGGACGTTTCTTGCACATGAAAACGTCTCGTAACGAGGCCTCCCCCTCCACCGCACGCGATGTTTTAAAGTGTTTATTTGATACAATAAATTCTTTGATCTGTTACCTATCCCGTGGTGTAATTGAAATTCGGATGGAAGTGATAGATATGTAGCTATAACATCAAACTGTATCCCCCGATTTTGTTATCATTCGTTTTTTTAATCACCTCCTTATAGGTGCGATTTTAAAGACGTATTCAAGTTAAAACCTTTTGAAGTTAAACTTCTTTAAGCGCATGAGGGTAAAATTTTTACGGAGAAAACGAGTGGTTAGCGTCACGTATCTATGCAGCGTTTTTATGCTAATTCGTTATAAGTATTATATTCGTTTCGGTAGTTTAAATATTTACAAATAACATATCGCATTTTAATTTGCCACTCGTCATTTAATAATTTGATGTACTATTTTACATAAAATTTAAAATGAAAATATTTCAAAATTGATAATTTCTAATATTGACAAAGAACACGTGGCATTTTTAATTACAATTCGTTATTTGAGATTTCAATAAATTATTTGTATTCATTTTCGACACTTAAAATTTTAATGACAATTAAATTCCTAACATATCTTCCTTCCCCCCTCCCTCTAAGTCTTGGAAATCTAATGTTTTAGATTTGGATAAATATTAACACGACTAAAAAATTTGTTTGCCAAAGAAGTTTCACTTTTGGCATGTGTACCTTATACGCAAGCACTTTTAATAATATTTTGTCACAATTCTTGTGTATAGGATTAAAATTTCAACAATTTCTATAACGATCGATAGATCGACATAAAACGTGTCTAAGTTGTCCCACAATACAACTGTCTCGTATCAAAGATACAAAATATTCCATCCGCATTCATTTTGCAATTCAATTTCTTTGCGTTATTCAACGGCAAGTCAGACGGAAACTGAAAAAGAATAAAGGAAAGAGTTAAGTGTGAATTGAATTAATAAAATTACGAAACTAGCACAGTATAAATCTTTTATTTACTTCTTGTTTTATGAAATGAAGTTATCCACACTTAGGTTTTTAATTGCTACAAATACTTCTCACTGTCTCAATATATACAAGTTTATCTTACATGAAAATTGCATTTTTTAATGGTTTCAGTCTGGACATTGTTGGTGGATTGGTAACTAGCCATGGCCGAAGCTTTTCACCCATCCAGAATCAGCCAAATTATAAAGTGCAATTTACAAAATCTGCTCTGCTGGATATCTATCCCAAAACCTCTGCTAGCGAAGCTATTATTTGCATCATTGCATAAGTCAAGTGTTCATAGGTGGCGAGAATCTATATATGATAATATATTTAATTCTCTATCATTCTCATTCTCATTCAGGGGTAGGCAGTGACCACATCCTTCCACTTGCCACGATCCTTGCATATCTCCTTTGCTTCTTTCATTCTCATTAAACCTTTCATACAAGTTCGTCGGTTTAGAGTACTCTTGACCTGACCCTTATTTAAAATGTCCTGGATTTGGTCCAGGAACGTTCGCCTTGCTCATGAATCCTTTTAGTCAGTCTACTTTCATTCATTCTCTCTACGTGCCCACACTATCTAAGCATACCTTTCTCAATTTTAGTCACTACATCTTTTATACAACAACGTTCTCTTATCACACTATTTCTTACTTTGTCACTCAGTTTCAATCCACTTATACTTCTCAACGTTCTTATTATTAATCAAGTGTTATTTAATATTTAATTAAGCGATTCAAACCTTATAAATAATTAACTCATTAATAATGCAACACTATGTAATTAAATTATAATTGAGATGCGTTTGCAAACATTATTTAAAATGCCTAGAGCGTAATTAAATGAGGCTTTTCTATTAAAACGATAACGAAGCTTTTAGTATGAGAGCTGACCTTTCATTTCATTCTCTCGAAAATAAATTTTCATATTAACACAAGAATATCAAACCAGTTTCACTGTAATAAGTTTGGGACGATTTCAATAATCTTTTCTACTTCTCTTCTTACTACTTCTTTAAGATATTTTATTATAATAAATTTTTATCAAGGCTTTAAGTTGTTTAAGTTGTTAATGTTTACTGATTTCAACAATTTCATATGGGTTTTTTCTTTTAAGACCAATAGAAGAATTTATTAGTTAATATATGTAGAAATTAATATACATAAAAACTTCATAAGTGTAAATTTATTATCAGTAAAAATGTGTGTATTTTGATACTATTTATCAAAAGATTAAAATTTTTTTGCAAGAAAATATTTGATGATGAAATATTTTTGAGAGAAATGTATGTAGTAAAGTAAATAAATTGTATAACTTATTACAATTTTGTATTTTTCTAGCATACTTTTTTATTTTAAATTACGATCTTTGTGAGTTTCTTGTGTTTTGTGGAGTAATAGTAGAACTGTGATTTCCAAATTATAACTTATAATGTAATACAGAGAGAAACAGCCAGACGCATACACAGAGAGAGAGAGAGAGAGAGAGATAGATTATACTTTATAGTACATTAGAGACGATGCAAAATGTATATTAATAAAAAGAAAATCAAAAATATCTTTATTCAAGTAGGCATATTACAGCACTTTTGAATCGTCAAATTATATTTTTTTTCCACACTCTGATTCACACACACAATATACATCTGATGATGGTACTCAAGATCAGCTTAAAATCTAAAGTTACTTGGGTTCCTTCGCGCCCTGATTCGAGAAGAACCCACAACAAACTCAGTCGGGTATTTTTCTTTACCATCATCATTACAATAATATATTAGTTTACTATAGTTTAATTAAAATTAGAGCAATTCGTTCACTCCCAGGCGTTTCTATCGTCTTACCTAGACGATCTTGCAACTTATAATACGATTTTTCTATCAACTTTCTTTTAACAAAGACTTTGAATTTATTAATTGACATCTTTAGAACGTCTTGTGGGAGTTTATTATAGAGACGTATACAGTTACCCTTAAATGAGTTGTTAATCTTATGTAGCCTATAATATAAACAAAAGCTACAAGATTGAGGCGTTATCGCTAAGTAGCGATTTTGCCAGGCAACCTAAGAGTTATCAAGACTTCATTACGAAAACTGGCTAGATGGTGTCTTAAAATTTATTAAATCTGCTCACTGATTTATACAAATACTCTTTACAGACTCGAATATATTAACATACATAAAAACAAAAAAATACATATAAATAAATAAATACGTACTAATATATTGTCGTCGTTCAAGAGGAGTGAGAAGGGTAATGAATTCTTACTAACTTATCTAAATATTTAGAAACCTATATAAAAAAAGAGATTTGTTCTTTATCTCCTAGACTATGTAGTGAACAGATGAAGGCAGACCACTGTAGTCATTGTTGTAGGTCGCAGTGAACCACGTTTTGTCCTCGTTGTTCACGATTTACATTTAAAATATAGGCCATTTAAATTACAGGAATATTATCGAAGCATGACGGGATTGTTACATCAAATCTGCGAGGATTAATTATTTATCATTTGCATATTCTGTTTGTAAATAATATGCAACGTTGTAACTCTGTTTAATGGGGAAAGATTTTCCACTCGATGAGGTTTCTTTATTATTATCTTGTAAGAACTTCTGTTGTTTTCTCTATTTATTGCGTATATAAAAGAGTTTGCCTGTGAGCTTGCCTTATCATAAATCTTTTAAAGAAAACTTAATTTAACAGCCTTAATGGTGGATAGGTGCAAATTATCAGAAACAAAATAAGGAAATTGCATTTTCTAACTTGTTTAGGTCTGACCTGGTCGGAGGCTTTACGATCCTACTAATTGTATGCATTGTAACGGTATTATATTTTACCAACAGGTGAGAATACAGTCCTGCGCGAATTTCTCAGAATAGAATTGATTTTGAATAGGGTCTATCTGATTCTCCAGAGGATCCAGGACTTTAAGTCAACAAAGCTTCTCATTAGATCGACGAAGCATATGAAAGAAAGGATAATCAATTACTCGCACTATTACGTATATTATACTAAAACAATGCGACGGCCTCTATATATAAAAAATAAAGTATTAAAAGCCTAATTTTGTCTCGAAGATAAATTATTTAACACGTTCACTGCTCCATCATTTTCAAAGAACTTTCAGCTTTTGCTTTGGAGACCTAAAAGATCTGGTTACTAACCTGCCCTTTCTTTCTTGCATTAGGGATACAAATACAGATTTCAGATTTCCATGAGTTTCGACATGTTCCCCAACTCGAGGAATGAAAATAATTATACTACCGTGCGTTAAGGACCTAATCCATCACTATGAATTCATCTTTAAATAGGAAGTAAATATGTAAATTTGTCTTACTCATACTTTACACGTTATAGCCTCCCCCAAGGAGTGAAACAACACGATTATAGTCAACGCACAATACGAAAGACCTGCACGAGATCTGATAGATCTCGTAATGCAGCGAACGTGTTAATAAGGCTAATAGGCTGAAACTTCTTTAGGCGCATGATGGTAAAAATTTTACGGATGAAACGCGTGATTAGCGTCACGAGTGTGTGCAGCGTTTTTAATGCTAATTCGTTTGAATGTTAGGTAGTTTTAATATTTACAAATAAAATCTAGAACAGAAAATCTGTAGTAATAATAATTTTACAATGTTTCTTAATAAATTTAAATTGAGATTTCTACTATTTATAAAAAAAATCACGAGGATATTTAATTCAATATGCATAATCTGAGATTATTTTTTAAATAATATAAAATAAATGTATATTAATAATTCTCTTTAATTATTAATTAATTGCCTCATTGGTCTAATGGTTAGCATGTTCGACTACAGACATGAGATCCTGGGATCGAGTCCCGAGTCGGGCCAATTCGAAATCGATATTGAGTTCGATATGATCGTCGGTCCTGCGCCTGATCTCTCTCCGCTCGTGTCGGAATGCCGTCACGTCGGATTATGAGAGTGAAGGACTAGAGAGTACACTTGTGTTCTATGCTTGCCAATCCGCAGTGGATCAGCGTGGTGGGTCTATGCTCTAAAAACCCTCTCTCGTATGAGTGAGGAGGCCTTTGCCCAGCAGTGGGACGTTAATGGGCTGCTACTTACTTTTCTTTATTAATTAATTATTACCCCTCCTAAGTCTCGGAAATCGAAAGTTTTAGAATCGTATGATTATAAATAAGATTTAAAAATTTGTTTGCCAAAGAAGTTTCACTTCCGACATGCGTACTTTAGACGCACGCACTTTTAATTTTATTTTAAGCATCATGTTTTAAAAGATTCAATAGACTTGAAAAACGATGATCTAGGTTGAATGTGATGATGTAATCTCCATAATTACAACTCAAACTGTTTAACGTAGGGGCCATCCAATTTATTACTAATGGAGATCACTGAGTCGGCCATTTCTGGTGTTTGTACAAAAACATTGTCATAAAGTAGTCCTCGATAAATATTGCGTTATTTGAAATCCTTATAGCCTGAGGAGAATCAGTTTACCGCCGCTCGTATAATTTATAACACCGTAACTCATCTGTAATGGCGCGTTATAGTGGCTCGCGTGACAAATATTTGACCAAATATTGATTAATCATTGAACGCTATCGATGTAATAGCAGATTAGAAGGTTATTAATTTGATCCAATATTTTAGATGTTTGATAGCTTTTATTTACATTCAAAACAAATCCACCAATAAATATGTTTGTATCGAAGTTTTCAACTCTGATTTTTTTATTCTAATCCGAGTGGAACTCGACCTTGGAAAGGATACATATTGTGAAATATTATTTTACTATTGAAGTGAAACTTTTTTAGGCGCATGAGGGTAAATTTCTTACCGATGAAATCACGTGATTAGCGTCACGAAGATGTGCAGCGTTTTTTATGCCAATTCGTTTGAAAGTTAGGTAGTTTTAATATTTACAAATAACATGTTGCATTTTAATTTTTCACTCGTCATTTATCATAAAATATAAAATAAAAATATTTCATAAATTCTCTTTTCTAAATTTTAAAATCAAAAACAAAATTAATAAACAAGTTTTAATATTGACAAAAAACACGTGGCATTTTTATTTACAGTTCGTCATTTGAGATTTCAATAAATTATTTGTATTATTTTCGATACTTTTAATTATTTAATGACAGTTAAATTCATTGAACTCCTAACTTATCTTCCTTTTTCCCTCCCTCTAAGTTTCAGAAATCCAAAGTTTTAGATTTGTTTAAATATAAACAAGACTTAAAAATTAATTATTGTGTACGAACGCACTTTTTTTTAATATTGCTATATAATAATATATTGTGTATACGCAATAAGTTTGTTTTGTGTATTTACAAATATATTTGGTACGCTTGAAAAATGTTTGATCAATTATTGGTCAATCATTGAACGCTATTGATGTAATTGTAGATTTAAAGGTTATTAATATTTCAGTTGATGACAGTTCTCCTTAAAAGTGAAAGCGATTCAGTAAATAAATAAAAATTTAACAAAAAAAGTACTGCCTTTAAAACAAACTGTTACAAATATTAATATGCTTTAAAAAGTAAAAAAACAATCGCGTATTTTTAAAGTTGTTCGTATTCTTACTTACGAAAAACTCTAAAAGAAAAGACGTAATTATTTTTTTTACTTTTTAGAGCATATTAATATTTGTAACAGTTTGTTTTGAAGGCGATGCTTTTTTTGTCAAAATTTTCATTAATTTTATGATTTTTAGTGAATCTGAAGTACACTAACAAATTTGTCTGAATATGGGTACAACGTGATACTCAAACGAGACCGCACCGCTTAAATAAAACAACTTTGCAAAGTGAAATTTATATTGATATCGCCACACCCGGGATCGAACCCGCAACCTTATACGTTACAGGTCAGTTTTATTTTATATGGTAATCAAGCGCAACACTAATACGTAAAAGTTTCCTTCTCTTTATTCTTATATATATTTAACATTTATCCGATTTTCTCATGGATGCCATCATCAGAACTGGATTTAAAAAAAAGTCGAGCACCACCTTTCATTAACAAAAAATCATCAAGATCGGTCCACCCAGTCGGAAGATATGAGGTAACAAACATTAAAAAAAATACAGACGAATTGATAACCTCCTCCTTTTTTTGTAGTCGGTTAAAAATGGGAACCTATGAGCATTTTATATTAAAGCCAACATTTTATAAATGGAGATTTTTTTCAAATGTTCTATATTTTTCTAAATAACATTGTATTTCGCTAATATATTATGACGCATAATATTGGCCTGCGTGACAAATGTTTATTCAAATATTTGTTAATCAAAAATAGCATTACTGTGAAATATTTCAAGTATTTGAGCACTTTAGTTAACAGTGAAAACAATTTACACAAAAAATATTGTTTATTTATGCTTTTTAATAAATCGAATGGATTTCATGAAAAAGCCAATATTTGATAAATTGTAGCTCAAAAATTCGAAGGTTCGAAACAATATCTCAGATGTTTGATAGCTTATGATTAAACTTTATTTGCATAAGTGCTTCCATGAGGACAACACAGTAAATAAAGCCAAATAGACAGTAAAACCTCTAAAATAACATGAGATAAAAAGGTTAAGAATTGTTATTCAAGACGCTCCTATCGCAGTTAAACTTGAGCTGATAAATTAGCTAAATTCAGTCTTTTTTCGCACTTTGCACAATATGCTTGAGAGAGTGTTTTTTTGTTGAAACACGTTTACATTGCGACAACGTGAAACATTTATTTTGTGTATTTCTCTATTGTGCAGTTGTTCCGTACTCATTTGAATTAATTTGAGTAAATGTATCTTATAGCATATTATCTCTTATTTCTTCTTACATATCAGCAATTCAGTCGTGTTTCGTGTCGTTTACAAGCATAGATTTTTTAAACTGTATTCCTTCCTGTTTTCCTGTTATCCTTATTTTTTCCTGAATGTAGTTCTGCTTTGTGTTTTTTCTTTTATTTTTTAGTGGAAACTTTATTGGTTTGTGTTTTATCTATTAAGAATTTAATAATATATTCATGACTGTTTGTTTTCCAAATAAAATAAGAATAACATATATATATATATATAAACCGATTGTCAAAAAATCACAGATTTCCAGTATTTAAGAAGACTCTAAAATGTCTACAGAATTATTATGAGTTAATAAAAAATACAACACTGGCGAAACTCATTTACTATTTTAAATATAGTTTTATTAAGTTTACCATGTGTAATATTCAGTAAATGAAATGAAATCTTAACATTTTTGTTTGTAAAATGTATTTATGTAATATATTCAACACATTTCCTGATTAAAATAAGTGTTGATACATGTAAATTACTATTATATGTTTACGTTTTACTGAGTCGTACTGTAAACGTGTCAGGTATAACTTGTAGACAAAATATTCCAGTCGCGTTCTGAATAGGAGGATTCATATCATCTAGGTTTTTCTTTCGTTTCGCACAAGATTTTCGTTGTGACTATAGCAAAAAATACCATTCTCGTATTTCGGGCAATTTTCAATTTATTAGCTTAAATAGTTTTGAGACGTAAATATTTCATACGGTTAATCTATCTTTCCAACTTAATTTATATGAAATTGTTATCTTATTGCCATTTTGTATTAATAACGTCAATGTTACTAGATAAAGACATATATTACTTCTATTTTTCAGCAAACAATAATTCAAGATATAGAACTCATATCAGTACCATGGAGTCTTTTTTTCTCTTCGTGAGTTAGACTTACGTTTGTGGTTTTTACACAACTATTTATTTATTTAATGCATTACTTGTACATAAAAGTACAAGTGAATTCCACCAGGGCAACGCAAACAAAGCTTTTTTAAAAAAATACTTACAGTTATAACATATAGTGTAAGATATTAACAGTTTATTCCTAAAAGTACTTATATTTAATAAATTAAATAGTAAACAATATTTTCTATTATCACAATAAAATTCTATGTTTATAATATATTTTTTTTATAAGCAATATCATTAATATCGTCTCTGCTCTAAGTAATCCTTAATTGAATAATATTTTTTCTTAAATAACCATTTTTAGGAGGCCATGTTTTCTGTCAGGATATTATATTTTTATCGCTATTCCATAACAGTTTTTGTCAAAAAGTTTAGTCGGTAATTTCATAAATTTGTATCGAAATAGAAATTTCACCAACTTGGCTGCAGTTCTGGGCTGGTAGGATGGTAATATTACACTCAAACAACTACTATATTTGACCAGCTGGAAATTTAACCAAGAACCTATGATGTAATATCACTGCGTCAACGACGCCGTCGACTAAATTTTATGTATTTAATGTTTGAAAAGTATGGCCTTGTACGTCGATACAAAGAATATGAATCGGTACAAAAAGTCCCTTGAAATAAGCGATGTAAGTCAAATATAATACAGTGAATAGCTCAAAAGCCGATATTCGTGAACCGCCACATTGAATTAACTAGAGGGTCGACGCTTAGTACTTGTTATTCAAAGCCTTACGCCTGTTGAAAAGGCCTTAGAACCCAAATTATTATCATCTAAAGTTCTTGTAAATGTTATTGAAAGAGAAAAGATCAATAAAAGAGTTTGCTTCTTCAGTTATATTAACTCACACATACATACTCTTAGGATGTGCTCGAAAAAAACAACCCTTGTTAGTTTTTCCCAAAATTGATAAATCATAATAAAAAAAACTTAGAAATTGTTTGTTCCATAACCTAATTACGTTATATATTGTAAATACAATGAAATTTATTTAAAACAAAGACTGAAAGACTGAACTGAGAAAGGTTAGACTACGATTGGTTATATAACACGAAAACCAGAGTTGCGATTGAATTTTGGCATAAAACATTAAAATCAAGTGTTAATAATTGATAGAATACGCTATGTAAAGTTTATCAATCGAAATAATTCGTTAAATTAGGTCAGCAATTATTTAACAATTCGTTATGAATGTATTGTTTGTGTTTGTAAAGGTATTTTTAACATTAACGTTTGCATATGAGTTTTTAAAAGTTAAATCGAGGAATTTGTTATATTGAGACTCGTTATATTAAGGTTACATTGTATTTACGTTACTCTATAAATAAAGGAGCTGTAATCAATATTCATTGTAATAATATTTAAAAGTAGCTATTAATAACCCCGACCGCTGTGACTAAGTTAGATTAAAACACATAAGATTTATTCGCTGACTGGTCAGCGCTTTACTGTGATCTCACTGTTGATAAGTGGTAATACAGTAAAAGATGAACGACAAATGTATAAATAGTCCTAAAAGTTAGTCGAGAGGGCAGTTTTTAATCAACGTTAGCTACGAATTATTGTATTTTAAGTTAGTGGTGTCATAAAAAGGGCTGCTCTGCGATACAAAGCTAAGTGTATATCTTTAAATTAAAACTGATGTTTTTTAATATGTTATAATGATAATTGTGTGATATTTGTTTTTATATTATAATGGATGTTGATGATGTATTTTACTGTAATTTATATTAAATATAACATGGATAAAAAAAGTAAAAGACTATGGAGTTTCTTGCCGGATTCTTCTCCATCTATTTATATTTTTAATTTTCAAAAAATAGTTAATATTAATAATTATTAGTACCCTGTATCGTGTTATTTTTGAGACATGCAAATCTGATGAAAGATAATTAACCTTTTATGGTTTCCATACAGAATCGGAACGCAAATTTAATGGTTAGTAAAACGTTTTTGCTGGGAAAGTGGTAACTAGCCGAGGTCGAAGACTCATACAGGTCCAAGCTTAGACATATTAGAAAATTAAATTTCCTAAATCAAAGCCAGAACTTCTATTATCGAAATGAGTACTTCACTAATGTGCCAGCGAGACCGTTCAAAACAGTAGCCTAAGAAATTTACTGTATTTTGTACATATATTTTTAAGTTTCTCTGACTTTTGTTGTATCCGGAAAATAGTCACAAGTTTATACAAGCCTCAAGGCTTACATGAAGGTATTCGTAACCGAAAGAAATGTCAGCAAATTAAAAATAACAACACAAAACAACATCAAGAAATGATTTCTCCTAAGCATTTGGCCTCATTAAATTCCTTTGTAACAGCGAGACGAGTATAATCTATATAGCCTTTCCGATTCGTTCTGAGAATTCATGCTGAGATTTTATAAAAGCCTTTTTGTGTTTAGATATTCAATGAAAATCGAAAAATGTATTTCCCGTAAACGCTAAAGCTTTTTTTGTTTAAAATAAACTATATTTCCTTGAATGAAATCTGAATATCTTTCTGTTTTTAATAAAATTGTTAGGCATCCTTTTAAAATCGAATTTATGTCATTAATATGCCTACATGTTTTGTCTATTGTAAGATCACGTCTTCTAACTTCAATGATATCACTCCCAGATATTCCTTTAAAGTATATTGCGTAAAGATCATAAAATGCTTAAGATAACTAATAACGTATTCATCTAAATCTACCGTATTGGGTATAGTAAGCTATTTTTAAAAGATAGCGGTATGCCATCTTAGAATTTTTTGTATATCTATAAAAGAAGAATAACTCATAATACGTTGTTTTGTTACATCTATAAATGGCAATGTTTTCTGTGCAAGTTTGCAGGAAATTCGACCTTATCCTACAATTCCAACAACTATCGTTATATTTTAACCAATTTACGAAAAATCTTCACAAATTATCTACCTGAACCTTTCTCATGAACCAGCACCTGAGTGAAAATCACATAAAAATCCGTTGAGCAGTTATAAATCTATCGGAAATAGATAAATGCGATGGAGAGCTTTGTTTATGTAGTAATCATGAACCAGTTTTTGGACTTTTAGAATGTCTGTCTACAATTGTTAAGTTAATTTTTATGTATTGTTTCAAATTATTTCATACAACTTCCAGAGCTTACTATCAAATAATTTAGCAGCTCTCAACGGGTAATATGATTTCAAAACGTTGGTATGGTGGCTTCACAAATCTCCGCTGTAGCCCGTCCGCTTTGAATACTTCATGTTTCTTAATGAGTCTAAATTTAACGCTAATTTTCGGAGAGTGTTTTACAATCGTTCTATTTAAAAAGTTTATTTAAATGCAATTATATTCAGGCATATCTGTAATAGAAATCTTATGTCTGACTCCACCAACCTCCCTTAATTATATGTGTCACATTAGTACATTAAGAGGCCCGTTAAGGGGATTGCTTCTATACTAAGGGGTTAAAATACATGGTGCTTTAGGGAATGTTGAGCATAAATAGGATAACATTTCTTTAGCCTGTGACAACCCGGTTGGTGCAATGATGCGAAATTATTATCCATCAAATTTAAGGTTGTGGCTGCCTCATTGGTCTAATGGTTAGCATGTTTGACTACAGACATGAGGTCCTGGGTTCGAGCCTCGGATCGGGCCAATGCGAAATCGATATTGAATTTTCTATTAAGATTTTCTCAATATTTGCCCGAAGTTGGGAAGAAGGGAAGGAAGCGGTGTGATCCACCCCTGTGCCTCGGAGAGCACATTAAGCCGTTGGTCCTGCGCCTGATCTCCGTCCGGTCGTGTCGGACTGCCGTCACGACGGACTATAAGAGTACACTTGTGTACTATGCCTGCCAATCCGCAGTGAAGCAACGTGGTTGATCTATACTCTAAAACCCTCTCTCATATGAGTGAGGAGGTCTGTGCCAGCAGTGGGACGTTAATGGGCTGCTACTTACCTTAGGGTTGTAAAGTGCTTTAAATAGTATTTCGCCTTTTATAGCTTTTAATGTATCACTAGGTGTTTTCCGAGTACTATTCACTTATTTCTTGATCCTGTGCGAATGTGGGAACGTGGGACCCAACGTATCGAAAGGAACGTTTTTGACATATGAATAATCTTAAACATGTTATCTAGATTCAAATCAAAAATATATTTATTCAAGTGGGCATATTGCAGCACTTTTGAATTGTCAAATTATATTTTTATTCCACACTCTGATTCTAATATACGTCTGATGATGGCACCCAAGAACGGCTTAAAATCTAAAGTTACGAGGGTTCCTTCGCGCCCTGATCCGAGAGAACCCACAACAAACTCAGTCGGGTATTTTTTTTTTGTTACCATCATCATAACAATATCATATTAGTTTACCATATTTTAATTCAAATTAGAGCAGTTCGTAAACTCCCACGTGTTTCTATCGTCGAAGTAATCTTGCAACTTATAATATGATTTTTCTATCAACTTTCTTTTAACAAAGACTTTGAATTTATTAATTGACATCTCTAAAACGTCTTTTGATTTCGATTTTCGACTCTTAGTCTAATTAAAAGAAATAATTACTTTTGATTAGCTTTTAATAGCGAAGCCAGGAAAATCAATATCAAATATTCAAGTAGGCTCAAAAAGCACTTTTGAATCGTCAGTAGTCTGCCCCTTGGTAACCAATCCATCACAGGTTCGGAAAGTTGACTCCAATCAGAATAAACTGGCAAGAAATTCAACGGTTACTCATTTAAAGATAGTTTTGTGTGATACAATGTGTAATATATAGCTTCTGTGAGTAACTGGAATCAAGTCCAAATACTTCTATCGCTTAAATAATCTTCAAAATTATCATGTGCCTTTAAAAAGATGTTTTTGACATATTTTTAAAATTATTTGGAGGCAAATCTAAATCTGATTGCAGTATTTTATTAAATATGCATATGCTCAATCCAACAAATCATTCCTGAACCTTCTTCACTCTAAAGTTCAAGTTTGTTTTAATTTCTTGTGTTAGAATTGCGTATTTCACTTTTTTACTGTATAAGTGAATATTATCACGGATATATAAGATATTATTCAAAATATATTGTGACGGTACTCTGAGATTTGATGCTTCTCTGAATTTATCTCTTAGAGATGCACAAGATCCTAATTGATATAAAGCACGTATTGCTCTTTTTTGTAAAATAAATATAATTTTAATGTCCGCCGCCTTACCCCATTCCAGTATGCCGTAAGACGTAATCCTATGAAAAGAAGCGAAATACACCATTTTAGCAGTTTCAACATCAGTGTATTGTCTAACTTTTCTAACAGCAGATGCAGCGGAACTAAGTTTACTCGCCAGTCTTAATGTGGCCACTCCATTAAAGCCCTGTGTTCAATGTTATAGTTAAGAATACCGTAGATTTAGGTTTTTTTAGAGAATTATCATTAATTTGAATACTTGTACAAATTTATTTTGCATTTGGCAAAGTGAATTCAACATCGTTTGTCTTTGCCGAGTTTAATATTAAATAATTAACTGAAAACCAATGTTTTTGTATATTTTCTACCTAGGTCATGTTATTTTTAATATCATATAGCTATTAAAAATATATCATTAATACAAAATATATTGCTCTAAAAAAGAGTTTGTCTTTGAAACATTGTCTCACAAAATAAAGATTATATACATGATTTTTTATACGTATCAAATTGATACATCAACGTTAAATGTAATTAGTGCCTATTTAACACATATTCCAAGTCACCGACTAAAATAGAACAATTTATTTAAAGCATTCGTCCCCAATGATAACGAGGGTATCCGAACATTTAATTATCTCCTTCGACCCAAACAGTACAAATGAAAAGATGTCTTTGTAAATTACTTTGTGATATAATCGTTAACGAATACCGTTCTAATTCCATATTATAGAAAATGATAGAAAGCAATTTCTGACAAATTGAAAATTATACGAGCTTTGTATTGGTAACATGAAATTGAATGTAATAAAGTGGTTTTTAGATTTATTTTACACAAATATAAGCAGGTAACTTGTACGAGTATTTTATATGTACGCAAAAAGATCCTCAAGACTAGTAATATTTTATACGCGTATTCAGTATCTATTTTTATAGCCCTAAGTGATAAGGGTTTTCCACCTCAAACATTTTTTTTATTTTTTTGAACAATTTTTATTATAATGTTGCATTGAAAATATATACAACCCTAAATTTTCACCCTTCTAAGATCAACCCCTGTTATGGACCCCTGTGAAGTGTGATGTTTTATATGTGACAACATCACTAAGGGGAGAAACCCCACTTGAGACTTGATAATACTATCGAAGTTATCTAAGATTTCGTCGAGGAATCCCTCCGAGATCGCAGGGATAACTTTGAGAACTTCGTCAAGGAACACCTCCGAGTTCGTAGTCATTATCGAGGCACATCATCAACATACTCCCGCCAGCACTGTAGATACAACGCCCGGCCAGCACGAAGGACGAAGACTGCCAAATTAAGAGGTCAGCTGCGAACAGTGGCCTCACGACGTGCAGCCTTCGAGAAGAAGCGAGCCGGACGACAGAAGCTGTGCGGACCGGAAGTCTGAAGACAACCAATTGCCTTTGGGCGATGTTACCTCATTCCGAAGAGTGAGGCATACATCGCCAAAGACTGGTCCTTCGAGAATATAGAATAGAAGTTGGTTTATAATATATCAGTCCGAAGAGTGGCATATATAGCGCCAATAACCCCTATTTTTTAATAGCGATAATAGTTATTATACGCTAAAACAACGTTTGCTGGATTAGCTAGTAGTATATCATTTTGATGATCGTATACATTGTAAATAAATGTATTTAATATATATATATTAATATATTGCAGGTTTCTTCTAAGTAAAAACCACATAATGTAGCTGTTTTTGTTTTTATATTCAAAATTTACATGTGGTATGTCCCTTTTTCATTGTAACTTTTACATCACATCAGTGTAGTTTATTACTTTCATGTACATTGTTTAGTTGTTTTATATTTAAATTTAAGAACGCATGCTGGTTTGCCTGTGTATATTTACACCATAAATAAACTTATTTGTTATTCTTTTAAGCTCAATATAGCGTATAATCAGTTGGTAAACCTAATAAATAAATAAAATTATTTTTCCGAGCTGGTGACATATTCGTAACCAAAGGACAGACTAACGACGATTTAAAAGAGCTTTCTGAGCTTATTTGCCTAAAGTATATTTTGATTTTTATATATCTAGCTGCAGTTTGGTATACCGAATAAAAATGGAGGATAAAAAATAATTTGCGTCCTATTTACACTTACTCAATGCATAAAAATTAGTCATGTCCGAGAAGTTCGTTTTCCAGTTCGAAGTTCCAACGCGGCCCACACTGTGGCAGAATGTCTGGTGTTCCTCATCAGAGCGGATCTCTCACCAAGGGAGCGCCGTGCTTGACAGTGAGAGAGGATGGAATGCAGTTGCCTCTTTCTGCGAAGCTGTCATTTCTTTAAAAGAGGCAATGGAGCGAGTACGGGAACCTGCAGCAGATGCTGCTCCCCTTCGGAGGAGGAAGCTGGGCGGCAGGACGCGTTTGCGAACGCCTCTTGTCTCCTCCTTGAACATCCTCAGCCGGTTTCATCTGAGAGTGTCAGGGTGAATGCGCAAGGGAGCCTCTGACACTCCAAATTCAGGGTGACGGGAGTGTCGCAGCGTTTTAGAGGGTATTCTGTCCATGCCGGCGAGTGCCACGAGGCAGGGATGTGCAAATGCATTTCCCAGCGAAAAAAAATTGGCGGAAAAGTTCGACAACAAAACACATTGTCACGAGATTTGTTTAGGTGTATTAAATGTATACATTTTCCTGTCACAGTGGATGAACTCTGACAAAAGTCAACCAATTTTTTTTCGTCTTATACAGCTAGATTTGTGCCAACGTAGGACATAGCATAGGTTTCATTTTAAATAATAATCATAAAAAGGTTTTTTTAAACTGTCGCTTCAACCGATGGACGTCCACTGCTGGACATAGGTTTCACGAAATGATGCCCACAAGACCCGATCTTCTGCCGCCTGGCTCCAGCGGCTACCGGCGATCCTCCTTATATCGTTCTTATTGCCACTTCAGGTTCGCGATTCGTAGAGCTATGTCGGTGACTTTGGTTCTGCTACGGATCTCCTCATTTCTGATTTGATCATTTTTAAACTGAGAGGTCGGTAATTATGAGTTCTACCATCGATTGAGTTATATAAGCATCAAATACTTATCGTTATACTTTAAGTACCACATAAAAGAATACGAAAACGAAGTAGCACAATTTAACTAGAGTGTTTATAAAGTACAGTATGCAATGAAATTAATTTTCATTGTGAAAATAATTAATATATATTATAATATTAATGAAGGTTATGGCAAAATGTATTCAAGGCTTCATTAAATCATAATTACATTGAGGAGTTTTGAAATCAAACTCTACATAGAGACAGTCAATTGAGATAATTGATATGTAAAGTAAATATGTATTCCTTTTTTATTAATCGACCACATTGAGTCTAAGAGTAATTCGTATGTTATAGTATTCTTTACAAATGAAGCATTGAAAAATTAAGCATTTCATTCTACTTTATTTTATTTAAATAGAATACTGAAATCCAAAAGCGTCCCTCTATTTTTATCAACTCTAATTATTTATAAAAAAAAATAATATTTTTATTTGTTTTGGGAAGGCAAACAATAATAATTTTTTATTTTCATTCTTTTTCTAACAGTTAATTAAGTTTGTGTTTTGTTTTTGAACTGCCTCATTGGTCTAGTGGTTAGCATGTTCGACTACAACCATGAGGTCCTGGGTTCGAGTCCCGGGTCGGGCCAATTAAAAAAAAAACCAATATTGAGTTTTCTCTTAAGATTTTCTCAATATTTGCCCGAAGTTGGGAAGTTGGCGGTGTGATCCACCCCCGTGCCTCGGAGAGCACGTTAAGCCGTCGGTCCTGCGCCTGATCTCTCTCCGGTCGTGTCGGATTCCCGTCACACCGGACTATGAGAGTGAAGGAATAGAGAGTGCACTTGTGTACTATGCCTGCCAATCCGCAGTGGAGCAGCGTGGTGGGTCTATGCTCTAAAAACCCTCGCTTCTTGGAGTGAGGAGGCCTGTGCCCAGCAGTGGGACGTTAATGGGCTGCTACTTACTTTTTTTTTACTTTTTTTTGTTTTTGACTGAATAAAGGTTTATATATTTATTTATTTCAACAAAGGACACCTTATTCTTTACGAGAGATCTCTTCCAGGAACCCGACAAGCATATTATTATATAGTTATAGAACTTTATTACTTGACAGCTTTTGTTTGACCTTGTTAGGTTAATATTTATTTAATTGTTACGTTAGTAAACTATAAAATACAAATATTTTTTTACTGAGAGTATATTGTAATGGAACCCACAGCGAGAAATAGTCAATATATATATTTTATACTCCCAATGTTTCTATGATTGCACATGTTATCCATCCACGTAGACTTATTGATTGAATGTTGATTTATAAGGAGATTATTACTGAGGCTACGTTATAGAGATGCTAATAGTCTATCACGTTTTATACTCTGAAGTCAACCAGGGCTGAAAAAATTATTTTCAAAAAATACATTGTATTATATTAACTAGCTAAGTATGTATTAGAAGTAATAAAGTGAAAAACATTAGGAATAAACTTTTCACATCTGTCCAAAATGGTTTCAATGATGAGACAGTCTAAGATTGTAACTGTCCAGGCCTGGACAAATTTGGCGGGCGATCCCCCATGGGAATTACAGGCGGAAGTCCTTGCGGCAAGTTACCAGTGCAGGATTGCCGGGAGGGCTGGAGACGAGGTTCTTGACTTGGGCGAGATCTGAAGGATTAGGGCCCATGCCGACAGGGATGTAGAAGGAGAATCGCGAACCCCCAAGTGCAAGCGTGAACAGCTTTCTTACAGACTGGTACAAGTGCTGACCGGACATGGATGTTTCGTTAAGTACTTGCATCAGACAGCGCAGCGTGAAGAGTGACCTATCTGCCATCAGTGTGGTGCGTCCGTTGACACGGCGGATCACACTGTAGCAGAATGTCTGGCATGGGTACCGGATTGACATCCTCTAGATTAGAGGGAATATCTCATTGCCGTATAATAGACCCAATACTTGGCAGCGAAGTTGAAGTTGAAGGAGGCAATGGAGTGAGAAAGAAGGAAGTCGGCTGGCAGAAGGCGTCTTTATAAAGGCCTTTTGCCTCCTACTTAAACCACTCCTTGTCGGTTGCATCCGGAAGTGTCATAGCGAATGCGCAAGGGAGCCTGTGACACCTCCAATTCAGGTTGATAAGGGTGTCGCTGGGTTTTAATGGGTATTCTAGCTAAGCTAGCGAGTACCACACTCCCTGCCCTAGGGACAGAAGTGCGCATTTCCCATTGTAAAAAAGGCCTAGACAAATAAGAAAATACAATTTATTTCATTTGGAAATCGATTCTTTGCTAGTGAATCGGGTACTTTCACCATTACGCTATAGAGGCATTTAAAGGCAGTGTTTTACTGATCTTTGTATCTAAGTGAAATTCTGCTGACTGACTCATCACAACTTTTATGACTATACTCGCACCGTTAGGCTAGCATAACTAAAAACGCTATTCTACTAAGATCTTTCTAAATACAATTTTCTAAAACTAGCACGCAATAGAACTCGAATAGGAATTGAACTAGGGACCTCTGCTAACAAAGCGGATACTGGTACTAATATTCCACTGAAGTCAATAACGATAGTAAACTAGTTATACCTTTCTATATAAGCCAAATTCCTATAATTGACTCATCACAACCATTCTTTGCAACAGAGAGCTTCTTTTAAGTCAAGGTTATTTGGAAGAAATCGCTATTAAGCGATAAGGCCGCCTGTTGTACTTTCTTTCTCTATTCAGTTAAGTTTATTATAATGTATTACTTGAAAGATGCAATGAAGTTATTAAATAAATAAAAAGATTAAAGTGGAACCTGGGGCATCAAGTAGCGAAGCCTAAGGCCTTTAATTCTCTTATATATTTTAAAGGAAATATGCCAATATCGTTATGCATTTTAACTCACATTGAATTATTAAAAAAAATACTTTTACCTTTCCATTTACCTACCTTTCCGGTAACCTTTTTCTAGTTTAATATATAACTTGAAGTAAATTCGGATAATAAATCTTGAAGGAGCAGACGTTAAAGAACTTTATGTTAAGCTATACCTAAGAAATATTGTAAAGTATATTTAACCTAAATTTGTGACAAATATACAAAATATTTCTAGCTGCGACATCGTAATATCGGGCATATTCATATTAAAGTAACTATTACGTATACCGCGAAGGTACAAAACGTGTTCACTTACTCTTTATCCGGAAACTCATGAAGTATTCAACTCCTGTTTCAAAGCTGCGAGTAGTACACGTATATCCCTTAATGCGTTGAAAGTAAAAGAGCTGTGATATTTTAAAACCACATACGAGTTTTGCATCACCCCATAGCGATGTGTTTTATAAAGTGACTAGCTGAATCCGCGACTCTGCGTGGAATGTTTTTGCGTAGCATTTTCATTAATTTACGCAATAGAAATATTCCTACCAAATTTCATGTCACAACGCTGTATAGTTCCAGAGCTATCGTGATAAGTCAATAGTTACCGCAACCCCCCTTCCGGGTGGAATTTCGCAAAATCCGTTCTTAGCTGACCTCTACTCGGCAAAAGGAATATTCCTACCAAATTTCAAACCCCAACGCCTTCTGGTTCCAGAGACATCGTGATGAGTCAATAGATACCTGGATAACTCTTTTATTTATATAGTTATTACTCTACCTACCAATGTTAGCTTGATAAGATCGCTAATGAGGGATAAGACAGTCCAATTGCCCTCTAAAAGAGCCTAATACTCTTAAATTGTATATTACTCTTATCATTGTAATCAATAAAGCATTTTATAGACCAATATTTATATATATTGCTATTGGTATATATACACGAAGTAATCTTATAAAAGTATCGCTTGCGTAATGTTATTACAAGTTATAGTAAGAAAATATTAAATTTACGTTGTTAATTTTTCAATAATAAATCAAATTAAAAATAAATAATCAAGAAAGCTTGAAAAACACTTATTTCCCTATATTATTACTAAAAACGGTCTAGTGATATTATTAAAAACGTGTACAGTTACAAGGGTTCTTTCAAAATTCAGTCGTTTATCTTTTTATTATCATCATTTTTACCATATAATTTTAAATTGATATTCTTGACCTAGAGAAACCTGTTCTATCCTTGGTTATTTTGTCGACTTAATCAGGCTACAAATACATAACTTTTACATTGGGTTTGTTTTAACATAGATTTTAAGATAAATAACTGATATCTTTATTGGCTATTCAATATAGAAACATTTATTGCAACTTAAAAATAACTTTTTAATTTTTTTTCAGTTAAATGAACAAAAAAGATATAATTTTCGTCTCGAATTATTGTTGCTTTTAGTTATAGTTTCATCTGCTGACTGTTTCAAAAGCATTTCCTTGTCGATATGATAATTAACTCCCATTGAACACTGACATTTGTAATGCATGTTTGTTATAGCTTTGTTCTGATACAAAGGCAAATCTACAAAGCGATGTTAATTACTAATACGATGCTCCGGATCACAGATCAATCCAGATTCAGATTGCGTTATCAGCTTATAATCTTCGTCGATTAATAAACGCAAATAGTATATTGCCAGCAAGTTACTATGCTAAAAAAAGCAATGTATTAATTGTTAATGGATGAAAGCTTTGAAGATTTTTCGGTAGGTTTGTTAAATTTCTAGTCTTCTTCTTCTTTGTTAAATGGCTTTTAGGTGTGCAAATTGGGCACAGATTATCTCGCCAGTGTCAAGTTGGTTCGAGAAGACACGACGGAAATTGTTCGGTTTATAAGAAACCTGAAGTATAATTTTGATTATCTATAAATAGTTGAAATATNCGCTACATCTTTTACACTACAGCAATCATCTAAGCAAGCAGTAGGAAATTTCTTCCGTGATTAGTTACCATCCTATCAGCAAAAGTTCGCCGACAGTCGAAATATTTTCATTCCGGTACAATGTAAACTAAAGACTATGAAAGGTAAATTACCTCTTACCAGATTAGCGCGCTTCCTCGTAGACTGTATTAACAATCAAGTCGAAAAATTTCAAAAAGAACAACTCGTTTACATTAATTTCTATAAAAATACTTTCCAAACTCAAATTACACCAATATTAAATGACTTGATAGTAAAGTTTTCTAGTGAAAAATGTTTGAAAGCTTCCACAAAAGAAACTCATTTTCTTCAGTGATAAACTTCATGTTGTTATAAAGTATTACGTGGATTCTTTATATCAAGCTGCACAGAAGCGTTTTATGATGGTGTTATTAAATTTCATTTTCCGTGGGAAATAAAAATTACTTAATAAAAATCTTTTGTGTTTAGAAGATTCTCTTATCCTTTCTTCTCTTCAAATAATGAAAGACAATAAATACCATTATAAGTATTGCGGTTTCTTTTGTTTTTATCTAATTAATATGTTTTAATTTGATCAGATTAGCTCATCATAAACGAATCTCGTATACTGTAAATCCTATATATTATGTAACAGATAGAATTTATTTCTATTTGTATGTGTTTAAATATATTTAAGTTTCAGCCACTGTTCTGTCCAATTAATTACTTTTTAAGCTTCTATTAAAATACAGGTCTTCTGATAATAAGACTCCATTTGCACGCTTGTAGTTATAAGTTTATTAATTTGTATGTCTGTTCTATCTTTTGTACGATAAAGCCTATTTTTTCTCACTCCGTTATCAATTTTGAAACGTCCATTCGATGTATCCTAAACAGGTTGCATTAGAAAAACTACTCTAGACTCATCATCATTTAGTACCTTCTTCAAAATGAAGTTTGGCGGTTAGTATGCTGAAAACTCTTCTGTCCTGGGCAAGTCTTTTTAATTATGCGTAGTTATGACTGGCCCACTCACGTATATCGGTCATGCAATTCTGCTTTGGTCTACCAGGTGCTCTTTTTCCGGACATCCTGCCCTCTAGGATCAACCGTGGGCACTCAAATACGAATCCTCTTTGAAGATGTCCGAAAAAACTGTCGCAACTTAATATGTAAAACGTAACGACAGGTAATATGTATTAATTTTCCCATATTTGCACGGGATCTTTAATAATCGGGAATAATTTCTTAAAAACCCTCAAACTCTAAAAGTGGCGATACTTCGATCACTTACAAGCCTTTTTTCCTGCTAAAAGGTAACCTAGGTTCTTTCTTAGGTTCTAGACTATTTGTGTACCATTACTAATTTCATTTAAATCAGTTCAGTAGTGTTGGTGTGTTACGCAACAAACAGAGTTACCTTCGCATTTATAATATTATTAAGGATAATGTTGGTGCAATCAAACACTTTATTAATTAACTTAGATTATAATGTTCAATCACTTAATTTTCCCGATATCAATTTACACAAATTTCATTAATAATAATAGCTAAGAACGCGACAGTTTCAATAATCGACCGCTCTGGCCGACCGTCACCCGAGAACTAGCGACTCCACCGCCGGCATACCCTCCTGGGTTCTTCTCAACTTTAGTTGAGGGTTGCGGGCCTAGAGGCAGTGCCTCCTTACCAGGGCATCTTCCTCAGACATCAATTTGATGCCTGGTATTTTGTTTTGCCCACAATCATACGGGCTGGGTCTATCCAGGACAATTAATTCAATGGTCAAACCCGGGTATTGCTACGTATATTGCGTCGTCTTCGCCGTCATCATCGCCTACATCAGGAGACGGTGACAGCAGAAGCTCACGAGGCAGGGGACGCCCAGTGTTTGCTTCTCTTGGGTGCTGGCTGACAATGCCGGCTTACGACACATGACTCTGTCCCACGCCGGTAGATAGATGACGCCAGCATTCCACAGACTACCGCACTGCGACAAATATATTGCAAATTATCTGTGAAATAAGATTATAATCAAGAAAATAAAACCAGCAAAGACATACCACCAAACAAAGACATTTATGTTCTGGTATGATGTTGTGTAGAAACCATATAAGGTATATTGCCTCTCACCAGATTAGTGGGCTTCCATAAACTGTCAGAAATAAAAACAAAAATTTATTAAATGTAAGGAATGCATGACCTAAATTTGGGGCACCCCAAATCCGGTTTCCTTGTTCCCTAAATCTTAAAATCCGGGTGCTTTCAAAGTCAGCGTGAACATCTCTTAGGCAACCACGGTCCACCCTAAGCTGCATCAACACTTAACATCAGACGTGATAGCAGCTAAGCGCATGCCTTTTGCTTATAAAAAAAATATCTCGTGTGTCATCTATACTAATATTGTAAACTTGAAGAGTATGTTTGCTTGAACCCGCTAATCGCAGGAACTACTGGACCAATTTAAAAATTCTTCCATTATTAGATAGCCAATTTTGGGAGGAAGGCTATAAGCTATATATCATCACGCTAAGATTTATAGAAGTGGTGGACTAAGAATGTTTCAAAAATCATGTATTTTTCTTCATGGGGGCTTTAAAAGCGGTCGCTGTGTAAACGTTTAAGTTTTTCAAAAGTCTTGTATGACAGAATTGATCCCCTTCAAAAGCCTAAGACAGCACATATCTGTCTCAAAAATAATGCATTATTTGCGATGGTGTTTTTATAAACATGATATTACTTCTTTAATCTACACTGGTGATAGCGCGAGGAACAGCTAGTTATATATACTTATCAACGCGACAATGTAAATAAATGTTTGTCTTCAATTAAGATAAGACACTTTGAAACAGTCTCAGATAACTAATGACGGGAAGTTTTGAATACTGAAAAGCAACGCTATTAATGTTTGCGATGAATAATTTATACGGTTAGGGTGATTTGCGTATTCGTTACGCCATCGCGTTAATGGAAAACGTTGCTGTAATGTTTTTTTTTCACATTTTAATTATTTTTGTTACATTTGAAAATTTTAACAAGTAATAAAGTTATATAGGGTGATAAGAGAATGTTGTGGTATAAAAGAAGATGAAGTGACTAAAATTGAGAAAGGTATGCTTAGATGGTTTGGGCATGTAGAGAGAATGAAAGGAGACTGACAAAAAGGATTTATGAGTCAAGAGTGAATGCGAAAGTTGGAAGGGGAAGACCAAGGCGATCGTTCCTAGATCAAATCCAGGACATTTTAAATAAGGGCCAAGGGTTTATTGAGAATGAAAGAAGCGAAGGAGATATGCAAGGATCGTGGTAAGTGGAAGGATGTTTTCTCTGCCTACCCTTATGAGAATGAGGCGTGATGCCGTAAGCCTTTTACATAATTCTTACTAATAATATCAATAAAAGTAGCTCTATCGTCGCGCGTACATCAAAAATATTGACATAATTAAAAAGAAATTTTGTACACCGATAGTCTGGAGCCTATGAAAGGACATAGGCTACTGTTTGAGGCAAAAAAAAAAGTGTTGTAATATGTAAAATGTGTGGAAATATCGTCATTTAGAGCTAGAAGCATGAAGCTTATATTTTAGGCTGTTGAATCGATATAAGTAAATGTAACATATAATATTTAAAAATTGTTAGAGTAACGGGGGCAAAATAACAATCCTTACTAATATTATAAATCCGAAAGCAACAGACTATATGTCGCGTCTTCACATCAATACTACTGAACCGAATTTAACTAAATTTAGAGCCTCAGATAGGATAATAAGCTCTTTGCATTGAAACACTGTAAATAGGTCAATAAAGTATTTATATCCATGTGTCTTATTTGTAAAATAACACAGCACAGCTAGTTTATCATACATACTTCAATTTGTAGTGTTTACTTTTGTATATTGGTAGTTTACGTCATATGAGCATAAATAATATTTTCTTTATTTTCCAATGATACTTTAATGCTGTTATTGTCTAATATATATATATATATATATATATATATATATATATATATATATATGCTCAATATAATAATTTATTTAAGAAGATGGTGAACGAATATGATACACTTCCTTTCCAAGTAAGGTGAATAACAAAAAATTAAAATGATACTGATAGTACTACTTTACAATTAGCTTTCATTTTTAACCGACTTCAAAAAAAGGAGGAGGTTATCAATTCATCGGTATTTTTTTTATGTTTGTTAGCTCATAGTTTTCGGCTGGGTAAACGACACAAGCACTAGAACCCTCATAGAAAGACTTCAATGCTTGGATCAGACAACCGCTCACCCCATACGTAGATAACGTTGACCACAGCTCATTCCTCACCACTCGATCATAGGCCTTTTCTAAATCTACGAACGCGCAATAAACTTTTTGGTGTTTAGCCAAACATTTTTCAGTTATGCACCGTAAAGAAAAGACCTGATCCGTACATCCCATTCCTCTTCTAAATCCCGCTTGCACGTCCCATATTTTCCCATCAGTTTCATTAATCACCCTTTCAATTAATATCTTTGCATACAATTTGCCGACGACACTAAGAAGGCTGATACCGCGGTAATTTTTGCACTCCTGCTGTGACCCTTTTCCTTTATATAGAGGGACAATTACGGCCTTGCTCCAATCTCTTGGGACTTGACCTTTCTCCCAGCATATATTGAAAAGGCAGTACAGCTGAGCTACCACAATCCCGCGGCCAGCCTTCAGCATCTCGACTGACACTCTGTCATACCCAGCAGCCTTACCTGATTTCATACCTTTTATCGCTTTCATGATGCCATCCATACTAATATCGCTATCACTTATCTTATATTCATTGCTATCCACAGAGGCCATATTTCTTTCAAACAACCTTCCAAAATGATCCTTCCATCTCTTCAATATCCTTTCTTCTCCTTTTATTAAACTTCCATCTAAAACTTCTGATTTTACGAAGCTCTGAGGTAGTAGATCTCCTTCGGGCAATTTGTATTGATTAATATGGTCTAAAAAGTAAAAAATAATTGCGTTCTTTTTTTGTTAAAATTTCTTACTCATATACCCTTTTAAGCAATTTTTGGTTGCCTGGAAGAGATCGGTATTCTTGCCTTATGGCAAGAATAGCGATCTCTTTATCTGCCTTATGGCAGCCAATTGTGCTCCTTACTGTGTATTTATATGTCTAATGTGTTCTATATTTTAATTGGGTGTACAATAAAGAGTATTTTATTGTATTACAGAAATAGAATTTTTAAGTAGCAGCATCTTAACGTCTCACTGCTAGGCACAGGGGTACTTACTCGCAGGAATATATATTTAAGTTTTAAAACGATAATAAATAAATTGGAGGCTTACAGTACAACTTCTACAATAGCTTTATTTCTTACCCTTTCCTTCAATATTATAACATTTAGTCTCTTATTTTAATAAATAAAATAACTTTTTGTGTTAGTCAAGTGGAAAATTTTATGAGCAAATCTTTGGTGTAATTGAGAAAACATTTGTATCATGTATTCAAACAAATGTTTACTTAACAAACAGGCAAAAGAGAAAAGTGAAAATACAAATGAATATTTGAATAATAAATACAGTTTCAGTGAGGCGCGTAACTTTATACACGCAACAATTTGCGTTAAATTATTGTGCGTCATTCGTCATATCCCATTGGCCATAACTTATTAACGTCCCATTACTGTGCATGGATCTCCTCAGTTATGGAAGAGAGGGTTTTTAAGATCGTAGATTCACGACGCTACTCCACTGCGGGTTAACAAGCATAGTACACAAATGCACTACCTGTTCCTTAACTCTCATTGTCCGACGTGACGGCAATCCGACACGACTGGAGGGAGATCTTGTGCAGGGCCAATGGCTTCCTAGTCGTCGTCATCGTCCCTTTAACCGATGGACGTCCACTGCTGGACATAGGTCTCACGTAATGACGTCCACAAGGCCCGATCTTGCGCCGCCTGGCTCCAGTGTCTACCGGCGACCCTCTTTATATCATCGGTCCACCTTGTGGGAGGGTCTGCCTACACTGCGCTATCCGGTGCGGGGTCCTACACTCCAGCACCTTCGGCCACCAACGTCCATCGGTCCTTCGAACTCTGTGCCCCACCTATTGCCACTTCAGGTTCGCGATTCGTAGGACTGCGTACTACTACGGATCTCTTCATTTCTGATTCGATCACGAAGAGAAACTCCGAGCATTGCCCTCTCCATCGCACGCTGAGTGACTCTGACCTTCCGCATGAGACCCATAGTCAGCGACCACCTCTTAGAACCGTATGTCATCACTGGCAATACGCAATGTTCGAAGACTTTGATTTTCAGGCAATGAAGGTTATCGGACGAAAATATCTGGCATACCTCTTCGGGAAAATATTGAGAGAATCTCAATAAAAATCTCTATATCAGTTTTTTAATTCGCCTGAGCCAAGTCTCATACCCAAGACCTCATGTCTGTAGCCGAAAATGCTAACCACTGGACCGATGAGGCAGTTTCTCATTTAAGTACGATTGAATTTCATCGTATATGTATTTCTGTAAAATAGAGTAATCTATGGCAGCCATTTGGACTTCCACTAAAACCATATGAGACATGAAAGCCTTTAATTAGCCCATTAAACGACAAATTCAGGCCAAATTGCCAAAATATAACCCCATACACTCATGGTATACTGTAGCTATCTGGAAAGGCTCCTTATTTTAATGAATTTTGGTTTCAGTTTTATTTTATTTATACCACAAAGCTGTAGAAATATTCTGTACCCTTATAATAAAAACAGGTATAAAATACCATAATTTAAATTATGTATGTAATATTGTATATTTAAAATTTGTTGATCATTAATATTGTTTTCTTTCATATTCAAGTCATTACAATTGTTGTCATACTTCCTTCATTTAATTTGTTGTCTAGATAAAGTGGAAAATTGTAGAATAACTCCTCTTATCACAGAATAGTTTTTAAGTTGACACTAACAAATGTATTAAGGGCATTTTTAATTATAAATAATTCAGACGCCTTATTTACGAAAATATTTATATATGGCATAATACTCAGATTAGAAATAAGTAATATTATTCTCAATACATGAAATATAAAATTAACAATGCCTAAGAAAGTCGGTACAGTGTGTAGAACTTAACTTCTTATACATGCAATGCCATCCTAAATAACTGTTTTTTAATTAAAAAACTAATTTTCTAAACATTAAAATTTTTAAAGACGACGCACAGCAGGCAACTTTGCTTTCTAGTTTTTCTCTGGCGATTTTACATTCTGTAACAGGAGTAAGTTTGATATTTGAGGAGAGAACTTAAGAATTCAAAGTACTTTTTAAACTTCATTTGTATGTAGACTTTGAAAGAAACCGAACTAGAAAGCAATCTTGGCACTTAATTTCACAGTTTGCTACGAAAACATTATAAAAATGCCCACCAACTTCGATTATTTTGTCCATTCCCACTTTAGTTGTCGTAAAAAAGAGCTAGTAAATCTTTCTAGCCCTGTTAACCAGAAACATTGGCAGTTAGCTCCTTGAGGCAGATTCCTGGGGTCGATAGTTACGATAGAAAAAGATAGCAAAACTGCTTAGCCCTATTAATTGACACAGCTATCTATATATAGTCTAAGACTATATTATCAGGTGAGATTGCAGTCACATTTGACAAATAAAGACCTTATAAATATGTATATACTAATGTCAAAATTTGTCCTATATACGTAATATATTTTTTGTACATTTGTAGTCTAATATCAGTCCGACTAATATGCAAGTTAGTTTAAATTAAATACGACTTTGCTTTCTATTCTGGGTATTATATAAGACAGTAAAACAATTGCAAACTTCAAAAAACTAGTAAAAGTAAACATTAGTGTACAACATTGTGTGCTGTTTTCATTCACGTGATCCTCAATCCAAATAAATTATAGATTCTACTCCAACGATTTCCAAAACCAAGTAGCATGAACCGACCTCAAATTAGGCCAGTACATGACAAATTCGGTGACCAATTGCTCGTTGCGCGCTTTATTGGTTAATAAATTACGATAGTAAATATATCCGTTCTCGTAGGAACAACATCATTTCCTTTCAATTCTTTGTTATGTTTCTATTCAATTCGAAAATACTACGTCTTTACGTTTTCTATCCTGTTCAAATGTATATCATACTAGTGACGCGCCCCGGGTTTTCATTTACTAAACATTTTACAATCAAACTAAGCAAAAAGCATAGTTAGTTTAGTGAAATTTACTGTTCACAGTATATTTAATACAAGCGGAACCCGCAACTTCGTCTGCGTTGAATGTTTTTTTCATTAGTTGGAATGGGTAGAATTTTCATTAAATTAGGAAAAGTGCTTTACAAATAAAAAACATACGCATAAATACTTCAATGAGTTATTTGCTATGTATTACTGCATAGCGCTTATTGTCCTTTTTCAGGCTCTAGATTATCGCTGTACCAAATTTCAATCAATTTTAAAAATTTCAATTAATTTTCAATCAATTTCAAGTCTCTACGCCTTATGGTTCTAGAGATAACGTGATAAGTCAATGCCACCACGCTGCTCCACTGCGAGTTGGTAAGTATGGAATACAAGTGCACTCTCTATTCCTTTACTTTCATGGTCCGATGTAAAGGAAATCCGACGCGATGGAAGCGAGATCAGGCGCAGGACCAACGACCTCTGAGGAGGCACGGAGTAGGAGCACATTGATTCATCACTCTCGATTGTTGAATTCCCCCGACCCGGGACTCGAACCCAGGACCTCACCTCTGTAGCCAAACAGACTGACTGCTAGACCAACAAGGCCACCATTTCTCTCTCTCTCTCTCTCTCTCTCTTTATTAACGTAAAATTGTACTTTGAGAACGTACAGGTGCAAAATGTGCATAGTGTGTGAATTGTGCAGAAAATAACGGAGTTTTTTAAATGAATTCAAATTGAAGCTGATGAAATTGAAAGATGTATATACTGATGAAATTGCTACGTAACAAATCCTGAACTTTTTGCAATGCTGATACGATATTTTTATGCAACATAAAATGCATTTCTAAAGTTAGATAGGACTAGAACTTAAAATTTATAAATCAGGTTCAGAGTAAGAAATTCTGAATTATTTATTTATGACAAGAAAATCTCAAAAATTAGTAAGGAATTTTGAAAGAACACTTAGTCAAATAGACAAAATTGTAGAGAATCTTAATATATTACTTATAAGTTTGTTCGTAGTCATGCTTATTTTATTAGCAATGCCGGGAGCATTGCTAATAAAATAAACATGACTACTTTCAATGGTTAAATTTTCGCTAAAACTTAAAATAATTTTCTTTAGATTTTCTCTATATCTAGATACATGAGAGGTTTCGTCCGCGGATAGTTACCTCTCTTCCAGAAAGGACGTATTACAAAGCAAAATTTGCGCTTTCCTTGCTAGTTTGGATAAGTATCATCTTTTACTATTACAGTAAGTTGCAAATCACTGTCCTACAAAAAATTTGTTAAATATGTTTTCTAATAAAAAACAATCTTGGGATTGTGTCAATGGTGTATGTTATACATTATTAAACAAACTGATAATATAGGAGATAGTTTTGTGAATCCTAAATACGGGCTATTAAATTCTCATTAAATACTTTATCAAGTTGTTTAATACATTATTGTTTCCATTATAAATTACAGTGAAATATGTACACCATTTTAACATATCCCATTGCCCGAATAAATTTGTCATTGCCGAAAGTAGTCACATTAAGTATCTCACTCCATTTTAGCAATTTTTAGAGCATACAACCACCACGCTGCTCCATTACTGGTTACCAGATATACAAGTGCACTCTTTAATCCTTTACTCTTATGGACACGACTGGAGTGAGATCAGGCGCGGGACCCTTAACGTGCTTTTCGAAGCACAAGAGTGGAGCTCGCCGCCAACTCCACAACTTCCGGCAAATATTAGAGAATCTTAACAGAAAACTCACTATGGATTGTTGAATTCCACTGACCAGGGACAAGAAGCCAGGGCCTCATGTCTGTAGCCGAACAAGCTGGCCACTAGACCAATAAGGCTGCCAACTCTCTTTACTAACGTAAAATTGTACTTTGAGAAGTACAGGTGCAAAATGTGCATACAGTGTATGCATAGTGAAGTAAATAAGTCAAAATTGAAGCTAAATATACTGATGAAATTGCTACGTAACAAATCCTGAACTTTTTTTGCAGTGCTGAAACGAAATAGGGTAATAACGAAAATTTCCATAGTAATATCCCTTTGTAGCGTTATGAATACAAAGGTAGCGTCAAAAATTTAAATTAAGCGTCCGTATTTTAGTATTCGGGCTGGATTTTTTAAAATGGTGTCCCTGAAATACGTTCGATATAACGGTCTTTCTATATAATTTATAGGTAGTAAATTCAATCTTTGGTAACGTAAAATATCGATGCATTTTGGTTATTATTTGTGCAATATAGGATTGCACCTGTTGGTAAATAATGGTTGTATTCATAATAGAATTACGAGTATGTTATAACTTTTTTTTTAAATAACCCTTTAGTATTATAATCCATTGCTCGTGCAATGAAAATGAAGTATAAAAACTCATAATATGAGTAACTGTTGTCTGCTTTGTCATTGATTCATTTCCCGACATACATGAGGTAAAAAGGGAACATCGGATCGAATTCACAAAGTATTCTTGAAACACACGAATAAACTGATCAAAATCGATAAAAAAAATTCAGTCACATACACACGTTCGAAAGAATTATTGATATATATTGACTTCATTTCAATGAACGATAATTTTGAGGATCTTTGTTTATACAACGCACTAAAATCTTTTTAAAGAATAGGCGGTGATTAACAGTTTCTACACAATATCGTACCATAACAGTAATTATTTGCTAGTAAAGTGGTAATTCGGCTACAGCCGAAATCTCCGATCAACTAAAACCTGAATAAATAAGAACATTTTATTTCCTAAATTTGAACCATCGAAGCGTTTGTAACCTAAACAAGTCCCATTTTCCAACCCTATGATACTTTCCAAGACAATGTTTTTTTCTAAGACAATACTGTTTTTTCTCATTTTTCCAATACAATAACCCTAATCCCAGGAAAATTACAATATTTTCCAAGACAAGTCTTCTCAGGTCTTCCAAGTCAGTAATATCCTACTACTACCTTTTATTTTCCTTTCTCTTCCTTGAAAAGTTCCTGTCTTCTAACCCGTTCCCCCCAATTATCCCATTTTCCTACTTATTCCTGCCAGTCCAAGGTGAACCGGGCCGAGGGACACATTGTTAGGGGTATTTTGCCTAGTCGCAAGCGGTGGCCCTGGGACCGGGCGAACCCAGAATAGGCTAGCCTTATTCTCGCATGCGGGGCTCTGCCAGAATGGACCTATGTTTCCTTGCTAGTCGTGGGAACGCAATGGTGGTATTATTAAAATACAAAAATGGCGGCGATGAGATTCACAATCCATCACGTTACGTTCCTAATGGGGGCAAAAAGCGGGCTACAGAGAGCCGCTTTGCTACTTTGAATGTAAGAGGAGGAATGAATGAAAATATTGATGAAGTATGCCAGATAATGCATGATAGGCGCATAGATGAGACAAAGAGGAAAGGATGTGATAAATAAGGGCCAAGTCAACAGTACGACGAACTTGTATGAAAGGCTTAATGAAAATAAAAGAAGCGAAGAAGGATATTGTCTCTGCCTACCCCTATGGGAATGAGGCGTAATGCTATGTATGTATATGATAATATTTCTTCCAATACAATAATATTTTTTACAATGCAATGTAATTTCATCCAATACAGCGGTAATTTTTGCCAAGACATGGTTTTTTTTCTATGTATGATATTACATTATGCAATGATACTCTTTCAAATACAATGATAATTGTGCCAATGCATTGACACTTTTTTCCAATACAAATATATGTTTAATACAGTAATATTTTTTGTTTGTTTACATTTCACCCAAAGTTTTCCCGTCAGTGTAATGAAAACTCTCCAATCAACAAACACATTTTCCTAACGAGACCCCGTTTTTCCTCAAAGGCTATTTCCTCGTGATCGATTGGTATGAATAGATGCTGATTGCCTCAAACTCAATGCCAGATCCGCTGTTTGTTTAGCTAAAGGATTATTTACTAATACATTCGTATTTTTCTTATTTTATAAATACTATGTTAATAATTTACTTGTATTTTCCTAAAAAAATAAAAGATTATCATAATAAGATCTCTAATACTATATTGTATACGATTAGTTATCTACCTGGGATCAACTATCACTAATTCTGGGAATTGTGAAGAGCAAATCAAAAGACGGTGTGCCATGACTAAATCAGCTGTTGGAAGGTTGTCAAAATTTGGAAAGAGAAGAGAATAACGAAAAATACCAAGGTGCGACTCATGTCATGTCTTGACTTTCCAATAATTTTATATGCAGCTGAGACTTTCTGACGGAACGGAAAAAAAAACGATGCTCTGGAAATGTGGTGTTGGAGAAGACTTCTAGAGATAAGTTCGACAGAATTCCGCACTAACTTCCCGATAGTCAGGGAACATAAGATTAATCAGAGACTGTCATCGCTTGCCCAACTGCGAATTCTTAAGTTCTTTAGCCACATTGCCAGAAAGGAAGCTACCACCGAACACTTGGTGGTTCAAGGCCATGTTGAAGTTCTGCTTTTTTAGTTAGTTGTTGTGATTACTATATAAAAGACTGGCGATAGCAGGGTGGCAAAACAACTAACCTGTAGTATACAAGTATTTAGGTTGCGGGTTCATTGCCGGGTGTGACGATATCATTGTAAATTTAACTAACGCGTTTTTTAGGTGTATACATATTCAGATAAATTTGTTAGTTTACTTTTGATTCACTAAAAATCAAAAAGTAAATAAAAAATTTAACAAAAAAATAATGTATATATAAATAAAAAAATTAACCAAAAAAAACGCCTTCAAAACAAACTTTTACAAATATATATATATGCTCTAAAAAGTAAAATAATTGCAGATTCTTTTCAATAGTTGTTCGTATGGAGTCGGAGTCAGCCAAGACATATATAGCTTTTGGTTCTAACTACATATACAAGCTATGCAAACATAGGTGGGAGTGGCGCCGGAGCTGCCAAGTGGACGGACACGCAGGACACACCTACCTTCGCTGACGCCGACTCCGAATATAAGAATACGAAGAACTATAAAAAAGAATACGCAATTATTTTACTTTATAGAGCACGTATATATATATTTGGAAAAGTTTGTTTTGAAGGCGGTTATTTGGTTAATTTTTTTATTTATTTATATATTATTTCCTTAAATAACTCTAACAATTTATACGACTAATGGCATAAAATAGGGCCTGTGATGTAATAATACCAAGTGACTTCACCTACTCCAACAAATTTATTTTATGATCAATGATCTAGATTTGGCGAATACATCCTTATTCATGACTTAATCACGAGAGAAACTCCAAACATAGATCACGTAATATTTCACTCAATGTTTTTAACGCGCTACATTTACGACGATATCACCCTAAACAGGATTGGTTATTGCCGTCCATTTCTTTCATAGGCAATAAGCTAAAGTTAGGAAGTCGCGCGTAAAAACTTGCGGGGACATAAAAATGTTTTATGCTCACAGCAAGTTTGAGGCACACCGTAAATAATAACGCCCTTCAAACTTTGTAACGTACGATGTGTGTCAAGGGACTTTACGCACTCCCTTTTTGTTTGCACTAGTGTATAACTGCGACTACGTTCCTGCGAAGTTGTAAACAATCCTTTTTAAGTTAATTTTGAAAAAGTTATTACATGTTAGATGCCCGCTTGCCGGGCCTTCAATACGGCGCATCACACAGTGGCAGATTGCCAGTCTTGGGGACCCCAGCACCACATATTTACATCGCTGATTGGGAGTTACTTCTCACTCCCCAACATAGTGGGCGCTATGCTTAGTAATAAGTCAGGTTGAGGAGCAGTGGCCGCATTCTTCGAGGCTGACATTCTGTTAGCTCTAGACAAACAAATGCAGCTTATGATAGACGCTACTCCCTCTCACCGAAGTAGGAAAAATTTTGTTCGTCTGCTCCTCTTTATTTGCTGGGAAATTCCTTTACGCTCCCCGATAAAATCCAATCGGGATTGTGGGGCCCGCAGATACCAAAATAGCCATTAGATCAATAAAGGGTTCCCTTAACGCATTCTACCCCAGTGACCTGGATGACACCGACTACGAGGACCTGTAATTAAACAGGGTGAAGCATGAATCGCATAGGTGCGACCTGTGCCAGCCTCTACCAATAGCGAGGGAGGGCTTCAGCCGCTTGCTCCCTTAGCCTCCCATTTACCTTTTTCAACGAGATGACGGTCTCGCAAAGAAAGCACCTGCTCGCCACCCAACTTACACCGATTATGGCTCTGCAGTAAAAGACCTCCTCTGACCAGTGACAACAAGATATGCTGCTTGGGCGCCCTCGTTGTACACTCCGCCAGAGTATGGTGCACCTTATCTACAGAAACACCATATTCATGACAGGTGGGTCTTTCCTTAGGACCAACGACCGATACTTGCTGAAGCAACCATGGCCAACCAGTACCTGCACTCTCCCTGTACTAAAGTCCCTTAAGTCGGGTGCCAGAGCGGAATGTGTCAGCCGACATCTGGAGTCCACCGACCGGGTGAAAAGGTTTCCGCTAGGTTTTATTGATTATTCTGATAAAACCACAGAGTCTCACACTCTATTTCTAAGGTTTTGTTGGCTCTTAACCCAGTTACACTTTACTTACAAAATAACAACAAATATTCATATACATAACGGATTTTGACTATATTATGTACATTTTTTCTCTCCTTTGCTATATAAAAAACTTTTCCATGATTGGTAGTGTTGATAACATCCATTTAAATTATTGAGTTCAGAAGCCGTTATTAATATGCTCCTTCACCTCCTTATAGTTATGCTTTTGTAAACATATCTTAGTTTCATTTGTGATTTTTAAGATTATTTGATCTGTATACTTTATTGATTTTGTATTAGAGCTTATTAGTTGTGAGTTGTATTGTTGTTGTATTGTTTGCATGCAAATTTGCTATTTATTTTGAGTAAAGGGAAGCTATATCTCCTGGTTACGGTTTTCCGTAAGAAATATAATTGTGAAATAATTAAAGCGTATTTAATTTGGAGTATATATTATTTAATAAAAAACGCTGCTTACAAATGAAATCTTTCGCTATTCTAGAACCAGGGAATACGGCAAAACTAGACCCACCATATTCTGGTTTATTGTCTCGTGGTAATGATTGTGTAAAAGATTTTATTCTTGAAGACGTTAATAGGCATTGCCTCCATATATAAACAAGCACGATATTCTTCCAAGCGTGGAGGCCACAGATTCCGAACTATAAACCGCACGACCCTCATTTATTATGACTATTATTTGAACCAACTCCCAATTGTATTAAGATGAATCTGTTTGTATACGCGATGTCCCTAAACGTAACAAGATTAATTACAGTTCGTGTTTTGCTTTGCAATGCAGTAATTTAAACTTTATCACTTAAGTAATACGTGTTAAGGTCAATTAAATTATTTCCTTTACTCGTCCGCATTCAATTTAACCTTTGCAATGTTACTTTCTCACACTTTTTTAAAGATGAAAGCAATTTTACAGATCTAATTTATTTACACTGTAACTTTATACTGTAAGACAGCCTCATTGGTCTAGTGGTTAGCATGTTTGACTACAGACATGAGGTCCTGGGTTCGAGTCCCACGTCGGGCCAATTCACAACTCGATATTGAATTTTCTATTAAGATTTTCTCAATATTTGGCCGAAGTTGGGAAGTTGGCGGTGTGATCTACCCCCGTGCCTCGGAGAGCATGTTAAGCCGTCGGTCCTGCGCCTGATCTCTCTCCGGTCGTGTCGGATTGCCGACACGTCGGACTATGAGAGTGGAGGAATAGAGTGTGCACTTGTGTACTATGCCTGCCAATCCGCAGTGGAGCAGCGTTGTGGGTCTATACTCTAAAAACCCTCGCTCCTCGGAGTGAGGAGGCCTGTGCCCAGCAGTGGGACGTTAATGGGCTGCTACTTACTTTTTTACTTACTTATGCTGTAAATAATAAGTACAACGTATCATGAATGTTTCATAATCCCTTGGGGTTGAACGTAAAATCTAATGCAAAATATACCTTTACGTTCAGAATACCTCTTTGTAAGTCATTTTTAATAATTGCAGACTGTGTTAATGGCATCTATTCAACTATTTATTTCAATTTATAGTCTTTACATAGCGTGTGCTATGAATTATTCTCACTTAAAGCACTTTTTAAATGTTCTACCCTTTAAAGAAAAAAACAAAAGTTTACGTTTCATTTTTGCGTCGAAAATGGGTAAATTATGCTAGATAATTTGTTGCAGCTAAATAGATTAAGGCTAATAAAATAGCACGTGTTTAACAGTGTTGGTAAAGCTAATAACGGGTAAAAGTTTAGTAACTTAATGCAGCGAGAAAATTCCAAGTTAATCTTTAACTTGTTACTTATGATAATCTGAGTTGAGAAAAGCGACGAGGAGTAACTTACGTTAACTTTATTATTAAGTTACAGGTGTATTGTAAGGTGCTTAAGTAAACTATTAACTTAGGAAAAAAAATTCACCAAAATTAATTAATGTAATTAGAATGATACTTTGCATAATGTATCTATTGAAATTTAAATGCGATTCCCATTTTAAAAACAAATATTATTCTAATCTTATTTTAAAAATATCAAAAGCTTGGATAATACTTTTGATCTGTGTAAAAACAGTCATTTTCTCATAAAATGATCGATGATGATTAAATCTACAAGAGTTTTTTTGCGTCTTGTTTTAAGAATAACCTACAAAATCTTGAATTGGGACAGGTTAAGAAAGTTTTTTTATTATCATTATTGCAGTATAATTTCCATTTATTTTATTTAAGTTATTAATTCCTACCCTTTTTACTGTCGGAATAATGCTTAAAAAATTCTCAGGCAATAAAAAAGATAATTAAAAAATTTTTAAAGCATCATGATTTTTAGACATTTTTCTATTAATAATGAAAATCGTACCTGCAAAAGTAAATTTTAGGTCACTGTATCGAATCGAGTTCGCAATGAAAATAAATGATATTTAAATTAAATTCTCCTAAGTTTTAAATAAAAAGAAGTCATTAACAAAATAAATAACAAAAATGCTTAATGCATATGCTTAAAAAAATGTGCGTACAAAGTACACATGTCAGAAGTGACACTTTTTTGGCAAATAAAATTTTAGGTTTTTTTATATTTACACAAATCTATAACTTTAGATTTCCGAGACTTACGAGGCATGGAAAAAGGGAGATATGTTAGGAATTTAATTTATTTAATTGTCATTAAAATATTACTGCGCCTACAGAATTTTCACTTCAATATTATTTTCTCTGACTATCTTGTATGTTTCTGGATTAAAATAATAATTAACATGAAACAACTAGAGTTTAGACATAAAAAATGAAAGTGCTATCCCAATTCCCATATGCAAATATATTTTATTTTACTTTTTTATATACAATAACATGTCACTAGCTACTCTTCGCAGTGTCAGTCACATAATCGCCAATCCTATGACAACATTCAATAAAAATTAATTTTAAGCTAAAATGGAATATTTTTAAAGATCTTGTGCTAAGTTGTGTGTGTGAGTTTATTAATCTTAAACCATCTCCGCATTATTGTTGAGGTACATCGGTTAGATGGTTTCAAAGTCTTATAACAGCCAATAGCAACATTTTTTTTTGTTTTATCTTTACTAATGTGACAGAGAAACACAGTACTTCCTCCTTTTATTTGAGACGATTACAAATACTTTAAACCAATTTGCTTATGGAACCCGAATTTTAATAATCCAATGAACTTATTTAAAGTCTTACACGAACCCTCAAACTTCATAATTGCTACGAAGATTGAAAGAACTCGCAATTGTGTGCCGTTCTCTAATTAATCCAATTAAATTTTTAAAACACTTTTCCCATTAAAATTGACGATTTTCATTTGCTATTTTTATTCTAAAAATTCGCAATTTGTTCGTGTCTACTTAATGGGCATGACTGTCGTGTCAAAAGGAATTTTTCATTTATACTTTACAAATGGTATATAAAAAAAATATTGCTCGGCGCGACGAAGTTCCTTAGCCTTTTTCTATAAATTTTAGTTAAAAGTAGTTGAATAACGGAACCAGGTTAAAAATTATAAATTGGTAGAGGTAGTTTAATAATTATTGTCACCTGTTCAATATTTATTTTGTATTAATTAGTACCAGCGATTGTTGTTAAGTGTCAGCGGTTCGAATACTTGGTTTTTATTGGTAACAGATAAGCGCTTGACTGTGATCACACCTGGTGATGGTAAGTGATGATATAGCTTAAGATGGAAGCTCGATAATCTGGTAAGAGAGTAATTTATACCTTTATGGTTTTTACATAAAATCGCACCGGAACACGTCTTTTGCTTGACGGTACTTCTTTATTTGTAGCTAGCCTAACTAGCACGGCCAAAGCCTCACACCAGTCCAGATCCGAACCAGGGACCTCTGTAAGCAAAGCGAATACTTATAATGAAATTTATTTGCCGGTGAAGGCAAACGTCGTGAGGAAACGTACATATTTCCAGAAGAATGCTAAGGTATGTGTAGCTTACCAACTTGCAGTGGTGTAACATGATGATTCAATGCACTAAAAGAAGCTTGTGCCCAGCAGTGGGGCATTGTTACTTAATTAGTTTACTTGCTTTATATACCTTATATAAATAAATATATTATATAAATAAATAAATGTCTTGATGTTACGATTATCAAAATCAAAATATTCTTTGTTCAAGTAGGCTCAAAAAGCACTTTTGATTTGTCAATAGTCTGTCCGTTGGTAACAAATCTACCACCGATTCGGAAATCTGAATCCACTGCGAAGAAACTGACAAGAACTCAACGGTTACTCTTTTAAAGATAGTTTTGTATGTTACAATATGTTATATATTGCTTCTGTGAGCAACTGGAATCAAGTCCCAACATTCCTATCGCTTAAATAATCTTCAACATTATAATATGCCTTTTGTAAAAGGATATTTATGATACTATTATTATTATGTGGAGGCAAATTTAAAAGTGCTCAACCCAACAAATGACTTCTGAACCTTCTGCAATCTAAAATATGGAATTACAAGTTTGTTTGCCTTACTGCCTCATTGGTCTAGTGGTTAGCATGTTCGACTACAGACATGAGGTCCTGGGTTCGAGTCCCGGGTCGGGCCAGTTCGAAATCGATATTGAGTTTTCTATTAAGATTTTCTCAATATTTGCCCGAAGTTGGGAAGTTGGCGGTGTGATTCACCCCCGTGCCTCGGAGAGCACGTTAAGCCGTCGGTCCTGCGCCTGATCTCTCTCTCCGGTCGTGTCGGATTGCCGTCATGTCGGACTATGAGCGTGAAGGAATAGATAGTGCACTTGTGTACTATGCCTGCCAATCCGCAGTGGAGCAGCGTGGCGGGTCTATGCTCTAAAAACCCTCTCTCATATGAGCGAGGAGGCCTGTGCCTAGCAGTGGGACGTTAATGGGCTGCTACTTACCTTTTTTTACTTTTACAAGTTTGTTTTTATTTCTTGTATTAAAATTGTGTATTTGTTGTGTGTATAAAGTTCATAAAATTATTCCAACTTTTGTATGAGCCTCAATTTCGGTTGTTTCTGTAATATATCCACACATTTAATTAAAGTTGGCTGTAAATCTATACAGCGAACGTTACGCTTAAAACAAAGTTCGCAACTTAGTAATTGCTTTCGAGACGGGAAAAACTATTAATGATATTCCACTCTAATTAAGATAACTTTGGATTTTTTATACAATTTGTTGTGTAATATTGCTTAATTTCAGATAGTACTTGCACCTTCTTTAAATTAAATTAGATGAAATATTGTGGCCCAGATGAAGCGTCTGGGCTTAACGCTAGATACGACGATAGATATATAGATAGAACGATAGATAGGCCTATGGGGATTTTGGGCACACATTACCTGGCTTGTCCCACGACTCATCAATGTCGCTTCAGCATTTGGAAGGTTAATGCCTAATGTGAGTTGTCCAGGATCGCTCTACCGGCGACTTTATGTCGGCATAGTATCTAGTATGGCCTTGTATGCTGCATCCGTGTGGCTCCATGCTCTAACTGCTCCGAATAAAGCTCTCCTGTGTAGAGCGCAGAGGGTAATAGCAATTAGAGTAGTACGGGGATACCGTACAATATTTGGGTGGCGGCGACTCTCCTGGCGGGTGACCCCCCCCCCCCTTGGGAGATGCAGGCGGAAGTCCTTGCAGTTGCATATCAGTGCAGGGTAGCTACAAGGGCTTCCAGAGGTGCTGACTCTTACGAGGACCAGGTCTGGAGGATCAGGGCTCTCGCCGACAGAGCTCTCATTGAAAAATGGAGAGAAGATCTTAGATCTCCAACTGCGAGTATAATCACGGTGGAGGCAATCCGACCTCACCAGGATAATTGGCACACGAGGGGGCACGGATCTCTTTCCTAGCGTCTGGTGCAGGTGCTTGCCGGTCATAGTTGCTTCGGCAAGTACTTGCACCAGGTCGTTGGCCGTGAGGAAACGCCCGCCTGTCATACGTGTGCCCGCTTTTGTAGATATGGCGCATCATACCCTGGCAAAGTTTTCAGCGTAGGCACCCCAGCGGCATATCTTATTGTCGCTGGGTAAAGAAGATCTTTCACTGGAGCATAATTAGGGTAATGGTCGCCAGTGAAGTTGGGTGGAGAGCTCCAGTTTGGTGACAGAAGTCGCACGTATGCACTTCATGCCTCACTCAATTGAGTGGTAGATCCTTATAGTCGATACCATTCGGGTCACTAGAGTGGAATGCAGTTAGGGAACCTCTAATGATCTCACTCATGGATGAAGACGAATCCGCTGGGTTTTAATGGGTATTTTGTTATCAATGAGTCCCGCACTCCTCATGGGATTAGTCAATCATCTGGGTGCGTATAGGCATTCTCAGCGGAAAAAATCCTGAATTTATTAAATAAAACCACAAGGTGCTCCACTCTTCCTCTTACATTTGGTAATATGTATGAATGTGATTTTACATTAGTTTTATTTTTTAATCATACTGTATGTAAGACTATAGATAGTTGGGTGACAACAATGATAGCTCTGAATTGTTGGAAGTTATTGAGTAATATATGGACATTACTCAAAAATACCAAACAGAAACAACTTTTATTCTCTTCACTTTTTAACTATACACAACTTGTACTATACTAATAATTACTTCACTATTTGAATTTATACAATTTAACACTACTTCTCTTAAAACAACTACACCACTAAGCAGCTCGAAAGACTATCTTCACAAAATTGTTCCACTCGATAAAGTTTCCTCGTATTGCAATATTTCGTAATGTTGTACAATGTTTTTTGGTATTTTTAAGTAATGCCACTATATTACTCAATAACTCACAATATTTCAGAGTTGTCACCCAATTATCTATAGTCTAACACTTAGACAGGTAACGGTTTCATCATAATTAAAGCTATTCCCTTATTTTTGGTCGTAATTTGGTTTTGTCAATGCTGCACTATAACGAAAAGTGTTTGTAATTTTGTAATAACTAGATTTATGATCAGGAGATGAAAAAAATATACGAAGTTTTTTATTCACTATAAATATTTAAACAAAAAGTTCATTAGTCCGCTTATTTTCAAGTTTTTAACGTTCTATTCATATGAATAATACCATTATTTATAGAGTAATGGCAACGTAATTATCAAAATTATATAGTAGATTGCACCAGGCTTTCAACTAATTGAACTAAAGAAAAATAACTACTTATATAAATACAATAAAAGTTGTTAAGGAAGTAAGAAATATGAAAAAATCTTTCAGTAAAGGCAAAGTTTGTAAAAACCTGCATATTTCATAAGCATTCTTTGTGTTTGACAGCTTTTGAAATGGTTAATTGCTAATTTTGTAATAACACTATATTTTCAATAAAACCATAATGATACCTTTAACTTATTAATAAGTATTCAGGTTAACGTTCAAGTAAAGTATCAAACTTTGTTGTTGCTTTTGAAACTGAAAAAAGACCTCATTATACCGTACCTTTGAAGAATTAACATAATTCACTTTCAATTAACGTGCTATTTTCTTGTAAATTACAAGTTCCTGGGAGAGGTTTTTTGTTAAGATTAAACGTGATTACTTTTTTCAGGCAACGGGTATTTATATACAATTATCTGTTGCTTTCGATGTCCCCATGTTACTATTCCCTTGGGAATATTAGGGAATCGGTGTTTATTGACCGTCTACATGGCAAAAAGTGTCATTTTGTTAAATTTCAAGTTTATCATGCACAATTTTGATGATCTCATGAATGAATGAGTTTATTAATCTGTCTCTTCTTTCCAGAACTCGTATCAGGAATAAAATATAAATTATTTATTTCATTATTAAAAGACACCAGCAGTAAACATACATATACATAAAATACACTATACAAATAAAAATAAACTCTTTGATTTCTGAACATATCATTTATTATTGAACATAGTTGTATTTGCTAAAATATGTATACAATGAAAAGGTCAGTAGCAGACTAGTATCGTCCCAAAGCTGAGCACAAGCCTCCTGGCATCACGCTGCACCAAATATCCCAGAATCAACCCCGTAAGTACCTTGTTATAAACAAAAACTTAGTACAAACAATTAAAAAGTAATATTCCGGAAGTAAAAAAAATGCTATTGGTTGAAAAGCTTTGAGCTTTAACAATACAAAGAATAAAAAGCTGCTCCGATAAATATCACTTGCATTCATAACAATAATTAACAATTTATCAAATTAATAAGCAATTTATCGGTGGTATAAAATGAAATTCAATTAATTGAAACAAATTTCGATTACGTTACAATTAATTAATTCTGTTGTATTGTTATGGCTGCACGGTGGCTGAAAATCAAAATATGTCGATAACAATTAATGAAGAATAATTAATTGTGAAATTGAATAAGCAAATTATATAAATTAACTTCAACTTTGGTTTGATTGATCAATTCAATGATTGTTTATATAATTTTACTTTGTAAACATATCAATTGATTGTTAAGAATATTCAAAGTAATTTATCATTTTGTTTCTGAATAGAATTAATTGTAAGTGTAAGAAATTGTTACAAGTTACATTTCAAGGGTATTATTTTCATCTACTTTGATTTGAAATTGAATAATAGTACTTGATTTTATCTTTCGACAACGAAAATTATACGATATTCTAAGAAATACATTTGTAATTCTCGTGAATGCTGAAGCAAATTTTCTTTGAAATATAGATTTAATCTTATTACAAACGAAAATTAAACGTTTAAGTAAAATAAGGAGGTCAATAAAATTATTAAAAGCTTTGACGTCATTACTGTTGCAGTGGTACAAATACTCGATTTGCTGCCAGAGGTCCCTGGTTCGATCATCGGTAGGGTGAATTTAGGAAATTGTATTTTCTAAATTGTCTGAGTCTGGACTGGTGGAAGGCTTCGGCTTCGGCTGTGGCTAGTTACCACCCAAGATTTATCGTCAAGCAAAGAGATTTGTGTTCAGACACGATGCTGTGTAGAAACTATAAGAGGTAAATTGCCTCTTATCAGATTAGCGCGATTCCATATTAGACTAATCTCTGCAAAAAAAAGTTAAAAGTGCGTGCATACAGAGTACACATCCCCGAAGTGATACTTCTTTGGCTAACTAATTTTAAGTCTTGTTTATATTTATACAAATCTAAATCTTTAGACTTAAAGGGAGTGAAAAGGAAGATATTATGTTACGACTTTAATGAATTTAATTGTCACTAAAATATTATAAATGTCGAAAATTAATACAAATAGTTTAATGAATCTCAATTGTAAATGAAAATGCCATGTGTTTTCTGTCAATATTAGAAATCATAAAGAAAATTTTGTTTTGATTTTAATATTTGTTAAGGAGAATTTATGCAATATTTTTATTTTATGAAACATTGTGTATTAAATAACGAGTGGCAAATTAAAATGCCACAAGTTATTTGTAAATATGACAACTACCTACTAACTAACCTGCAAACGAATTAACATAAAAACGTTGCGAATCTTCGTTCCTCTAATCACGCGTTGAAACCCTTAAAAAATGTACCTTCATGCGCCTAAAGAAGTTTCACTTCATAAACCTTACACGAGAAGGTTATACTGATACGATATTGTTGGTTATACTTATACAAAATATGTCGAGTAGTAGCCAGAAACAAGGAAAGTTTAGTATTTATTTATTGATTTATACTTCAGACAGTGTTATTATTTAATATTTTACATATTCGCTTGTGATCTTACGCATGGAAATATGCTTACTTTCTTAAAATATTACAAAATTCATACATGAGATGGTAAATAATGTCATTATAATTTCAGTAAAAGGATCCGCATTATACAAGCCCGAGGAGAAGCCACGGATAATGAGATGTCGTCATTTCACATGATCTTTATCTTAATATTGGAAGACGCCGTGTGAATACGATATGTGAATTTCTGCCTTGATTTTTTGAAACTTCATCAAGACAAGGTTAATAACACGAATAACTATATTTATTAGTTTTATATTCATGAAATATTTCGATACTAATATTATGTTGAAGAGTTTGTTTGCTTGAACGCGTTAATCTCAGGAACTACTGGTTTGATTTGAAAATTTCTTTCAGTGTCAGACAGCCCATTTATCGAGAAAGCCTACATTTTATATATCATCAGGCTAAAAACAATAGGAGATATGCAGCAATGAAAAAGGAAGCAGTTAAACCCTGTTATGGGCTTTCGATGCAAGCGCTGCTTAAACGGTTAAACTTTCGCAAAAATGATGTATGACAGAATAATTCTAACAAAAAAAACTGTAACAGCATATCTCCTAAAACTGGCTCATTATAACCTTTTATATGTTAACCAAATTTATTCCTTCTTTTATGAGGTTCAGACGGAGAAACGCGTGTTATAATTACAATTGAGTATAAATTCCTGTTAATAATATATTTTCAGTGATTTTATATGTGTGTGGATGTGTTGCGTCACCATGCCTGTGCAACCTATTCATGGATAATTGTATGACAGATTTAAAAGAAAGTATGTATGGGTTAAGAATAAATGAATTACTCATCAAATGTTTACTCTACGCTGATGATCAAGTAATACTTGCGTCATCCGCTAATGAGCTACATTATGCTTTTTGAACGAGATGAATCTATGATGAATGGCAATATTTTGATAGATGGGGAACAAGTGGAAGAGGTGAAAGAATTTGTATACTTGGGATCTAAATTTACAAAAGATGGAACATGTGAAAGTGATATCGAAAGGAGAGTGAATGCAGGGAATATGGTAAATGGTGCTCTGCATGCTTTTATGAATAGCCAGATGGTGTCTCAAAGGGCTAGACTGGCAGTGCATGCTGGAGTGTTGGTGCCAACACTTATGTATGGTAGTGAAAGTTGGGTATGGCAGAAGAATCACAAAAGTAAAATAAATGCGGTAGAGATGAGAGCGTTGAGAAGCATGAGTGGATTAAAACTGAGTGACAGAGTAAGAAATGGTGTGATAAGAGAACGTTGTGGTATAAAAGAAGGCGTTGTGACTAAAATTGAGAAAGGTATACTTAGATGGTTCGGGCATGTAGAGAGAATGAATGAAAGGAGACTGACAAAAAGGATTTATGAGTCAAGGGTGAATGTGAAATTTGGAAGGGGAAGACCAAGGCGAACGTTCCTGGACCAAATCCAGGACATTTTAAATAACGGCCAGGTCAAGAGTACACTAAACCGACGTACTTGTATGAAAGGTTTAATGAGAATGAAAGAACCGAAGGAGATATGAAAGGATCGTGGCAAGTGGAAGGATGTTGTCTCTGCTTACCCCTATGGGAATGAGGCGTGATGCTATGTATGTATGTATGATCTTATTTATTTATTTTTATTTTTATTTATATATCTTTATTGCACACATTCTGAATCAATATGATTTACAAAAATAATATCATGATCTTATATTTAATAGTGAATACAGCAGTGACTTTTACACTATAACTTTCTCTCTTCTTTTTCGAGAGTAGAATTTACTAAAATCAGCGTTACATGGTCGAGAGTGGCGGTTCAGTCAAAATCAAATCAAAAATTATATAGTTTTTTTTTGTGCATATTACTTTTAATATACTGTTGATCGCAAAGTTTTAAGAACTCACAACAAAAGCCGAAAGCTCGAATTAAAAAGCACATAATCTTTGCAACATTACTGAGAGAAAACGTATATTCACAACAGCAAAAAATTTCGACAGTCATTAGTCCTTTAAATCGTTGGAAACGAACATTAAAGTCAAGGACAAATACCTATACAAAAAAGGGTTTTTGTTAACGTCCTTTAATTGAATTCGTTTGAAGCACATCTGCCTCAGTATTTGAATTCAATCAATAAGTCCTCATTTCGTACGATCCGAGATTGAATTACAAATATATTGGATATTATTACATTATTAAAGTATTTGGATAGTTCTTTCACAGTAAATATTAGCAGAAATCCAAATTGAATTGTCTATCTAAACTTCATTTAAATCCAATTTACCACATTCAAATGTTTTTATCTAAATTGGTCTAGCTGTTTCCGAGGAATTCAGTCACATACACGTACAATGGAACTATATAGTTATATAATTATACATAAAGATACTATATATTGACAGAAGTATTAACCTTATTGTTAATCTTTAAAAGACTGAATCTAAAGCTTTCCTAAATCCACCTAAACACAGAAAAATCATCAAAATATATCCTGTTGCTTAGAATCTGTATAAATAAATAAATTTGGGGAGTGTATAAGTTTTAAATTAACAGCTTTTCACTAAATGCATATGAAAGTTTCTATAATAAATTCCCACAAGACGTTCTAGAGATGTCAATAAATTCAAAGTCTTTGTTAAAAGAAAGCTGATTTAAAAACCATATTATAAGTTGCAAGTATGCTTAGACGATAGAAATGCGTGGCAGTAAACGAATTGTTCTTATTTAAATATATTAAACTAATATGATATGGTAATGACGCTGACTATGGGTCTCATTCGAAAGCTCAGAGTCACTCAGCGTGCGATGAAGAGGGCTATGCCCGGAGTTTCTCTATGCGATCAAATCAGAAATGAGGAGATCCATAGCAGAACCAAAGTCACAGACATAGCTCTACGAATCACGAACCTGAAGTGGCAATGGGCGGGGCACATAGTCCGACGACCCGATGGACGTTTGGGCCCGAAGGTGCTGGAGTGGCGACCCCGCACCGAACGAGGCAGTGTAGGAAGACCCCCACAAGGTGGACCGACGATATAAGGAGGGTCGCCGGTAGCCGCTGGAGTCAGGTGGCGCAACATCGGGCCTTGTGGGCATCATTTCGTGAGACCTATGTCCAGCAGTGGATATCCATCGGTTGAAGCGACGATGACGATATGGTAATGATAGTTGTAAAAAAAATACAAAATATCCGACTGAGTTTGTTGTGGGCTCTTCTCAGGACAGGGCGTGAAGGAATCCTCGTAACTTTTGATTGTAAGTCGTTCTTTAATACCATCATCAGATGTAGATTAGAATTAGGGTGTGGAAAGAAAATTATATTTGACGATTCAAAAGTGCTCTAATGCTGGAATAAAAATATTTTTATTTGATTTGATATACTTACTTTTTTTATGCTGACAAGTTAGCGCTTGGCTGTAATCTTACCTGATAGTAAGTGATGATACAGTCTACGATGGAACCGCACTGACCTGGTAACAGATAATTATCCTGTTATGGTTTCTACACAACATCGTATCTGAACGTGACGGTACGTCTTTTACTAGTAACAACTAGCCACAGCCTTCCAGGCTCACATCAATTAGAAAATACAACTTTTTACAACAAATAATTTATTTTACAAACTGTTATATGTGTAACTTATCGCTGAAACGGCTGAATCGAATTTGACACTACTTTCACTGGCAAAAAGCTGTACTTAATTTCGAAGTGTACTTTAGACCATACGACTAAAGTAAAACGTAACTGTCCTACTTTCTGTCTTTACAAACTTACATGTCCCTCTCAACTCTTCAAAACAAACGTGCGTAAAGAAGTTTTACTTTAAAAAAGGCTTCCAGAATAATCGTGTAACACCACAGAACAGTACGTGTATGTTAAAAGACTAAAACATCATGCTTACAATATGACATGATCCCAATAATTTATCAAAATTTGCCTCATTTGTCACTAACGGGACTCGGGTATGAAATATAAGGGTAACAGAACGGAGATAGTGATTCGTCATACGGACGATTTGTCTGTTTGTCTGTCCCTTTGTGTAACGCCAACGATAGCGTGTGTAGAAACAAATATAACTGTATATTTTATATTACACTTATTTTTTTTTTTGGTTGATTTTGGGAGTTATATTCCTCGATGAATTGCGTCATTTGAAATCAATGCTTATAGGATTTTAGTTTAGTTGAAGGAATAAATGTAATCACATTAAAATTATATAGCGTTACTCTAAATATATATGCGAGTACTCGCTTTGCTAGCAGAGGCCATAGGTTCGATCTCCGGTAGAGCGAATTTAGGAAATTGCATTATCTACCATCCTACCAGCAAAGCCATATCGTAGAAACCATAACATGTAAATTGCTTCTTAACACGTTAATGCACCTCCATCTTAGACTGTATTATCCCTTACCATCAGGATCAAAGTCAAGAGCTAACTTGTCAGCAATAAACAAAATATGAAGTATATATAATACCTGAATCAACAAGTCAATATTTAGTTTGTGCGTCTGTCCAATTGCATCGCGACTGCACAAATTTTAACGGGACTATCACTGGCAAATAGCTAATGTTATAAGGAGAAACTAAAACAACTTTTTTTTAAACAAAATAAAAACCAATGAATAGTATCCCTTAACGAGGGGGCGGGGGGGCTAAGAATAATAGCGGTTAGAGCGATACGGGGTACCGTACAGAAACCTGGACGGCAGCACTCTTCTGGCAGGCGATCCCCCGTGGGAGTTGAAGGCGGAAAATCTCGCAGCTGCTTACCAGTGCAGAGTAGCTATGGCCCTCGAGGGCCAGAGGGGAAACATTTGATGCCGACGAGGTCAGGAGGCTCAAGGTTCTTGCTGACAGAGTCTTGATCAAAACATGTAAGGAGGTCCTCGGGTCCACAATAGCTGGTAGGGTCGTAATAGGGGCCATTACTTGGAGCAATGACAGGGCAAACGACACGGATTGCTCTCCCACCGACTGGTGCAGGTGTTATCCGGTCATGGCTGCTTCGGAAAATACCTGCACCAAATCGTTGGTTGTGAGCTGTCAGTCACCTGCTACGAGTGTGGTGCTTCTGTAGATACAGTGCACCATACGGTAACCGAATGTCCAGTTTGGGGACCTTATTATCATCTTCGGGTGTCGCTGTTCGGTGCGGACCTCTCGCTGGCAAGTATTATAGGTACAATGCTTGTCAGCGAGCGCGTTTGGAATGCTGTTGCCACCTTCTGCAAAACTATTATATCGCTAAAACAGTTACGGCATTGAGACAGGGCAAATGCAGTCCAGGCACAGTACCCCCGACGCAGGGGAGCAGGAAACAGGAGACTGAGGTTTATCCAACTCCTTCCCCTACAGGGCACTTTTGAGTCGGCTTTATTAGGAGGGGCCAAGGTGGCATGTCAGTTGCCGCCGTAAGGCAATAAAACACTCCCTTCTACCTATCGCGACGTAGTTTTTCGCTAAGAATGGGTATCTTAATATTGTTAAGGATCAACAACTACGCAGTTGAAACCGTAGGTACCAGTTACTAACTTTTTATTACTAGTTGATCATTTAAAAGGTATTTACTTGTATTTTCAACCGACTTCAAAAAAAGGAGGAGGTTATCAATTCGTCTGTATTTTTTTTATGTTTGTTACCTCATATCTCCGACTGGGTGGACCGATCTTGATGATTTTTTTATATGAAAGGTGGTGCTCGTCATAGGGTCCCATTTTTTAAAATCCAGTTCTGACGATGGCATCCATGAGAAAACCGGATAAGTGTTAAATTTGCGTTAAGCATGTGCGCGACAAATTGACAAATAACTCAAGATCACGCCAACCGATTTCGATGATTCTTTTTTTATTGGAAAGGATATACTTCAAGGGTTGTTTTGTGATAGTTTGGTTAGGTTCTGATGATGGAATCCATGACAAAGTGACGGAACTCTTCAATTCTTAGGAGCAAATGAACGATACTCGGCAGAATCTTCTATAGACTATCCAGATATTTGAGTTGCCTACCGTAATTTCGGTATGGTCAAGTGCTCGTCGTAGTTGAATATGAAGATCAATGGATCTCCTCAACAGCTTACAGTAAGGGTGCGGTTTATGGCAGAAAATATAAGGTGTCTGTAATCAAACAGCAATGAGTTTACGTTTGTTGCTGCATTGCAACACGTTTTTAGGTGTACACATATTGAGACGAATTCGTTAGTTTACTTCGTATTCACTGAAAATCGAAATATAAACAGAAATTTTAACAAAAAAAAGAACCACCTTCAAAAAAACTCCCAATATAAGAATTCGAAGAACACTATAAAAGAAAACGCAATTATTTCTTACTTTTTAGAGCATATCAATATATTTGTAAATTGTTTTGAAGGCGGTTCTTTTTTTGTAAAAATTTATATTTATGTTTCCAGTGGACCTCTAGCAGTAAATACTTGTCTAATATATTACTTTTAGTAATACATTCGTAATATTTTAAATAGTAGGAGAACAGTATTACAAGTTTTTACACGTTTTACAAATTTTGTGGCATTAGTCACTAACGGGTCCCAGGTGTTTTGTAGAACGATGACAAAGTATGTTGCACGTGTTTAGAGTGTACAACAAATTGGCCGATTTACTGTCCAAATGAACAAATAAACTGGGAACCTACATATACTAAAGATTTATGAATATCTATCATTTTAAGAGATCCATTGCCGTGATATAAAAATCCAGATTTTTTAAATTTATTACATATCACAAAATTTCGTTGTTTGCTGATCACTCCAAACTGAATTTATTTATTTAGCGAAAGCAAATCTCGTATAGACCTGCGTAATTCCCGATCCCGTGGATATATTATTGAAATTAATAACACATATTCTTTTCTTTTAGAACCAATGATTTGATTTGATTTATTTAATCATCATGTTTCAATTTACATTTACATTACATTTAAATTCCATTTACATTACATTTACATTATATTTACATTACATTTACATTAAATTTACATTACATTTACGTTACATTTACATTACAGTTACATTACATTTATATTACAGTTACGTTACATTTTCATTGCATTACATATTACATATAACACATATTCTTTCATTCATAAGTATAATTATAGTAATCCTGATTTATACACACATTTCTATTAAACATTCAACTCAATAGAATAATACTTTCGTAACGCTCCACTAGTACACTTAATATCAAAACTACAACTGTATTCTACGAACAATCGATATCATTCGTCATCGTTCGCGCCACTTAATTCAGTCAATACAAAAACTAATATCATGACGCAAACATATTTTAACTTGTTATTTATTTATTTATTCTTATTGCACACAAACATACAGATTTTGAAAAAAAAACACTAACAAATTTTTAGATAAGAGTGTACAAAGGCGGTCTTATCGCTTAAAGCGATCTCCTCCAGACAACCTTGGAGATAGTAGCCCATGAAATTACTGGGTAAGTGCAATAAAACATCCTACTATAGTTTCTACAACTAGAAATGCAAGTACACACACATACATACACACATACATATACATACATAGATATACATATACATACACATGTATTCAAATAATTATACAGACTACATAAATACATACATACATATATGATTTAATAGACATACATACACATCTAAATATACAAACGTACCCGATTATTGTTAAACTTGTAACTGTACTTGTTAAAATATTTGAGTTGAAATTAGTATTAACGCACTTATTCAAATATTTTACAACAGTAAATTTATTATTTAGTTAAGATCTTGTTAAATCAACTTTAATGTACTTCATTCTTTATTTATTTATCTTTATTGAAAGGTACTTGTTCCAGTTTACAGTTTAGTAACTTAAAAACAAAACAAATACAGAAAACATACAGAAAAAACAAAACTTAAATTAAAATTAATAATAATAATAATAATAAAAAGTAAATAAATCTAAGGGCTTCCTCGTCATTTTCGTATTTGTACAAATTTATAATATGTTATTTACTTTTTATTTTTTATTTTTGTCATGATAAACTGCAAGCCAGTGCTTAAGAATGGAATTCCTCGGGCACGCTGAACACATCTTGAGGATAGTATTCTGAGAGTCACGAATGCGAATCCAAAACGACGCGATTCGAGATTTATAAGTAGTCCGGAACTCTGGCGTCGGCAATCATATCCGAAGCACTGCTGTATCTCGGTAGTCTCATCAAAATGCGGTATGCATTATTATACATCACTCTGATGCCACTACGTGAGTTGTTCGTGCATTTGGCCCAAAGTTGACACGTGTACTCGTAGAAGCACTGACAGTATGCTCTAAACAGTGTCAACTTTGCTTCAGCACTGCAACGGTCGAATCGACGTGCGAGCACGTTGCACCGAACAGCCAGAGCCCTCTTCTCTTGTTTAACATCTTCGTCATCCCGCAGATCCTCCGTCATAATCTATCCTAAGTACTTGAAGCTTTCCACTTTTTCTAAATACACTCCATTTAAGAAAATAGGTGGTATTTTCTTCGGATCCTTACCCGCTTAGAATATCATGAATTTTGTTTTTTCTACATTATATTTGAGACCGTGATCCCGTGCGAACTCTTCACAGATATTAAGCAGATGCCTAAGGCCTCTGATTGAGGCCTTTCGACGATTGTGATTAATAAATAATAATTGTCAATTTCAATACTTTCCAATCGTATAACGAATGTGGCGAACGTAGCCGAAAACCAATTCAAAAGGTTTTTCATTAACTTCATTTAACATCGAATCACAGCATATGGTAATGAACAATTAATCATTATAGAAACAATCTCATTTTGTGACTCACATTAATATAGCTTTACTATTATACTTTCATTTTTAGTTCTTATACTAATTAGCTTACGTTTCCTATGTTTAATATGTGTACAATTTACTAGCTATTTTTGTATTCTATACAAAAAGTAAGTAATTTAGTTATTTACAGAATCGAATTGTCATTTTGTGACTCAAAAGAACATAACTTCACTTTTATATTTACATTTTGAGTGACTATTTTCCCTTATATTAATTTGTGAACATTTCCTATCTTTTTATGGACACTTTATCGGTCTACGAATTTAATTGTATATTCTTTTTTATTTCTATTGGTATATTATTGAACATGTAAATATTGTAATGTCAACCTAAGCCATATTTTAACTCACAGGAACAAATAAATTATCAAAATAGGTCCAGTTGTTAAGGAAAAGTGTCTAAAATTTTATTTTAAAAAGAAAAGAATTATTCGATCGCACTTTTTTATGGCCCTTTATGCATGCTCGAATTGACAAGCGCTTCGTGTAATTAAAAATTGTTGACTTATTACGAATAAAATTTTTAATTAAAACAACCTCTCCCAAAGCTTTGACATTTTTAATTAAAAAAACAAAGTTTTATTTGCAAATTATTTATTTTTATAAACAAGGTATATAATTGACGATGAGATAAAAAAAAGGTTTTTTCATTTTGTATCAACTCAAATACAATTTTTTATTCAAATTGGCTTTTGTATCAACTCTGGTTATTTTGTCGTATTATTTCAATGTATTATTATTGATGATGATGATGATATTAAATTACGACTTAAAATTTAATGGTACGAGTTCCTTCGCGCCCTAAGAATAGCCCACAACAAACTCAGAAAGATGTCGTTATTTTAGAAGTATCATTACAATTTTATGTAGAAGTGAGTAATTCGTAGCATTCATTTTTATAGTCAGTAATCCTTCCAATTATAATATGATATATAAATTAGCTTTGTTTATATAAACGTTTTATATTTATTATATTTAGGTGTTATAAAATATTAAAATAGATCCCAAAACGTCTTATGATACTATTTCATACACTAGCTAGTTTACGATCCCGTGTTAATATGGGGAAATCCGTATTTAGTGACCATGTAGTGTAGTGGAGTGATTTTGTTATATTTAATGTCATTCGCGAATAGTTTTGAAGAGAGACAAGTGAGTGAATTTATTAGTCTAAAGCTATCTACGCATTATTGCTCTTTTAAGGAAACCAATTTGGAGCATATTGTTTGGATACTTTCAATACCTATAATGGACATAGGTAAAAACAATTTTGAATTGAAACTTCTTATGACACGGAAGGAAAAAAATCGTAATGCGTTACGTTACACAACGCACATACATTTGGTTATGACCAAACAGGGATGAGAACCTACTGCTATCCGTCACAAAATTTACCACTGCATTTCCGCTTCTTAAATCTCTTCTATCTTCTATTATGTTCATTTGTATGAAATATTAATGAAGGCTATATTTTTCTACAGGAAATATACAATGTATGTTACGTATTTAATTGGATATGAAATAAGACTATATTGTATAAAATAGCACGGCAAATAACTCGTAACTTTTTGTAAGATGTAAAAGATAACAATGGCTACTGTGGGTTATACTTTAGAAATAAATATATACCATCGCATACTGTTTTATGAATCCATTCAAGATAGAATTCCGTAGCAAATTAATTTGATCTATCTCGTAAGGCTTAGGCAGCGTTTGCGATTTAAGCCCACAAAATATGTTTGTGATGACATCTCATTACAAATCTTTTAGATTTTTGGGTTTTTTTTAACAATAACACATTAATAGTAATAACATTTTAATAGTGTGGTAAGAGAACATCGTGGAATAAAAGAAGATGTAGTGACTAAATTTGAGAAAGGTATGCTTAGACGGTTTGGGCACGTAGAGAGAATGAATCAAAGGAGACTGACAAAAATGATTTACGAGTCAAGAGTGAATGTGAAAGTTGGAAGAGGAAGACCAAGGCGAACCTTCCCCAGATGAAATCCTGGTCATTTTAAATAAGGCTCAGGTCAAGAGTGCTCTAAACTGACGAACTCGTATGAAAGATTTAATGCGAATGAAAAAAGCGAAGGAGATATGCAAGTATCGTGGCAAGTGAAACACTTGGTCTCTGCCTATTCCTATGGGAATAAGGCGTGATGCTATGTATATATTATACATAAAAAACTGCCTCTTGAATCACTCTATCTATTACTGAAACTGCGTTAAAACCCGTTTAAAAGATGTAAGCAAAGCGATAGCCGAAGCGACTTCATTTTCTTCTATGTAAAGATACGGGTATATACATTAAACTTACAAAGGAATTGTTATTTCTGAAAACATCATAAGATAACGGCAGTTGAGTTCAATTAGAGATGACCTCGCAGCCAACTAATCCGCAAGTTAATTGTAACCCAGACGTTCCAGGATTGTTATCTCTAATGACACTATTACAGCGATTGTGTTCAAGGGATTTTAACTACATTAGATCACGTACGAACACTTTATTTACAATGTATATTGTATTTTGTCACGCCGCAGTTATAATTTGATAGGAAAAGATCAATTTTTGTTATTATATACTTAGAATTTCTAAAGAAAATTAACCAATATAGCGTCACAAATTGTTTAATAACCACAAAATTATACTTTATTATAACATTAGTTAAGGTTAAGCTTGTCTGAAACCTTCTCTTTAAGACTGTCTGGAAGAAATCGCTGATAAGATCGCCCTTTTATACGTTCTCTTGTGTAAACCTTAATTATAATTTGTAATTTTGTTTCTTTAAGGTGTACGAGAGATAGTATTATTCTCAGTTCGGAATGTGGTAATTCAAGAAGTTCTGGTGGAAACCAATATTTCGCTTCCGAAATTGTTAAGATTTTAAACTTTTCTTATTGATGACGAGTTAATGCATTTCTGTGGTTTTTCCTGATAACAACTTATGATAGTCCTTTTAACTGTGTAAAAAGTAAACGATGAACAAGCTCTGCCCAACCCTGAGACCCACGGAGATATGTTTGCACCCTTAGGGATTTTTCGTACAAGTAACAATTGATTATCTCCACACCAATTGTTAAATGATCCTACCGTCTAAAATGGTAATATCTTTATCTGATAAGTATTTTTTGGTAGTTGTTGTACGAATAGAGTGGTAAGTTCAAGCCTCATCGATATGAATGTAAATGGGATATAAAAAATGAATTCCTATTCTCTTTCTCTATTGGATGTTGAATGCTTGATTTTTGTTATTAAAATTAAACATTTATGTAAAATATTAGTTGTTTTCTGTCTTTATGCGTAAGTCCTCATCTCGTGGAAATATGGAGGAAATCGTTGTTTATGGGATCAAATTTTCAATCTACTCAAACATACTTAAAAAAAATTCATCAAAATCTTTTAATATTTTGGGACAAGTCTCTTACAAAAAACAAAACTCGACCTGGCTTGTGTATAAATAAAATTATATTGTATTCTTACCCAAGATGATGCTGTGGATTTAGTAAAAAAATAAATAAATAACATAAAAGGCTCTGAAGTATTCATTTCATTTTATTTGACCAAACAATGTCAGAGTTCGTTGATTTTGAGTGTCACGATGTATATCGTTAATGAAATCCAAAATACCTAACCAATTATCGTAATTATTTGTATTTTGCTGGACCTCTTTCAGCTAAGGTCGTAAGGTAAGTTTAATTTTAATTTATAACCATAACATATTTTAAGTTGGATTTTTATGCCGAGAGATCGCTAATTATGAGTTCTGCTGTGAACTAAGTTACATAACCGTGTAAATCCCACATTTAAGTGTACCCAGACGAAATTGGCTTTCGTATGACTAAAAATATTTAGTTCACAAAGTGAGTATTGCAGAATAAAAGCTATTAATGAAGTATCGGAAACACCAACGTGATCTATGGGCAGACCCTACACAAAGGAGACGCCATGATAGGCCAAACACTCGTTATTATAATGTCAGCTTCGTGAAACCAAAGTTCGCAAATGGAGAATCAATATGGACTGTTGGAAATGTATCATTAGTCCGCCATATTGCGGTCATTGGCTTCTATAAAGTTATATTTATTATTTTACATGCACAAAATTCGGGTGTCAAAGTGCCATTACCTAATAACGATCATTTATGCAACGAGAACATTTTTTCTACTAAAATATATATAAAAGGGAGACCGCTTCCGAAACGAAGATAGGGTATAGTAATTATGATCTTTAAAACGTTTTGTTAGCAATAGTTACGCTTCATGACATTAGTACAGCTAAATGTGACAGTAGTTTCTTCAAAAATACATTACTGTACTTAAAAAACCAACAGTGAAACATAAAATCTAAAACAGCTCAAACGCACGGGTCAACGACCGATAGCTGCCACCGCACCGCGCTATGTATATATGTGTGTGTGTGTGTTATGATTATTTCTTTATTGATACCGCTTACCTTCTCTCGCCTCTATATGACAGTCTCCCTACGATAAGACACAGAATTGAACAGAACAGAATTGCACACTAAATCTAGTTTATGGTAAGTTATTGTATTTTTTTTTGTCCTTTTTGTGGTGTTCTATTGAACACAAGTATACATGTATCTATCTAACATGGTCGCACTTTCACAAACCCATAAAAAAATCAAATAAAAATTATGTATATCTCTACGGAATCTAGTTTAAATTTTTAAGCCTTTTACGTGAGCTTTTAATAAAAGGCGATTAGATATTTATACAACATTAAAAGAAACATTGTGTTGCGCTTTCAAGAAACGAAATAGCTTATATAAAATTGAACATTTTGGATACAAGTAAGGAATGAAACTTGGAGAAGCTGTGTAAAAAGAGAACTAATGAAACAGGTGAATATAATATTCCTCGAGATTGCCAGAAAGCACTGCCAAGAGACATTACTTTGATTTCGCGGGTGCCGAATTTGGCAACAATTTGGCTTCAAGATTGAGTTTTTATTCTAAGGAAAAAATATTTAAGAACCTGCATTCCTTTATAGATTTTGTCGCAATATAAATTTTGAAAAATCATGATGTTTGTTATATATATTAGAGATGTCCAGGTATCTCTTAACACATCACCATATCTCTAGAGCCATACGGCGTGGAGAATAAAAATTTGGTAGGAGTATTCCTTTTGCCGAGTAGAGGTCATGTTTCTTATTTGTGAAAGTCCAAGCAGACGAAGTCGCGGGTTCAGCTAGTATATTACATATACAGAAAGTAAAGTAAGTATAATACTGGCAATGCCAACAGATACCGATCCCGTGGCAGTGAAAAGTCTACTAAGTCGCACTATAGATTGAGTATAAACTACACACATTCATTTATAATATAATCAATATACAGATTTATATTTAATAGGAATATATATCTAATGAATATATTTTTAATATCGTGACATCATTTGCGTAGAATGTCTGACATTAGCAAATTTAAAAATACTCTACAGCTATTGGAAAATTCTTGATTTTAAGGAGCAATAAAATAATTTTTTAAATTAAAATTATAAATAAACTTGATAAAATAAAAACAGTATACGAATAGGTACATCGGTGCATATCATCGGTATCCTTGGAATATGCGCTAACACACCAGTCGCAGTTATACGGGTCGCTACAATTTTCTTTAAGATTGACATTTTTTAATTCGTTATATCTTTTGAATGGAATGTCCGATTTAAATAATTTTAAAAGTATTTTACAGGTATCGAAACATTTTTTAATAACATATCACTTACTTGGATAAGGATTAATACGGAGGTATGAATAATCGTCGTCGTCGTCGTCGTCGCTTCAACCGATGGACGTCCACTGCTGGACATAGATCTCACGTAATGATGTCCACACGGCCCGATCTTGCGCCGCCTGACTCCAGCGGCTACCGGCAACCCTCTTTATGTCGTCGGTCCACCATGTGGGGGGTCTCCCTACACCGCGCCGCCCGGTGCAGGGTCACCACTCCAGCACCGCTCCGCACTCTGCCCATTGCCACTTCAGGTTCGCGATTCCTAGAGCTATATCGGTGAGTTTGGTTCTGCTACGGCTCTCCTCATTTCTGATTTGATCACGTAGAGAAACTCCGAGCATAGCCCCCTACATCGCACGCTGAGCGACGAAAATGTTTTCGTGCGATCAATAATATAGTTTCATCATTATCAACACTTTCATTAACTATTTAAATGTACAATACTAGTTATAGTAGCATAACTACAGTAGTGGGACATATGGTATTGCGGATTTTTTTGTAGATATTAATACGTTCTCTAATACTGTAAAATATTTCTTTGTTCTATCATCGATAGATTCCGCAGCGCGCGCGATGACAGATTTATTCACACCTTGGGTTATATTAATGCATTTTGATTAAAGAACCCTTTTTTTGAGATTGAAATCCGATGCTTTCTGATAGTGAAAAATATGTTGAAATCGGTCCAGTAGTCTTCGAATGACATTACAAACATACATACATTCAAAAACACAAATGTTTCCTCTATAAAATTTTAGTTTAGAAATATACGTACATTGCAGGTTACACCACTGAGAAGTTATAGTATTTTTCGGACTACAAGACTTATTAGCTGAACATTCAAAAATAGACTTTTTTCCTCAAAAGATCTTGATTACAATATTTATTATCTAATAATAACTGGGTCTTTACTTAAAGTAACTATATTACGTACTAGTGACTTTAGAAATGAAGGCTTGATCTTCGATATATAGATTAAGTGCAAGATCTAAATGGTAAGTATAACTCCGAATATGGCTAATATTTCTTATAAGTTTAATAAAGTTTATTTATTGGATGGCTCCGGTCGTGGCTAATGATCACCCTACCACCAAAGACGTGTCGTTAAATAGAAAATTTGCAAGAAAATTACCTCTTTTCAGGTTGACACGCCACTATCATACATTGTATCATGACTTAATATCACGTGAAATAGTTAAATCATAACTTACAAATAGCATTCGTTTTAATTTCTCACAAAACAATAGAGAAAATTCAATAATGTGAAGAAATGTTGCGTAAAATCCAATGACCTGTTTTGCTGACGCATTGCGATTTTTGACTACAGCAATACTTAGTTACAGTGAGAATGAAATTTAAGTCTCAATAGTAATAAATATAAAATAGCCAAATAATCGGTTTTGTTAGTAGAGGAACGTGGTGATTATTTGACATCATTACTTAAAATTATGTATAATATAAAGGCGGTAACATATATGTATAACATACATATCATCTCCAACCAATCTCTGACAAAAGTTTTAGCACAAGAAATAAAAGTTGTAACGCGCCATTACAGGTAAAAAGGTTTTCAATTCTTTTTCCACATAACTTTCGTTGCCAATTTCTTTGGTAAATACGTCAAAAACAGTAACTATTGAGTACCTTATTTTATTTTCTTCTCGTTAAAATAGGTTTTCCGCACTTTTGGTTAATATATTTTCAACAGACAGATTGATTACGATTCCAAATAATACATATGTACAGATTATTATGATCTTCACTTTGAAATGATAAAAAATGTTACGTAAGTCGCAACCTATTAGCTTCCTCACTCATAGGAGAGAGGGTTTTAGAGCAGAGTTGGCAAGCTATACATATTCCAGAATGACTCCCGGGATGTGAATTTCACCAAAAAGCACAATGATGGACTGAAAAAACAGAGAAACATGTAAGTTTCATTTTTATAACGAAAGGGATAAAAACCCCTGATTTCTCTAAACGAGAATCCACAACTCCCACCGATACGCCATACAATTTATTTGGTGATACAGAATAATATATCAAAATAGATAAAATATGCCATAATTCCGCCATATTGTAATCAAAACGTCAACTTTCCCGCCACGTCGTTAATTTCTTTTAACGGCCGAGGAGCAAAGAGCCATTCCGGAAAGTGAAATTCAAATTATATTGCCGTACTTTATGGTGATTATTTCCCGCTTATGATTTATAGATCAATTAAACTTAATATTTTGGTCTAGAGTGGTATAGTTTAATTTATATTATTAATAATAATATATAATGTGTCGCAAGAATTATTTGATTCGTACCAATAAATTAAGCCCATTAGCGTCCCACAGATGGACACAGGACTCTCTCTATGGAGAGAGGACTTTGAGAGCCACACCACACTGCTGCACTGCGGATTGGCAGGTATATTGTTCTAGTTTATGCGCTAACACAAATGCACTTTCTATTCCTTTACTCTCATAGTCCGATGTGGACACAACCGGAGAGAGGTCCGTAGCAGGACCGACGATTAAACGTGTTCTGCGAGGCACGGGGTGGAGCACACCGCCAACTTTCCAAGTTCGGGCAAATGCTGAGGATTTCATTACAGAAAACTCAATATCTTTGAATTCGCCCGATCTCATGTCTGTATCGAAATGTTAGACTTTAAATAGTTGGGGGACAACACAGATAGCTCTGAAATGTTGGGAGTTGTTGAGTAATATAGGGGCAACACTTAATAATACCAACAACATTGTGCAATATATACAATACGAGGTATATTAACGAACGGAACAATTTTGTGATTAGTCTCTCCAGATTCTTGTTGCTGTAGTTGTTTTAAAGAGAGATTTTTGACGGCCTCGCTAGCGCACTGGTGCGAGTACTCGCCTTGCAAGCAGAGGCCCCGGGTTCGATCTCCGGTAGGGCGAATTTAGAAATTGTTATTTATAATTTGTCTATATATTCCATTCTAATAGTCTGGTCTGTTAGGAGGCTTTGGCCGTGGCTAGTTACCACCCTACCAGCAAAAACGTATCGCCAAAACAAAGAGATTTGTGTTCCGGTACGATGCTGTGTAAAACCATATCTTACCCAGATTAGCGCGCTTCCATTTTAGACTGTATCATCACGCACCATCAGGTGAGATCACTAGACTGTCAGCGCTAAACTGTCAGCAATAAAAAAAAGAGATAATGCTAAATGTATAAATTCAAATAGTTAAGACATATTAGTATAGAGCAAGTTGTGAATATTTTAATAGTGGAGAGAACAAAATTCGTTACTTAATTTGAATTGGTGTTTCTACTGTTAGTTAAAATCAATACCAATTACAACAATTGTCGTATAGTTCCATAAAGAAATCGAGTCTACAAACTGATGTTTATATACACATTAAAAATAAAAAATCGTTTCAAACAGGCATTGTACAACGTATCAATTTTGTATTAAATTAGTTTGGAGCTGTGTTTCGTGAAGTAGTTGTTATATGAGAAGTAGTGCCCACTAGACGAATGAGGCAATCAATTAAAACATAGTCGCTATAAAAACCAAATATATTTGAGAAACTACATATTTTTAATCATAAATGGGCAGCAAAAACTTTTTAAATATTGTACATTTAAAATCGAAGACTATCTTGTCATATAATATTTTAAAGCTGCAATTTTTACCAACTTTCCGAATAATCGTTTTTGATGCAATTCGTGAATTTTGAACCCGCTCATTAATCGTGTATTTAAATATGAACGCCTTTTTTGCACTTATTCTGAAGAAAACTTGGACATTCATTTGAGTTGGACGACCGCCAGAACAAAAGTTCAACAGTTTCCGTTTTTCAAAGAAATCTTAGTTGATACTTTACTTACTTTTTCACTAGTTTCACCATACACTCACAGAATAAATATGAATTAGTAAATAAAACTTTCTTATACGTAAGAGTCGGTTGAAACATTAATTTTTATGAGTTCCTACTCTCTGCTGCATTGGTGCCAGTACTACTCACTCGCTTTACTAGTAGAAGAGCAATAAAAATTAAAAGTGCATGCGTACAAAATTTAAAATGTCAGAAATGACTTCTTTGGCAAACCAAATTTGAGTCTTGTTTATATTTATACAAAACTAAAACTTTAGAGAGACTAGATTCCAAGACTTAGAGGGAGGGAAAATGGAAGATAATGTAAGGAATTTAATTGTCATTAAAATATTAAGTATCAATGATTGATACAAGTAATTTATTGATATCTCAAATGACGAATTGTAAATAAAAATTCCACGTGGTTTTTTATCAATATTAGAAATTATAAATAAAATTTTGTTTTCAAATTAACAATTTAGAAAAGAGAATTTATGAAATATTTTCATTTTAGATTTTATGAAAAATAGTATATGAAATTATTAAACGATAAGTGGCAAACAAAAATGCCACATGTTATTTATAAATATTAAAACTATTCAACCTTCAAGTGCATTAGAATAAAAAATGCTGTACATCTTCGTGACACTATTCACGGGTTTCATCCGTAAATTTTACCCTCATGCGTCTAAAGAAATTTCACTTGGTGGAGTCTAAATTTATTATGAATAATACTTATTTTTAATATCCTTTTGTTTCGCAGGGAAATGCTTTGTAACAAAGTGGTTTTAAAAGCGTTTTTTCCCTCGGAAGTGCATTTATGCTCTAACCCCGCTTGATGACAGATCAAGAGTGTAACGTGTATTTTTGTTCTTATATAAATAATAGAATCACATTGAAATTATAAACAGTAAGAATTAAGTTAAATCAAATTTAGTTACCCACTTATCTACTGAGACGCCTAAATTAAGCTTTAGCGTTAAAACTATAATCATTTTAATGGTAGAGACTGCAGCAGCGTTATTAAGTCGACCGAAGATAAATGTTTGGCTAGACGCAAAGCCATCTCATTTTTAATGAGCACTTTTATTAAAATTTAATGAGGAAAAATTAAATCTGAGACATCATAGCTTAGTGGTGAACTCTTGCATAATTAAAATGTATTTAAGGGGATATAACTTAGGTACAGGAAAAGTAATATGTGGTGTTTTATCGACTCATTAACATAGGACATGGTCACGATGTAACTGCTATCAATGGATTAAACCACGAACATTTTAATTTGAAACTCTTACGTACATTATATTAAAAAAATAAAATAAATATCGAATTTGTGTAGTTTTTTCAGCAAATTTGTGTTTCAGTAAAAACAACATAAGTACGAAGCTAATTTTGCATGACAATAGAATTTTAATTATTGCTTCTCCTATATTTAAGATGTATAATTACAACAATAATACCAAGTATTACAAATCGAGAAAGGACCTGGTGACTTGAAGCACAGATTTAGTTCGGCACCAGTACCCACATTATAAACTGCACATAATTTATATTGTTACTAGTAAGAATTTTTTTATAATGTATTGTAATGTGGAGAAATAATTATTGATTCATTCATTCATTATTATAAGATAACCCATAAGCTTTGGGTTGATAAATTAGTGAGCTAGCTTCCACATAACCCTATTCATACGAAAAAGAAGAAAGAACATGGGATTTTTGCTGTTTAGAGTGGTAAAACTTTAATATAAGTTCCCCTCAGTTTCGTCCATATAGTTTTAAATCTCGTGAAAATATGAGAAAATGTGTTTGAAGTATGTATGTATGTGACATGCATGCCAAGATAAGTCAATTGGGTGAATAGCATCGGAGATCTAGCAGAAAGTGTTCGTTTATTGCTTATATATCCGGATCCCGTGAGTTTATAGGGAATTGCGTTCTCAGTAAGAGTTAACATCGAGAAAGGAATAAATATTCCGAACTTCAAGTCAACCGAGATAATAGTTTTGGCTGCTGTCATTTACACCTTATATATTTCGCTGTGACTATTTATTTTGCATTTTAATAGCTTTCTAAGTTATGTTTATTTCTTCTTTTATTCAATACAACACAACTACAACACAACAAATACAACAAATCGGACTCATTAAGACCGTTCTTCGAAACTACGCCAGATATTTTCGTCCGATATTCCTCAGTGCCTGAAGATCAAAAACTTCGAACAGTGCGTGTTGCCAGTGTAGACCTATGGTTCTAAGACGTGGTCGCTGACTATGGGCCTCATGCGGAAGCTCAGAGTCACTCAGCGTGCGATGGAGAGCGTGTGATCGAATTAGAAATAAAAAGATCCGTAGTAGAACCAAAGTCACCAACATAGTTCTACGAATGGCGAACCTGAAGTGGCAATGGGCGGGGCACATAGTCCGAAGGACCGATGGACGTAGGGGGCCGAAGGTGCTGGAGTGGCGACCCAGCACCGGACGCCGCAGTGTAGGCAGATCCCCCACAAGGTGGACCGATGATATAAAGAGGGTCGCCGGTAGCCGCTGGAGCCAGGCAGCGCAAGATCGGGCCATGTGGACGTCATTACGTGAGACCTATGTCCAGCAGTGGACGTCCATCGGTTGAAGCGACGACGACGAAGATCGTTCTAGCCACTTTTTAAGTTATAAATGGTGTCATGAACAAAACTTGGTGTTGTATAGATACAATATTAAAGATAATTCCATAATGGTTATTATAAACTATATCCATTATCTTTATTCATACAATTAGATCTAATATAAAATTATTTAATGACAATATTATAAACTCATACCCATATTTTCTAATTATTTAAAAAGCTGTAATTTTTTAAAATTCGTTTAGGCTTTATTTCTTTTTTAAGGCAAGGTTAATATATATAATTATACTTTATTGTAACCTATTGTCTATTGTATAAATATGTTTTGACTATATTCAATAACAGTGAATTAAAATATAACAGTGACGCATTGAATATTACTCTTTCGCTCTCAAGATCTGGCTTTACTCGAACGATCGTTACATATCCGAGCGTGATTACTCAGACTCATTCAATACCTAAAAAATAAATGGCATAGCGCGCCTAAAGAATTTTCCAGATGTAAAATTTTTCTTTATATTTTATACAGTAAAATTCAGAGGTTATTATACCCGCAATCCGATTCAACCAAAATTTTGTTTTATTTTAATCCAAAGTGCCTCAAAGCGAACAAGTTTCAATGCAAATACAAATGAAAAAGTTCATATTTCCTTTGTGATTTTGAAATACATTCTTAAAGCTCCTTCTTCAATATCAGCGGCGAATTGAATAAGAGAATAACTAATGAGTTAATTCCTGAGTAATTTAATGACGATTTCTGTAAAGAAAGCATTGCAATATGTTTCATGATTGTATTCTGAACTTCTCGACTTCTCTATTATAGAACGTTAATATTTTTATTTTAAACTAAAGCAACACGTATTTATACAGATTTTTTTAATATTTTCCATTTTTTAATTCTCATGACTTTTTATTCCATTATTTGGGCGTAATTCTCAGTTTTCACTTAAACTTTATGCTTTATTTAATAATAAATACAGATGTCGAGGAGGGCAAAAGGAGTGCAAATGAATTAATGGACGTGGGTAGATAATACTGAAGGTCCTTGTCAAAGTTTCAAATCAATTCGACATTTTCAAATGCTAATGAATCGAGTTCAAAGATTCCCTTACATACTCACAGGTGAAGGTAATGTAAGAATGTCAAAATTGTATATTACGCACCTAGGGAGAAAAATAGATCATTCGTGCCCGCGAAGGTTTGTGAAAATGCAAATATTGCAGATAAGGATGCTTTCATTTTTTTCCCGTGTCACGTATACTATTTTTTCTTATATGAAACAAAAGGTCGAACTATTAGAGTTGACTTTTCAATCAATAATAATTAAATAACTATTGTCTCGTATTTAAAGCTGCTTTTGACACTTTGGTAAACAAGTCGTTGCTAGACAACGAGGAGAAAAATGAGTTGTTGTATGAGCTGTATGATCTCCTTTACGATTTAAACGGGGAAGAACGAGGTACTTTTGTCCCGCATACAGGAGCCGAAAAGCGTACTTTTAATCTTGTAGCAACACAGAAACTAAGATCCTACAAGAATGAAGAATCAACCTAAACAAATTAACCTAAAAGTAATCGTATATAAACCATTACCAACATAAATCTTTGGTCGCTATCAAGAAGTTTATTCACTATCTCGATTAACAGAAGGTATTGACAGCGCTGCTAATTGCGAATCGACAAAACGGAAATACTCAATATAAGGTATTACACAACTGAGCGACTTCAGATAGTCTTTAATTTTTGATAGTCAATTTGTTTTCTCACTATAATTATACTTGTCTTCTGATTTGTATACATAATTAATTTCATAGAAATATCTCACATTTTAAATATCTTTAGGCAAGACACTAACATATTAAAAAATATATATTTTTAATCCTTACGATAAATGATAAAAGTATATTTAAATATGAATATGCAGAAAGATATTATGAATACCCTTTATAAATAGCCATATGGTATCTCTGAGGGCAAGACTGTGCATCAAGGAGTATTGGTGCCAACACTTATGTATTAGTGAAAGTTGGGTATGGCAGAAGAAGCATAACAGTAAAATAAATGCAGTAGAGATGAGAGTGTTGAGAAGTATGAGGGGATTGAAACTGAATGACCAAGTAATAAATAGTCTGATAAGAAAACGTTGCGGTATAAAAGAAGATGTAGTGACTAAAAATTAGAAAAGTATGCTTAGATGGTTTGAGCATGTAGAAAGAATGAATAAAAGGAAACTGACAAAAGGATTTATCAGTCAAGAGTGAATGGGAAAATTGGAAGGCGAAGACCAAGTCGAACATTGCTGGACCAAACCCAAGGACATTTTAAATAAGAGCCAGGTCAAGAGTACTTTAAAACGACGAACTTGTATGGAAGGTTTAATGAGAATGAAAGAAGCGAAGGAGATATGCAAGGATCGTGGCAAGTGGAAGGACGTGGTCTCTATCTAGCCCTAAGGAAATGAAGCGTGATGAATAAAGAACTGTCTTTCTTCACCGAAACCACCGTAAAGGAAAATATAGGAAACCTGCATATAACATGAGTAATTATAGGGTATGTGTAGCCTGCCAACCCGCAGAGGAGCAGGAGTGGTGAATTTTTGATCTAGAACCCTCTCTCTTATAAGTTACTCTTCACTTATAAGAGAGAGGGTTCACTGTGCACGTGCCCATCAGTCGCACATAAGTAGACTGTCCGTTATCCTTACCTTACCTTAATTTATCATTGTATTATAATATATTTTCGAGATTACTAATTGCAAAACATGTATTAACGAATGACTTCCATTTTAAAGACTTGCTACTATTATTATTTGTCATTAAAATTGTATACTCGTTGATTTACAGTAAGACATATGCAAATATATTCACGATTGATTTCAAATTTAGCATGACTTGACTTGACAGTAGTTACTAAATACGAGTTTCCTGTATTGGCAAAGGATCGGGAACTCCGCGAGTCACACCACGTAATGAATAAATAATTATTTATTTTGTGACAACATAAATTACATCAAAAGAAACTATGCAATATTATTGTCTATTCTAGAAAGGGTACAAAACCCGTGATGGACTATATTAGGAAATACCCTATTCTAATCTAGTCTAATTCTGAAATAAACTGATAAATAAATATTATTATAGAGTGAGATTCACATAATAATATTATTTAGGGGGTAATGAAATATAAAAAATGTATCACATGATCAGAATTCCTATGGTCGATCGTTTGTCATAGGACCTTATATTGTTCTTTGGAGCCTGTTTGTTGACTATTCAATAAGAAAAATCAACTATAGATTTAAATAAGATGAGAATATGTTTACACCCATCATAAATTATATAGATTTCGTCATAGTAGCATTTACAACAGATCAAATTATACTATAATATATAAAGTTTGTCGCATCAACGAAATTATTATGTGCGTCTTTAGAGAGCATTTTATTTTATCATAAAATTTATTACATAATAAATAAAACTTAGTTCTAATGAGTCTAATTTTAGTTCAGAGTTATGTCTAATGAGTTTACCTTTAAAGCTTTTAAATGAGCTTTCAATACAATGTACATGTTTTCGCAAAACTAAAGTAATTAATATTTTAATATAATTATATTGACATTAATAGATAAATATAATAAGTTAAAAAAAAGTATTTGAACTTAATGGCGTGAAAATTCTCACAACATGTACAATAAATATAGAAGGTAGGAATAAATAAGAAGCATTTAAGTAAAGGATTCTTGATCACAAGTGTTATTATGGATATATAACGCAAAGAGATCCTTGAGTAAAGCGAGTAAAAACCAAGCCAGATGGAAGCCTTAACGCAAGTATGGCTTTTATAGGCATTTAACAGCTTAACATGTTCGTATTCAAATTATCAGACCGTAAAATAGGTAATTATCTCCGTTTTATTATTCACTTTGAAGAGTAGAGTCATAAATTATACCCACCGAAATAATATTACTGTAGCGGATGGAATAACTTATGAGCTATTTGTTCAAAAATAAGGTAGTTCTACAATTTTTTTAAGCAATTTGTTTCTGTGGTAACTGGGAAATATAATCTATCACGATAAAACTGCCATATTTATTAGATACCTACTATTAGTTCACACACTCGTAAAGTTCTTAATCATTAGTGAAATATTTTTTTACTTATCTATATATGAATGGACTTCATGTTTTATTTTAAAATTAACATTATATTTTTTTAATTAGATTTATTTTATTTGCATTTATTGATCTGTAAAACAAATTTAAGTTGCGAAAGCAATCTCTTCGCCGAATCTGATTAAAGTTTCAATAACTGCTGTTTGGAAATCATTTTAAAATTTGAGAACCGTTGTACCTATTTAATAGAGCGGGAAAATATGAAAAAAAATCGAGTGAAATAGTAAAAATTCATTTAACTTTCTCATAAAAAAATATCCTACTTGTAAAATATTTAATATTAATCTATATGTTAAACTAGAGTCATTTCAAATGTAAGAAAGTATTAAAAAAGGTATTTGTCTATCGAAACACAATTAGGTAATTAAATTTGATGTTTTATGAAGAAAACGTAGTATACGAACGAATAGCTAAATTAAAAATATTAAATGAAAACACTTGCGCCCTATTTTGCGTCATAGTACGCTAAAAACATTTGGGGTGGACATATTTCGTACAAAACTTTAATCTTAAATTGCAAATTTTCTTGTGAAATATTTAATTTTGTAACGCTCGAAACACCTGTTCAGTTCACAGTTATTAATATCAGATCAGCGGCTGTGTTAACTCGTCTGACCTCTGAGAACTTTGTAAAGTTTATTACAGTCTCAATACTGTTTAATTTTATTGAAGCCTTTCACAAAATGTAACAAAAATAATTGCTCTCAAATAAATTTAATTATAGCATCGCTGGCATAATGATTTGAGTATTTGCTTCGCTAACAGAGGTCCTCGGTTTGATTGAGGACAGGGCAAGTTTAAGAAATTACTTATTCCATTATATTGACCTAAATATCTATTTAAACTCGCATCCATAAAGAGGCAATTCAAAAAAAAGGAATAATAACAAAATCGGGGACACAGTTGGTGTTGTAGCTAAAGTTCGTTCGCGTTAAGAATGCTGTGAGCCATCTTTGCTCGCCGGCCTGGCCCCGCCCCCTAACCAATCAAATCTTTTAAAATTACAAGGTTAAGTTCAAAGTGACCAGTTGAAGGCGTAGCAACTTAGGTTGGATAACAATGATGACTCACTGCATTCTTAACGTGAATGAACAGTACATAACTACCTATCACAGCCATCCGAAATTTAATTACACCGCGGGATAGCTAAAGGATAAAATATTTATTACACTAAGTAATAATAGTATTTTATATATAAACTTTAACCCGTTACGACGTATTCACGTACATCAAAGGGCTTTGTCCATAATACAGCCACATCTCAGTTTCAGATTAGCGCTTAACTGCAATCTCAACTAATGATAAATAATAATACAAGTTGAGATGGTAGTGTGCTAATCTGGTAAATCGTGATTTACTGTTTATAGTATCTGCATAGCATTTTATTGGAACGCATATCTGCATAGCAATTTATGAATGTACGTACCATCAGGTGAGACTACACCCAGGTACTTATCTGTCTCACTTGCTACTACTAACTGTCTTATCGGTCCAGTGGTTAGTATGTGCGACTACAGACCTGAGGTCCTGGGTTTGAATGCCGGGTCGTGCCAAGTCAAAATCGATATTGAGTTTTCTATTAAGATTTTCTCAATATTTGCCTGATGTTGGGACGTTGGGGGTGTGCTCCACCGCCGTGCCTCGGTGAGCAAGTTAAGTCTTCGGTCCTGCGCCCGATCTTTCTCCAGTCGTGTCGGATACCCGTCACATTGGACTACGAGAGTGAAGGAATAGAGAGTACATTTGTGTACTGTGGAGTTGCGTGGCGAGTCTATGCTCTACTAACCCTCTCTCCTATTAGTGACGAGGCCTGTGCACAGCAGTTGGACCGTGATGGGATGCTACTTACCTTACCTTTACTTATCTGTCAATATTAAAAACCTATTCATCACGAAACGCCTGGCAGATGTGAAAGTTCGAAAATGTTAATTGTACCGTAGTAAACAAAACACTATATGTAGGTGCGGCCAAAAAGAAATTAGAAAGAAAGGGTATATATATCTCATATATTGAGGCACTCTAAATACATATTTTTTTTTACAAAAAGAGAACCGCCTTCATAACAGTGTTACAAATATATTAATATGCTCTAAAAAATGCGTATTCTTTATTAGAGTTCTTCGAATTCTTATATTTGAAGTCGGCCTCAAAGCAAGTACCTACATATACAGCTGAAGGTGTGAGTTCCGTTACTTTGTCAGGAATCCCATTATCAAAACCTAACCAATCTATCATTAAACAACCGTTTACAATAAAACGCGGATAATCGAAATCGTTTGGTGTGATCTTGAGTTATTCGTCCATTTGTCGCGCACATGCTTAATGCCAATTTAAGACTTATACGGTTTTCTCATGGATGCCATTATCAGAACGTGACTAAAACAAATGGCATCCTACGACAAGCGCCGCCTTTCATATAAAAAAAGTTTCATCAAGATCGGTTCACTAAGTCGGAAGATATGAGGTAACAAACATTTAAAAAATACAGACGAATTCATAACCTCCTCCTTTTTTTGAAGTCGGTTAAAAAATAATATTATCGGACCATATAGCTAGCTAGTATCTAATAAATTATTAATCATTCACCTTATTCTAGGTTAGAGAGTTACCTTTCTAGTATTAGTTGAATAAATATTTGTTTATATTGAAGCTTTATTACTTGGCTACAGTTGAGAAGCTTAATTTCTCCGTGTGATGAAAATTTGTTATACTTGGCCGCTTGCCAGATAGTAAGTGTTCGCTAGAAAGCATTGTGATGCGCTCGTTTATGCTTCTACGTGTTATAATTGTTTTCCTCGGTTATTTCTAACAAAGGGAATGCCGACTAACGTTATGTACTTCTAAAGAGCGATACACCATAAAAAATTTAACGATATATTTGAAGTAAAACTTCTTATAACACGCTAAGGAAAACATTTCATTGCACCTTAATCCCGTACGTATAGTTGAATATGTATAAGTATTTTTATTTTGCTAAGTCGCTTTTGCTAAGTCACACTTGATTTAGAAAAAATACAACAAAATACATTTATGGTAGTAAAAAGCCGTAATAGTCTTGAGATGAGACACTCGATCTATTGTTCATAAAAGCTGCGAGTTCGAAACCAGGGCTACTGCTAAGTTTTCCTTTATATAAAGAAACGTACTTAATTATTTTTAAAAACTCGTCATTGTCCTTTTCGGTGAAGAAAATTATCGAGAAGTAACCTGCATATTTTGAGTTTAAGCATGATCTTGGAAAAAATCACTGACACAATGAAAAACAATTTATATATAAAAAGCGTATCTTTTTCTAAGTCTGTTACAGAGTTAAACACCATACAACATCAAAATGCGTTTCAAACCAGTTATATTACCAAAGAAATAACGCAAAGATGGTTTTAGATCACTCACTGAATCAGTCATCTCATTATTTTCAAAGGTATTTACAATTGACTTGAAATTTAGCAATTATTATGACCGTCGCGGTTGCACCTATGACAAACAAACAAACTATTAAATATTATCTTCAAAAAATTAAGTGAATTGTTACACAAACACGACACTATACAGTTTGATACTATCTCACGTATACACGTACAAATACTATTTGCAAAAGTGAATCAAATTATCTCTACAAACAATCACGAGTGTGTTTCAGATTACAGTTCCCTTATAAGCTATTTCAAATATTGGCCATTCCCTTCCTAAAGGCTTACGTAAATGCACGCTTAATAAATTTACTTCGAAATAGTGAACCGTATATTTAGCTGAAAAGATGAACAAAAAAAGTCAACATACTTTGCAATATTGCGCAAATAATTACATTAATTGAAACACATTTGATATTCGTTATTTCGGTATACATCGATATAGATTAAAATATACTCATAAAGTGGTTTAACTGCCTCAGTGGTCTAGTGGTTAGCATGTTCGACTAAAGACCCGGTCCTGGGTTCGAGTCCCCGGGCCAATTCAAATATTGAGTTTTCTATTAAGATTTTCTCAATATTTGCCCGAAGTTGGGAAGTTGGCGGTATGATCCACCCCCGTGCCTCGGAGAGCACGTTAAGCCGTCGGTCGGCTGATCTCTCTCCTGTCGTGTCAGATTCCCGTCACATCGGACTTTGAGAGTGAAGCAATAGAGAGTGCACTTGTGTACTATGACTGCTAATCCGCACTGGTGCAGCACTATACTCATAAAGTAATTTCTGTAAAATTTTGATTTTCTTATATTATTCTATGATATTTTCAGAAATATATGTTATAAAAAAGTCTGGTTACTTTGCAATTATCCGCAAAAAAAGAACTGTACTAATTGAAAAACACTTGATATCCAATATTATTTTGTTCAATATCTTATATATGTATTGTAATTTAAAATGGTAACTTAGTTATTGAATTTAACTATTTTTTTTATTTCCCGTACAGTGACTTAAACTTAGCTACTTTTAAATAATTGATAAACTTCATTTTCGGATTATTGCAAGGTAATGGTAATTCTTTAATTCTTTAATTTCTAAAAGACTGTACTAATCGAAGCTCACTGAATGTTTTTTCTTTCGTATCTTATAACTATATGTATTGCAATTAACTATAGTCACTTAGTCACTGTATTTAACAACGATTTTTTTAATCCTGTACAGTGATACTATACTTAATAATAGACTTAGTGCACTTCTAAATAATTGATGGACTTCATTTTCAGATTATTACTTTGCAATAATCCGAAAAAGAAGAACTGCCATAATTAAATCACTCGACGTAGGGTATAAAACTTTTATCGGTGATAGGCTAATACAGAGTGCCAGAAAAACATTATATTTATCTGCAATTTTCGTATTTCGTATTATAAAATGCTTTTCTTAATATGCAAGTATGTGAGTTTCAACTGCGAAATTTCTATTTTGTTTGAGCATAAGATATTATCGTGAGATCTTAAAATCTTAAGATTAATATCTTCGGATTTAAATGTCAGGCATTTTGCTTTAGTTTCTATCTAATAATCAATTAAATAAGGCTGCTTTATAATAGAAATTTTTAGTTTTAATAACTGAGCAATATTTAATTTTAAATTTACCTAATTATAAACATTATTATAAGTGGCGTGATAATAAATTAGTTTTACATTATATAACTTGGTACTACAAATGCCTGTCTGGTTTTAATATTGAAGTAAGTATAATTCAAATATGTTATTTTAAAATGTAACCTCTTTGATAGACGAAACAAAGGTTTGTTAAACTAAATTCTCTAAGAAACTATTTTGAATATATTTAAGTAAGAGAGTTTTATTAATATTCAAATTAGAACTTCGTCCTCGTAATAACGCCTGCAGCATTTCCTATTATTTCAATGTGTGAATCAAAGAAGTTAAATTTAAAACAATTTCTTTTAATGGCGTCTATAAAACTTAGTCTGTTTTATCAGTGCGGATTTTATAACCTACCATATTACTGCAGTAAAAAATTATAGTAGTATTAGACCTTAAATCAATTATTTTTATTAGGAGATTGTCTGGGATCCGTAGAATTTCCCACTACCGTGGAAAACCCTTGTATGACACGTAGACTTCTTGTTATATCAACTATCTGGTAGTACAAGTTGCGTCAAAAATGATCCAAATGCTTTGAGGATTAGTTGGAACGTACGTATAGACTGACTACTTACACACATTGCATGTATTACAGTGACACATTTATGATAAACTAAAGTTGTGATCTTTTACTAACTTTTTGTATATATATTATATTCAGCGTGAATTAGTTCCTGCTTAACTATCTAAAATTAATCACAGTTTCGATTTTTGTCATAGTTAAGTAGGTTTAGCAATAAGTCCAATTAACGTAATGTCATTTGCAAACAGATCTAATAAATGTTTGTTGTTTTGCTTGTGGAATGGTTTTCCTATTGAAATCCAACGTGCACCCTAAATACCTTTATCTTTCCCTTAAGTTTATTCCCATACAATGACGATTCGAAGTAAGTAAGTAGCAGCCCATTAACGTCCTACTATTGGGCACAGGCCTCCTCACTCCGAGGAGCGAGAGTTTTTAGAGCATAGACCCACGACGTTGCTCCACTGCGGATTGGCAGGCATAGTACACAAGTGCACTCTCTATTCCTTCACTCTCATAGTCCGGTGTGACGGGAATCCGACACGACCGGAGAGAGATCAGGCGCAGGACCGACGGCTTAACGTGCTCTCCGAGGCACGGGGGTGGATCACACCGCCAACTTCCCAACTTCAGGTAAACATTGAGAAAATCCTAAATAGAAAACTTAATATTGACTTTTGAATTGGCCCGACCCGGGACTCGAACCCAGGACCTCATGTCTGTAGTCGAACATGCTAACCACTAGACCAGTGAGGCAGTCGATCGATGACCATTCGAAGTATATGTATGTATTTATCTGATTTTATTTTCATATATATTTATGATATGTGTATTCTATTTTCAGACATATTTATGTATGAATGTATGTAGTGTATTTACTATTCTCACCACTTTCAAACTCAACTAAGTCTCCTTCCTTAGGCACGTCTGGAAGAATTCGCTTAAAACAGATAACACCGCCTTTTGTCCATCACTGATTTACGTAGTTTAAAGTCTCCTTTCTAATGTACAATTACTTTGTGAAGTGTATATTAATAACGTAATTTAATATTTGATAAAAAGTTTAATAACATATTTAACAAGAGGTAAAATTTCAATGGAAAAATGTCACGCTAAAAGTCATTACAATAGTATATTTTTAACATACCGTCATTACAATAACGTTGTATAAAGAGATTTCATTATTGACTCTTCTTCTTACCTGACATCAACCTTTATTTTATATATATATTTACTTTTTCAACAGAAAATTACATCAGTAATTACTGCTCTGTTTCGCTCTTGCAATAATTACAATTTCTTGTTTACTACCATAGATTATTTTAACTGCAGTTTATCTTTAAGAAGCAAATCAGAGCCATTCTAGAAGATAAGAAATAGTTGTTGCCAGGGTTGTGATACCCTGTGGTCTCACCTGATGGTAAGCGACGATACAGTCTAAGATGAAAGCGGGCTAATATGGTAAGAGGTGATATACCTTTTATGCTTTCAACACAGCATCGTACGGTAACAAAAATCTCTTTGTTTGGTGGTAAGTCTTTTCTGGTAGGGTAGAATAATTAATTTTCTAAATTCGCCCTACCGGGGATCGAACCAGGGACATCTGGTAGCAAAACGTGTATTTGCTCCAATGCACCGGCAAGGCCATCAAAAGCAAGGCAAGGTTTTAATTCTAATTATATTTATTTTATTCTTTGTCTTTCTTATTCTATATATAAAAGGTAAGGTAAGTAAGTAAAAGCAGCCCATTAACGTCCCACTGCTGGGCACAGGCTTCCTTACTCGTAGGAGAAAGGATTTTTAGAGCATAGACCCACCACGCTGCTCTACTGCGGATTGGAAGGCATAATACACAAGTGCACTCTCTATTCCTTCACTCTCTTAGTACGATGTGACAGGAATCCGATACGACCGGAGAGAAATCAGATGCAGGACTGACGGCTTAACGTGCTCTCCGAGGCACGGGGGTGAATCACACCGCCAACTTCTCAACTTCGGGCAAATATTGAAAAAATCCTAATAGAAAACTCGATATTAATTTTTGAATTGGCCCGACCCGGGACTCGAACCCAGGATCTCATGTCTGTAGTCGAATATGCTAACCACTGGACCAATGAGGCAGTTTTCTATATATATTTGTTTATAATTATGTATAGAATAACATCCATATAAAACAGATTTACATTAAAGTAATAGACTCCTATTTCTCTTTATACAATGTCCAATATCTAAAGGAGATAAAGCCCTTTAATTTATCTTAATCGCGTCTGCAGCAGTTAGCCAGTTGTATCCGTGCGAACTTAATAAGTTGCCGTGAAGTTCTCGTTGTTAGTGAATGTTGCGAACTTGTTACGTTGTACGCTGCCTGTTTGAAACAATTATTTATTTTTAATGTGTAAATAAGCTTTAGTTTGTAGACTTACTTTCTTTATGGAAATAAATAACAATTGTTTTTATTGATCTAAATTTTAAGTAATAGTAAATGTTGATATAATACAATATATTGTAGCTTTTAAATCTGTCACAGATTTAATATAAATAGCCAGATGATGTCTCAAAGGGCTAGGCTGGCTGTGCATGCAGGAGTGTTGGTGCCAACACTTTTGTATGGTGAAAGTTAGGTATGGCAAAAGAATCACAAAAGTAAAATAAATGCGGTAGAAATGAGCGCATTGAGAAGTATGTGTAGATTAAAACTGAGTGACAGAGTAAGAAATAGTATGGTAAGGGAACGTTGTGGTTTAAAAGAAGATGTAGTGACTAAAATTGAGAAAGGTATGCTTAGATGGTTTGGGCATGTAGAGAGAATGAATGAAAAGAGACTGACAAAAAGAATTTATGAGTCAAAAGTGAATGCGAAAGTTGGAAGGGGAAGACCAAGGCGAACATGCTCTATGTATGTATGTGTTGTAGCTATATGCATAAATAGGGTATTATTTAAACGAAAATTCTGCTTAGAGGCAGGTATTTTTCTGATAACAAAACACTACCGAAGCCTCCCTTGAATCTAGGCCGAGGTAAATCAGAAATTGCTAAACCCATAACTTTTGCAGTATTAAAAACGATTAATAGATTAAAATAAAATTTTATCCTTTAGGACCTAAATTATGTTATTTTTAGCACGTTATGGCGAAAGAGTCTTAGGTTGTCTCATAACTTACCATATTACATTAACTAACTACTTTTATTCTCTCCATTATTTAAATATACACAACTCATTCTATACTAATAACTACTTCACTATTTGAATTTCTCTTTAAAACAACTACACCACCAAAGAGCCGGAAAGACTGACCTCACAAAATTGTTCCGTTCGTTAAAGTTACCTCGTTTTGTGGGTTTTTAGTGTTGCCACTATATTACTCAATAACTTCCAACATTTTAGAACAATCATTGTTGTCACCCAACTATCTATATTCTAACAATAAACTATTAGATTAGTAAATAGAACTAGACCTTATAGGTCGACTTTCCTTTTATTCAAAAGTTGTAGTTTCACTTTTACTCCATTTAATTATACACGATTCCTAAATGAGAAGTCTCTAATCCAGGAAATACGATTAACGAAAAAGTAAATTAACTATTCTTGCATACAATTGTGTGTAATATTATCTAAACGTGACAATAATTAGGTACGTTGTAAATATTTTTTATGCTTCATTAGGTAAATCTTCAATATTATAATAAAATATTTCCAAATATCTATTTAACTTATTCAAATATGCAACCCTTGTTTACTTCATTGAAACGGAAATCCTTTAAAAACACCCAATTACTTTACGAAAAGGTCGGATTATGTAGGATTATAGCAAGGAAGTTAGTTTTAAAGCCCTTCTGATACTACCGCTGTTCCATTATCGAGAAATAATCAATTACAGTTATTTATTTCTTTGAAGAATGCTTATTTGTCAACATTATATTGTTATATTGAGTAATGAATTAAAATTTAGCACTGACGCTTTGACTACATCTGTCTTTCACTGTTAATGTACAAGAGCTTACTTTACTTAAAAGAGCTTTATAAAGCCAAGCATGATGGCGAAAGAACATAGCTGTATAAAGTTATCATCTATATCTTTTATTACATGTAATTTCAAGATATTAAGCCAATTATTACTAAATATATTTACCGATAGCTTATATTTACGTCGCAACGCAATGCCCAATATCTCCCCAATATGGTGACACTCGAAATGATATATCAGCATCCTCAGAGAGATGGATCGGTATCCTTTAACACTTGCCACAAAAGGCTTAAGCATATTTACTTAGGCTCGGAGGTCGTTTAGAGGTTGCCGACTACGCCGCAAATTAAAGGCGTAACACGTTGAATATCCCCACCCACATGGGGGGTATTTACACCAAACAATGCCGCCTATAATAACCTGTAATAAATTACATCAATAATTTCAACCTACACAATTAGCACCTGGACAATAACTCATATCAGATTGTGGTTATCGGCTTAACATATTGCGTGCTATAAACTGGACATTTAATCTAACACCAAATATTAATATGCCACTAATTATGTGGTAAAGGCCATTATTCTCGTTTGACTGGATTTCGGCAACGGCGACCAATCTCATGCAGTGATAAGCCATTTGCGCTGTAAATATTTATGTATATGTGCCAACACAAAACACTCTCTATTCCTTCACTCTCATCATCCGATGGGATGGCTAATCTGATAAGACCAAAAGGAGGACAGACACAGGGTCTGCCTTAAGGGCTTAACCTTCTCTCTGAGGCACTGGGTAGAAACACATCACAATCTTCGCAATTTCAAATATAAACTGAGAATTTCACAACACAAGAACCAACATCAATTTTAAATTAGCCCGACTTCCCGTCTGAAGTTGATCAAGCTGACTACAAGACTTATGTAATAACGCACTAGGCTTTCTTCTATCTGTTACGAGCTATAAAGTGGAAGAAATATATGAGTGAAAACCATAAACTTTTCAAGAACGAAAATACTGGAGAAACACGAAGTCAGATAAATAGTGTCTCGAGAGACTTCAAAGCTAAAATTACCCTGTAAGTTCGTGTATACTTTATAACAATAATATTGAGTGGGTGTGATAAATTAGACAAACAAGTCTTGAAATTAAACCCCAAGTTTAAAAAAACGAACGAGTTGAGACTTAAAATAGTCAAGCCAAATACCGTAGGTAAAAACTTGGTCATTCAAGTTTTTACCTACGGTATTTGGCTTGACTAATAAACAGTTTTGTAATTGTATTTATGGACGAATATGTAACGAATGTGCCCTAAACAGAGCACATACTCACTCACTTATTCATCCCGAGATCTTCAATAGTGTTCGCAATGGATTTGAAAGTAAGCAGACTCTTTTTGCTATGCAGATATTTGCATGTCATCGTTTAGTCGATCGTTGAACTTTGTAAACTATCTGTAACGTCTTTGTGTATCAAAATTTTTTCCAATAAAATAAATTGATTTAAAAAATTACGTTTTCTACAGAAAATCTATGTTATATGGCTTTGCAAATAAATGAAGACCCTGTGTTCCAATACAGCTCAATGAACTGACTCGTCTTGCGTGCATAAAAGGGTTTGAGAGGATGTGACGTACGCCCACATCGCTCCCTATATGCAATCATTTGTAAAACTGATTTCATTCTACATACGTAAATAAAATATAGACTATGGATAAAATTTGCTATCAGGTTAGCAAAACTGCCGAGCACAGGCCTCCGCATTCATAGGAGAGAGGGTTTTAATGACAAAAACCCACCACGCTGCTCCACTGCATGTTAGCTGGCATATTATACAAGTGCATGTGCTAACATAAGTCTCTCTTTATTCCTACACTCTCACAAGCACTCTCTATTCCTACACTCTCACAGTGGGATGTGACGGCAATCAGACATAACCGGAGACAGATCAGGCGCAGGACCGACGGCTTAACGTGCTGTCAGAACTAAGGGGGTGGAGTACACCGCCGACTCCTCAACTTCTTATTGATATTGATATTGTGAAATGTTTAAAAGAAACCTCAATATCGATCTTTGAATTGACCCGAACCGAGACTTGTACCCAGGACCACATGTTTGTAGTTGGACATGCTAACCACTAGACCAATGACCAATGAGGTTGATTTAAGAAGGAAGCATCTTGTGGTTTAAAGCATGGCATCTGAACCCTCCAGGAATATCAGGGTGAATGCGCAAGGGAGCTTCTGACACTCCCAATTCAGGGTGAGGAGGGTGTCGCTGGGTTTTATTAGGTATTCTGGCCGTGCCGGCGAGTCCCACACTCCCTGCCTCGTGGCAGAGGTGCACAAATGCATTTCCCAGCGGAAAATAAATGGCATCTGAACGTAATTTTTTTTTTGCGTAGACAAATTGGAAATTCAAATCTTGTTACCTGTGCTCAAACCTTACAAATTAGAAAAAATAATGTGAAGATAGTTCTAGACCACTTAATTCACTTACTTGTCCTTTAAAACCATTCGCAATTGATTTGAGTTTTAGCCCCGTTTTTATAATGTCACGTTACATAATTAGGTCACATTGCTCGCCGATACACAAATAACCTTAAAAGTTAAATGTGGTGGGTAAAGTTGAAGGTAAAACCTCCCGGGCGATCCTACCTGCTAATAAAATGGAGCGAAGCTACAATCTACATTGTATGTATATTGTATTATATACGTTTTCTATTTATTATTAGTATGTATGACCTCTTTATGCAACACCTATCTACTTTTGCACAATTTCCTTCTCCTTAAGGTTGTCTGGAAGAAATCGCTGTTTAGCGATAAGACCGCCTTTTGTACATTTGCTGTTAACTTAAACCATATTGTGTAACGCTGTTTCTTTTAAGGTGTACAATAAAGAGTATATTATTATTATTATTATTACATCGTACGATACGCATATTTCTGTATTAAAATTATCTAAGACGTAGCCTCCATTAATGAAGAATGCAACTCAAAAGAAGGATTCTGCAGTTATCTTTTGAGCCAGTGAACAGTCATTAGATGTAAAAGCAAATATACTTGTAAAATTTGATGATTAAAGTATGTGCCTATATAACTAGCTTTTGGTATGCTGGTATTTCAGAATTTCATTTCTATTAATTTCCCTATATTCCCACGAGATCAGGAACTACAGCAGTCATGTAACATAAAATATTTCCTCTTACATTTCAACACAAAATTTTTGTTATTGTTACCGTAGGGAAAGTTTTCAAATTACGCTCGCAACTGTTAAACGAACATACGTAATACAAATGTTTGTTTCTATATTTTTGCAGTTATTTTTGCTTTGATGACACAATTAAAAGGATTTCAATGTTTCAAATTATAACAATAACACAATGCTTTAACGTGAGATATTTAAAGTACAATGAATTTAACTTATTATAACAATGTCACAACAATTGGTTATATTGTTTCGTTAGCTGGTATGTTTTAAAGTAAGTGTGGTGTAATAATTCCGTGACTGAGCTGTAAAAGTGTCACTAGACACTATATCAGGTCTTTTTTTGTCGCTGGGAAATGCATTTACGTCTCCTGACTGTGGAGTCGGAGCTTGAGACTCCGCGAGGGGGAGAACAGGCAATACCCACTAAAACCCATCGGGACCGTCGTCAATCGGGAGGTGGAGGTTCGTTAAAGCATTCCTCTCTAACTCCCCGGTTGCAGCTGGCTCACAGATTCTCTACAGGGGGAAGAGTTGTATAAATCTCCGCTTCGTGATTCCTACTCTCCTTCGTCGAGACTACAGTGTTTCGGCGGCATTTATCCTCTCCCCGAGCCGTGCCTCCTTTATCGAGATGACAGTCATGCAAAAGGAGGCAACCGCTGTCCGGGTCTGCTCACTGATGAGTGCAGCTGATTGCATTGAAAGCTTACCAGTGAAAGATCTGTGGCGATCAACGACGTCATAATATAACGCTGAAGTCCCAAGGCGGAACATTGTGCCACCGTGTGTTGGACAGTATGTAGGAAGGCTCCACACTCGTAAGAGCTAGCCGTTTGGTACAGGTATTTGGCGAAGCAACCATAACTGGTAACTGTATCAATCTGAAGGAGAGCGATCTGTGCTATTTGCCCAGCCATTTGTCCAAATAACGATAGCCCCGTCGGCTACTGAGGAGCCGAGATCGTCCTTCATCGAGTTCCAACCTTGACCCTCTTTTCCTCATCAGCGTCCGGTAATTCCTTCTTTTTTTAATTGCTGACAGTTAGCGATTGACTGTGATCTCACCAGGTGGTAAGTGATGATACAGTCTAAGACGCAAGCGCGCTAATCAGGGTAAGAGGCGATATACCCCTTACGGTTTCTACACAGCATCGTACCGGAACACAAATCTCTTTGTTTTGGCGGTGAGTCTTTGCTGGTAGGGAGGTAACTAGCCACGGCCGAAGCCTCACACCAGACCGGATTCAGACAAATTGAGAAAATACAATTTTATAAATTCGCCCTACTGGGGATCGAACCCAGGGCTTTCTGCTAACAAGGCGAATACTTGCACCACTGCGCCAATGAGGCCGTCCTCTTAGGCTCTCGAGGCTACTCTGCACTGTTAAGCAGCCGTGGTAACTTCCGCCCTGAGCTCCTATGTGGGATCACTTGCCAGAAGTGGTGCTGCCGTCCATGACACTGTACGGTACCGCCGTATTGCTCTGATCGCTACTATCCTCTGAGCCCGCCGTAACAGAGTTATATACGATGCAGTTAGAGCGTTGATCCACACGGGTTTATCATACGGTGCCATACTAGTGATTATTCCAGCCTACAACCTTCTGCACGTTGATTCTGCTCCTCCCACATAGGGTAGCAACCGTTTTCGTATCGCTATACTATAGGTCTGCTCCCATTAATAATTTGGATTTGTTAATTCTTACTCTTAGGTTACACTCTCTTTCTATATATCTTGTTCAAGTTTTCCGTCGTTAATGAAATAACAACAAAAACACAATAAATTATTCATCCATATAAATTTATTTACCGAAAATTTGTTATCCTCACTTAAACTTGCCATTTACTGCTCAAATAATTTATGATTTTATTTCAAAGAAAATTATACTGTATTTTGATTATAATTAGACTGTAATTACTTTCAACTATAGTTGTAGAATTTTCATTAATGCCTTGAGCTCAAAGTAAGTAATTAATTCATCAAAGAAATAGTTTCTGACAAAACAAGGACATCTTAAGCTCAAAGCCAATAGGAGCTTAATTGATATTAGAAGTAGAATTACGAACAGCAAATTGCTTTCGTGTAAGAATATAATTTTCTTGTCTAAATTTGTTTTATGTTACCGCTTTTTTAATAATATGAATAAATACAAAAAATAAGAAAAGAACCCGGACCTTTTACCGATTTTACTTAGTCGCACTGCGTATTATATGGGTATTGGATGAGGCTAAGGCATCATACTCAGTTATAAATAGACCAGCTGAGCCTGTCACTTTGTCTGAGTGGAATGTGTTTTGGGGAGCATTTTCATTAATTTAGGCTATATACGAATAAATACTTCAATGAGCTATTTGTTGTGTATTACTGCAAAGAACGTATCGTTCCTTTTCCTCTAGATTATCGGTGTATGGCTTGTAAATATGAAAATTTGCATTTTATTAATTAACACCCCCGCAACCCCCCTTTGCAGGCGGAATTTCGCAAAATCCTTCTGTTCTTAGTTGATCTCTAAGCGGCAAAAGGAATATTCTTACCAAATTTCAAATCTCTACGGCTTATAGTTCCAGAGATATCGTGATGAGTCAATAGATACCTGGATATCTCTTTATAACAGTGACGCATTACACACAATATCCACTTAACAGTAAATAAAGTGAAATACACAATGCATAATTGTAGGGTGGAGCCAGTTTCGAAATCATTTGTCGGGTTGAGCATACGAATTTTTAATAAGACTGACCGAATCACTTTTGGATTTGCCTATACATAATTTTGAAAAATATGTTAAAAATGTCCTATAACAAAAGGTAATATAATTTTGAAGATAATTTAAGTGACTAATATATTTGGACTTGATTCCACTTGAACGTGAAAGCTAAAGACATTGTAATCTACAAAAACTATATTTAATAGAGTCATTTCTGACTTCCTTGCCTATTTCTTCTCAGTGGAAATGACTGTTCGAACCGGTAACACCTGTTGCCAGCAAGAGATATCGCCTAATAGGAGGAGCCTAAAAAACACCACGTGGCGGAGGCCCCGGAGAATTTTCCGGAGATCCTGGAGCTCTCCGTTATACATAAAGGCCACCGGGGCGGTTTTAGTGGAAAATACCACAGAACCCAATCTATCCCCCGAAAGGGTCGGGTATCTTATAAAGATTTCCCCCTCGACAAACAGACAAACGGAGCCCTGTGTCCGAAAGTGGGTGTTTTAGAATTTGGCCGCTTTTAATTGTTGGCCCGCAACATGGATTTTCGGCTTCGATTCAACGCTGGCCACGAGGCCTTCAGATTCACAGCATTAAATAGCCATGAATGGTGCGACCATCAGTGACTGTTTACAAGATATTATAAGTTTAATATTAACATTAAAAAGTACCTACTACAATTTGAAAACGAGTTAATTGAGTAGAATAATTTACATTTATGCTTCTAGACGAGTGAACGATAATTAGATATTTTAAAGATATTAATTAAAAATAGGGAAAATAGACTAAAATTACAATGGTAACAAGTAAATTTAGATAATTCCAACACTCACCCTAAAAGTTAAGTAGCAGCCCATTAACGTCCCACAGCTGGGCAAAGGCCTCCTCACTCTTATGATAGAGGATTTTTAGAGCATAGACCCACCGGCAATCCGACACGATCGGAGAGAGATTAGGTGCAGGACCGACGGCTTAAGTTAACCAAATTGACCCGACCCAGAACTCGAAGCCAAGACCTCATGTCTGTATTCGAAGATACTTTATTCGAACTATATGTATTGGGGTACACTCATCCTATATTGAGATAATCCTTCTATTTTTAATAAAACACTATAAACTCACTGTGATCTATCTATCACGAGGATCAAGTTAAACAAACAAAGGTGGATAAAGGTTCTTCTTTAAGGACAATTTTAAATAGCAGTTATGCAGTTCGTTCGTGAGCGACGGTGACCAAAAAAAAGATGATTCATTTCTTTTTCGAATACTGCTGGTAAAAGACGGCTCACAGCAGATAAAAGATAAAAATATTAATGTTTCATTTGAATGAATTTAATTTTTTTAGGTATAGTATTAATCAGTTTATTTTTTTTGTAAGTAGTAGCTTTTAATTCTTAAGTTAGTTGAATAATCTTATTGTTATTGTAATTATAAGTTGTTGCTGCGCAGTTTAACTAAGTGGAGCTACACGTTGCACGTTTTTAGGAGTTGAAGTTAAGAAAATTTATTAAATATTTGCACTTTGTAGCCTTATTTAGTAGTAGGTTATTATAACGGGTAGGTGTTGAAAACAAGGTTTTTTTCAGAGAACGCCGATAACAATTCAAAGACGACTATGTTGGTACTCTTCAGCTATATAAGATTATAAGATATACATGGTAGGGAATAACGAATGCTCTACATTCTTTCAAACATGTCCTTACCACCGCAGATCGCAGGACGGCACTCAAGGGAAAACATGGGCAAAACCTCTACTACAAGATCGAAAAACAATATTTGAAAATTGATGGACAGAATCCTTTCCTGAGTACTACTATACAAATTAATATACATTCATTTAGTACTAACGGAATACCTGTTATTAGTGCAAGCTTATGTCACGAAAGGACCATGTATGTCAAATGTCAAATCATAAGGTGAATTAGTCAAGATAAGTAAGTCAGAGATGCTTATATCCGTATCCTGTGGGAATATGAGGTAAAACGTTCTTAGTAAGAGACCACGTCGCGAGAGGATATGCCGAAGTTCACATCAATCTGGCGAATATTTTTAGTGATCTTGCGTAAGTGATAGTTTTTCCCTTTACGTTGTCTTCGTAAAAAAGTTGCCTATGTCCTTTTTTAGGCTCTAGACTTATATGTACTATATATGTGCACTAACTATAATTAATCTAACCACTAACGATGAATGCTAAACGAGCTAAATCAAACAATAGTTTCATAAAAATGCATTACTTAACAAAAAAACAAGCAATGAAATACAAAATAAAAACAGCTGACGTCTCAGCTCGGAAAATCGACCGCTATCTGGCGGTTGTTTATCAAAGGTCGGATGTCAGCTGTCTTTAAGTTTATGTTTCATTGCTGGTTTATTTTAGTAATCTCTTTTTTATGAAACTACAGTTTCATTTATCTGTATTAACATGATGAAGCGTAAATAACGCAAAAAAAAAGTTTTAAAATATGTCTCTTTTTTAAAATGATGGGACGGAAAAATGTATCGATAACGCTTGATTTTCATCAAAGGTGTCATTAGTACCATCGTCTGACTTCTTTTTCGGAAGCGATTTAACACCTTGTAAACCAGTTTAAATGACCAAGATATCGCTGTCACAAAACGTAAACTATTCGTACAAAGTTCCTTCACTTAACATCAAGTTAACTCGTTTACGAAGCGACTTGTCTTTATATTCTTACGTGCAGTATCTTAGTAGGGGTTAAGGTACCACGGTGTATTTGCCAGGTCCCCAAACTTATATCAAGGGTCTCTCAACCCCTCCGAGAGCAATACATGAGTTGTGAAGTGACCGCGACGTCCGCTGTGTATCAGCATGTAAAAATAAAGTTGTAGGGTTTGCACGAATGTACTTTTGAAGGACTTTTGGACCTTTTCCTTTGTTAGTAGCTACTTGAGAATGTTACATGATAGGGTATCAGGTTTAGTCCACACTTTAATTTAGTTATTTAGTTTCGAATTTCATGGATGAAATAAAGGAAGTCACAGGAAGTTCTCTCTATGCAAATTTTCGCCTATTTACTAAAGCTTTGACAGTTTTATGTAGATTTATAGGAAAAAGAATTATTGAATTGAGTCACTATACTTTTGAAACAGCGATATGGTCTCCTTTTTATTGCTAATAGGTTAACGCTTGACTGTAATCTCATTTAATTGTATGATACAATTAAAGATCGAAGCGCGATCAACTGGAAAGAGGTAATTTAACTCCTATGGTTTCTACACAGTATCGCATCGACAATCAATTTGTTTTTGCTTAGCAACACGTATTTGCTGGTAAGATAAATAGAGTAGCCATGGGCTATGCCTTCCACCAGTCCAGACTCAGACAAATTAGAAAATGCAATAGCCTTTTATTCCTTTTTTCAGCTGGGAACTGCTTTTAGGCACCCCTACCTCGAGGGCAGGGAGTGTAGGACTTGCTAGGTTAGCCAGAATAACATTACGCCAGCATAAAGTATTCTACAAGGCGACCCCCCCCCCCCACGTTGGTCAGCATTCTACCCAGAAGTACAGCATAGTTGACAAGGTGATGGTTGGAGGTCAACCGTGAAAAATGCGCTTAACATCCCCATTTTTCATCCAGAATTAGGCCCAAATATTTCAAATAGGCCATCACCTGAACAACCGCACCTCCCAAGGAAAAATCCGCTTCACGTAGTGAACTCCTACGAGGTCCGTGTATGAGCAGACTATCCATATTAGCAGCGGAAAAAACCAGACCCAAACTGCGGATTCTGTCTACCAAGTTAGTGCCGACTTTGGCAAGCTGAACCGCCTCCTCAAAGTTACTTCCTTGTGCACTAACCAGGGTGACATCTGCGCCATACAACACGCCCATCCCTGGACTGGACACCGCAAGAGCCAGTCAAAGCCCACATTCAACAGATCTCTGCGGGACCCCATGCGAGACCGAGTGCCGGACCAAAGATCCCCCGATGTTCCATCAAACATGGAACATCGGGGGTACGCCTCCAACAGTCTCAATATATGGTCTATACCCAACAATATACTCACAACATTTTCTCGTCTTTTTCTATCAAAATCATCGCTATTTCAATATTTTTATGAAAAGAATAAATTACAGGTGACCTGGATTTAATAAAGCAGTCGGCAGAATCCATCTATTTAAGTCAGCTGTTCATTTCATATTTTATCACAAATGAATAATGTATTCTACCATTTCCTCCATTATGGTAATGACGTAGAAGCGAGCACAGCGATTTACATTATTTTATACGTCGATTTAAAATGTTTGTTTTCCGATCCCTTAATAACAAGATTCGCTGTGATAATTGGAATATTCATTAAAAGTATGTAAATATATTTACTCTACATAAAACTAAAATTGTTCTATGTATTAGATCTATTCCCGATATATAAAAATTATAGTTTTACATACATACATATCAAATCAAAACAAATCAAATATATTTTATTGCAAGATCAAGTATACAACACACAATCTACCATACAATGGCGTGCAAAATCTATAATAGGACAAAATAATATTATTTTGAAATAATTGCTTCATCCTTATGACAGCTATTTACATTTTTAAAATAAAATTCACATTAATAAATATATTACAGTTTTATATGAAATTGTATTAAAACAGTATGAGTGAGCTTAGAAACTGTGTCTCGTATGAATTATTTTATTTATTTTGACTTTCATTTAAGTAGTCCTTAATACAGTAATAACATTTAGATATTAGCCATTTTTTCAATTTATGTTTATATATATTAATATTATTTATGTCTTTAAGAGGGTTAGGTAATTTATTATAAATTTTAACAGACATGACGTGACAGTTCCTATCATAAAGCTGTGTTCTTGTACTGGGTCTAACTAAATGATTTTGAAATCTAAATCGCTTAAATTGTGTCCCATCATATCGTTTTTCAAACTGGTCTAAATGTGTTTTTACATACAAACACACTTCATAAATGTATAGGGAAGGTACAGTTAACACATTTAATTCTTTAAAAAGAGGTCTACAGGAAGTTATTGGACTTACATCGCAGATACTTCTAATACATCGTTTTTGAGCTATAAACACCTTATTAANCAACGTTCTCTTATCACACTATTTCTCACTCTGTCACTCAGTTTTAATCCACTCATGCTTCTCAACGCTCTCATCTCTACCGCATTTATTTTACTTTTGTGATTCTTCTGCCATACCCAACTTTCACTACCATACATAAGTGTTGGCACCAACACTTCAGCATGCACTGCCAGTCTAGCCATGTGATACACCATCTGGCTATTCATAAAGGCGTGCAGAGCACCATTTACCATATTCCCTGCATTCACTCTCCTTTCAATATCACTTTCACATGTTCCATCTTTTTTAAATTTAGATCCCAAGTATACAAATTCTTTCACCTCTTCCACTTGTGCCCCATCTATCAAAATGATGTCATTCATCATAGATTAATCTCTTTCAAAAAGCATAATTTTCCTTTTGTTTACATTCACTTTCATTCCGTTCCTTTTCATTCATAATATTTACCATCTCCAGTAGCTCATTAACAGATGACGAAAGTATAACTTGATCATCAGCGTAGAGCAAACATCTGATGAGTAATCCATTCATTCTTAGCGTATTTTCTTTTAAATCTGTCAAACAGTTATCCATGAATAGGTTGAACAGCAATGATGACGCAACACATCCGTGTCGAACCGCTCTTTCGACAGGAAACCACTCCGTTTTCGCGCCGTTTAACCTGACACGAGCACTAGAACCCTCATAGAGAGACTTCAATGTTTGAATCAGACTACCGCTCACCCCACATACGTTGTATATACGTTGACCACAGCTCATTCCTCACCACTTGATCATAGGCCTTTTCTAAATCTACGAAAGCGCAATAAACTTTTTGGTGTTTTCTTTTTTATAGTTTTAGATCTAAGTAAAATCGTTTTAGACGCTCGAGACATCAAGAGCTTTTGTAATTTATCAGATTTTTATTTTATTAATTGAAGCTTGTAATCACTTATATAACTTAGGGAAATTAAAATTGATTAAGTGTTTTTGAAGTGAAACTACTTTAAAAATATAATGTAAAATTACGGATGAAACGCGTTATTAGCGTCACGTAGATGTGCAGCGATTTTTATGCTAATTTGTTTGAAGGTTAGGCAGTTTTTATATTCACAATAATATTTTAATTTGCAAGTCGTCATTTAATAATTTAATATACTATTTTTCATAAAATATAATATTAAAATATTTCATAAATTCTCTTTTCTAAATGAAAATTCAAAAACAAAATTTAATTAATAATTTGTAATATTGACAAAAAAGCAGGTGACATTTTTATTTACAATTCGTCGTTTGAGATTTCAATAAATTATTTGTTTTAATTTTTATATTTTAATGACAATTAAATTCATTTAATTTTTACTTATATGTATCCAACAGATATCCTTTTTCCTTCCCTCTAAGTCTCGGAAATCTAAAGTTTTAGATTTGTATAAATATAAACAAGTCTTAAAAATTTATTTGTCAAAGAAATTTCACTTTTGACATGTGTAATTTGTACGCACGCACTTTTTATTTTATTTATAGTTTTATGTATTGTTGTATATTTTTTGTATTGTTGCTGATTTTCTTTTCAATGAATTTATGCTTGGAACATCTAAAATATAGTAACAGATTGTCATTATATTATTAATTTGAATACATTAATTGTACTGCAATAATAAGGAAGTTAACTTTTATGCATATCCATTTCTTTTATTATTTTGGCAAAGTTACATCTAGTTAAAGATTTTTCTGTTTTATAAACGATAGTTTTCCCTTATATTGCTGACACGTTATCTCTTGACTAGCAAATAATGATACACTATCAGATGGAAGTCTGCTTATCTATAAGAGGTAATTTACTCGTCATGTTTTCTACACAGCATACAATCCCAATTTTATGCTTTGCTTGCTTGTCTTTACTCATAGAGTGTTAAATGGCCAAAACCGACACCTTCCAGCAATTTAGACATTTATATTGTATATTTTTTTATTTCAAATCTTTTGTGTATATATTTTCGGTATGTTTCTATAGATATATTGATGTTTATGTATATAATATTTATATTATATGTAATATCTTATATAGTTATAAACAAAAATTTATTTTTATATATTATATTTAAGTTTCAGGCGCTTTTCTGCCTTATTATTTATTTTAGTCTGCTTCTTTACATAATAAGGTTGTTTGGAAGAGACTGTTTGTAGCAATAAGACCACCTTTGCACGCTATAGTTATAGTAATAAGTATCTTAGTTAATATGGCTTGTTATGTTTATCTTGTGTGCAATAAAGTGCTCTCTCTCTCTCTCTCTCTCTCTCTCTCTCTCTCTTTCTCTCTCTCTCTCTCTCTCTCTCTCTATACAGATAAATTAAAATAAATGTGCAGAATTAAACTTGCCAGGAATCGAATTCATGATCTCTGCTACCGAAACGAATACTAGTATAATTCAGTCAGCGAGATCGTCAAAGGCCTCTTAAATATTTATATCTTAAGCTATATAATTTGCAATATAAGTAAGCATTATATTTTTTTTAAGTATAAAACTTGATATACTGAACTAAGGTCTAGAAAGTCATGCGTCAATGTCAGGAAATCTTGAAGCCGATTCTGATTTCTGCAAAAATCTAAATTCAACCCTACGTTTGCAGCTTCATCAATCCTTCTCAAATACATATTTCAACAGTGAGACATCAGAATTTTGTTGCCCTTTCAAATCATGTGAGGTAAGTATCTCGATGATATAGCGATATTTAAATTTAACTATGATTTAGGTATTCACATACCTAAGGATTTCTTTATTTACTTACTAATAATGGATACATACAGAACAATATATCTTAAGAACTAAAAACGACACAATAAAATTCATCAACTACTGCATAAATTGGGTTAATAAAAGGGCAAAGTGAAATAAATATACAAATATATAAAGTAGTAAAGAAATAATAAGCTTTATATATAAAAAAGGAAATTGCTTTTATCCTTATCGTCATGTGTCATTAGGGATTTTATTTTCACAATTAAAGGCAATTAGTATTATTTATATATAGTCAATATAATAAAAAAGGTAAAGATAAGCAGCAGCCCATTAACGTACCCACTGTTGGGCACAGGCCTCCTCACTCATATGATAGAGGGTTTTTAGAGCATAAACCCACCACGTTACTACACTACGGATTGGCAGGCGTAGTACACAAGTGCACTCTCTGTACCTTCACTTTCATAGTTCATAGTGACGGAAGTCCGACACGATAAGAGAGAGATCAGGCGCAGGATCGATGGCTTAACGTGCTGTTCGAGGCAAGGGGGTGGAGCACACCGCCAACTCAATATGAATTGTTGTGTTGGCATGACCCGGGACTCGAACGTAGGACCTCATGTCTGTAATCGAATATGCTAACCGCTAGACCAACGAGGCAGGTATTAATGACTATACTATATTTACATCAGTATAGAACAAACAGAATGTACTTTTCTATTTTAAACTTGTCTAAGTCTGGATAGGTAAGAGGCTTCGGCCATAGCTAATTATCACCCTTCCAGCATACCAATAAGCAATAAAGGTGTGTTGTTCAGTATGATACAGTGTAGAAACCATAAGGGGTAAATTACCTCTTACCAAGTTAGCGCAATTTCATATAAGACTGTATCATTACACACAGTATCGTACTGGAATACAAATGTCTTGCTTGACGGTACGTCTTTGCTGAGTGGTAACTATCCATAACTGAAGGCTAACACCAGTTCAGACTTAAGACTTAGAAAAATGCGTTTTCCTAAATTCGGCCCACCAGCGATCGATACCAAGACCTCTACTAGGGAAGCGAATACTCGCACCAATGCGCCAGTAAGCCTTAACTTAGATCTCGGTTTAACAACAGAAAAAAAGGGTTAAATCACAGTCGAGCACTAACTCGTCTAAACTAATATTATAAAGAGGAAACATTTGTGTTTTCGTATGTGAGTATGTATGTTTATAACATTTTCACACAAAAAGTACTGGACCTATTTCAAAATTTTTTTCAACATTAGAAAAACGCATTTTCACTGAGCAACATAGGCCATATTACATTCTCAAAAAAATAGGAATCCCTAATAAAAATGAGCTAATGTAACCCAGGGTGTGAAAAAATTGGGCACAAAAAATCTGTCATCACGTGCGGGAACTATTGATAATAGAACATAAAATGTTCTACAGTATTATAGAACGTATTTATATCTATAAAAAAGTCCATGTTACCATATGTCCAACTAATGTAGTTATGCCACTATATCTAGTTTTTTACATTTTAAAAGTTAATAAAAGTGCCGATAATAATCAAACCATATTATTCATACCTCTGTATTAAACCTTAAGCTCTTAAATGATATGATATTTTATTAAAGACCGTTTCAATACCTGTATTTTTTTAAATGATTAAAATATAAGACTTTTCATTCAACAGTTATAACGAATTTTAAAATGTTAATCTATGAAAATAAGTCCGACTTAGTAAGTAGACATTCCACTGTCACGAGATCGGTATTTACGTGTGTAAAACCGCGAGGCATCGTTATTCAGCAATAAAAAAAGTAACAAACCCAGCCATGAATTTGACAAAGTTTCATTGAAATCGGATAAAAGAAGAGTACACTTTTTCGTGTTTATAGATGAATTCGTAAATTTGACGTCGGTATACAAACAAGATAATCAAGCTTTCGCATCCTGGAAGGATGAATAAATTTTAATCTTCAGAAAGTTATGAATCGAGTTGCAAATAGAATTCTTATCTAAAGGTAAACCTTTGTGTTTGAATTTACAGCTTTCTTTGTTTAATTAAAAGGGAGTTTGATAATTTCATCGGAACAATATACTCTCGACGCCAGTAAAGGGCTGATTTACCAGATTTATGCGATTGACAGCCAGAAAATGTGCACATAGAAAAGGCTTTAATTGGATAAGACCAAACTGGTCTTATCCTATTAAAGCTATTAAATTAATAATCTAGATAGAAAAATGTACTATTTATTTCATAAACACATGTTTATGTGGTCTCTAAGGTGTTTCAAATGAGGATCGAAACCCATATACATTGTTAGCCGAAGCTGTGATGAGGCAATAGCCATGGTTGTAAAGCGCAAAGCGCGGTGTTATTTTAAATGGGGTATATAAATCACCCATGCATTTTGTCAGAATAATTACAAAACGTCAGGAGCATCTGATAGGCGAACCACGCCGCATATATTACACATGTTTTAAGTCCAGTGTTAGACTAGGTCGATGTCTGCATCCCCACCTCGGTGGGATTTGTGGTATAATAATATTCACATATTTTAAGTCTTCTGATCGACTGCGTAGATGTATAATATGTCACCACCTTGGTGGGAATGTTGTATAATTATATAATATGTCGATGATCCACATATGCGGGGCACACACCCACACAGAGTGTCCAGTCGATAAGCTCTCAATCCAACAAAAGCATTTGTTCATTATATATGCGTGGCAAGCCACGGAAAGCAATTTTGTTCTGGGTTCTACAGGCCAAACTGTCTATAAGCTAGTCTGCAGCCTTGATAAAGACCTGACCAGCGGCCCTATTTCTATGACACGCTACAATGTCATTTTAATTACATTTAATAGCAAGCTAAAATATGGTCCCTAACAGGCGAACACTTTTCATGTGAGCAAGCCCACAAGATCACTGTTCATTTTGCATCACTGCTACGCAGAAGCTAACGCAACATTCGGTCATGGCTCTAGCACTACCGATTAACAATGACGACACTTATAGCGCCGGATCATCAATCAGTAACATTTCAGAAACCACAATGTTCTAACACTACTCTAGAGTCCTAGGCGTCCAAAGTTATGCTAGGCTCACTGCCATAGCCGAGGCTACAACAGGCCTGAAACACAACCCGTATCACACCAAAACAACTACAGTAATTTTGATTGTCCACCGTCAAGGCGGAGCGAGGCTCGCTGTAGAACCATGGCCACAGGCCTGAAACCCAGCCCTAACAACGATCAGCCTGAAGAAGTCTTTGAGCAGGACTCGCTATAAAGATCGAAATCAATACAGGTCTGAAACTCAAGACGACCCCAGTACGCGCCAAAGTAATATTCAGTACGATGTCTTACACTACTTCTTCTTTTAATACTATAACATCTTACTCCAGTCCTACTCTATGTACTCGAGCACTTCACCACTTAATTAATTTACACGAAACCCTATTTTAAAAGATAAAATATTATTTGTAAAAACTAACAAAAGAATAAAAACCGTACGTCGTTCCCCGTCCTCCCGCGCAAAGCCCCCATGGCCCTCTCGTTTTTAATTTTTTTTCTTTTTTCAAAATAACAATGCTTATGTAGGTTGTCAGTATCATCTGTATATTATTAATTAAAAAAGGATGTATATAAATAATATTTCTGAATACACATAATGATTTTAATAATTTTATGTAAATACATATATGTATGTCTGTGTATGAATTCTATATATATATTTTTTTTTATGTAAGGACGTATCCGTCACACCATGTAGTTTTCACCTTTAAGCAAAAAACTGTGAATGAAGTTCACAGCATTCACAGTTATATGTATTTTGTTGATGTTCAATAAATGAAAAAGAAAAATCGTAAGATTTTTTCACAGTTACTTCAAATAAACCTCAATATAAACATTGTTATTCATAGGTAATAAATGGAGATCTGTTTATGTATATAGAAGACTAACAGACTGATTTAATAACTTACCAAAACTTAGACTTATGTACTCGTATTGAAACTATAGCAGGAAAAGTTTGATTAAAAGTAATTCGCACGGTTTATTTTAAATATTCAGGATGGTTTGTGGAAATCCTAATAATATGAAAATTGGTAGTAAATACCTAATTTAGAAATAAATAATGACCTACATCTAAGTTGTTTTGAATTTAATTCCTAAAGATCTAAAGTGGGAGGGTGAATGCTTCTAAAATACAAATCACGACATTGAACAAAGGAGGTAGTAACGAAGTCTTTCGTAATAACTTAAAATCCTGTTACGTAATTTGTTTGTTACGAACAAAGATTTATTTATTAAATCTATACTTTATCATACAATATATTGAAAAGACCAAGATTTTGCAGTAAAAATGGCGTTCTTGTCCCACCTAGGTATACACTTAAGAATATAAATATAGTAAACTGCTTGTATATAATCTATATGATTAATAATAATAGGTACATTATTTGCACCTAACTTTACCTATTTATAGAGGTATTAAGCAAGCACAAACAACGGATAAAACGGTATATAGAAGTTGAAATATGTCGGTGTTCGCCTACGACATTTTGCTTTTTATGTCTAAAACATTGACCTACAAACGCTTCAAATAAATTATGTGGGGACGAAAAAAAGTAGATTAAGTTATATCCACTTGGATAGAATCCCAGATCTCCTATATATCCTTTTAGTGGTTTCCTAAAATAGGATCGGGAATCTTCCGCGTAATGGAAGACGTATTACTCTCCCAGTAAAAGCTGTGTGTCCCAATGACAGTGCAGGATCTTAATTTATATGGAACGGGTTCATTTATTTATTCCCGTGTCGCGGTGACAAATGGGGATTTGTCAGAAGATTGATATTTCGATGTGTCTTATTCGAGTCCATATCGCTGCTTTAGATGAATAATCGATGCCCTTACTGGCGCAATGCTGTATGTACTCTATTGGACTACTAGCTAGTAGAGAGCCTGAGTTGGATTCCCGCCAAGGGAAATTTGGGAAAGCTTCTGACACCCTTAATTCAGAATTAGGGTGGTGCTAGGTTTTAGTGCGTAATCTGGCTCTGCTGGCAAATCCCACGTACTCTTTTTTTATCGCTAGGAAAGGCACTAACCCTGCCCGATGACCAGTCAGGATTGAGGGACTCAACGATGGAAGATCTCGCAATACGCACTAAAACCCAGCGGAACCCTCTTCAGCCATTAGTGAGGCACCAGGTGATCGGCTTTCGCATTCTGCCCCGGTCCCGGATGAATCCGGCGGAGGTTTCATGGAGGCGGGAGAAGATGAGCAAACATGCGCCGCCTTGTATTCCGCCTCCTTCGGCGGTGAGGGGGAGCATTCACTGCATTCTCACTCTCTCTCTCGTGGGCTTCCTTCAGCGAGACTGCCGTCTCGCCAAAGAAGGCCACTTCCGCCCACCATCTCTCACTGGAGAGCATCGCGCCTACAATAATCCCCAACGATAGGTCGCCGCCGATCAACGCCACCAGGAGGTGACGCTGCGGACCCCAGGCCGCACAATCTGCTACGGTGGGATGCGCTGAATCGATAGCTGCACCACACTGATACCAAACAAGTGACTCCTCCCGGTCAATTTGGTGCAGTAACTTTCGAATCCCACGTACCCTGCCTCATTGTAGTGGTGTGTAAAAGCATTTACCAGCGAGGAAAAGAAAGATAAATTTTGAAATCGCTTTTTCTATTTCGTCTGGGTCTAGACATTGTTAGTAACTACTCTACCAGCAAAGATGTGTCGTCAAGAAAATAATTTGCTTTCTGATACGATGCTGTAGTACTGTTTCGAGTACCATTCCATATTGAGCTGTATCTCGACTTACCATTAGGTGAGATTACAGTCGAGAACTAACATTTTAACCATTATTAATAAAAAAAATTATCGCAAAAGGCAAAAAGCATAAATGACGCTTCCGCCTTGTTTAATTTTGAAATGGCTGTGCTGTAAAATTAGCTTTTTAATTCTATCACTATTTTTCCAAAACAGCGATATGTATATCAATATGACGATCATACAAAAATTTGTCTTTAAAGCTTTGTTGGATTATTTTGAAAAGACGATAAGGAAAAGTAGCCTATGAAAGTTCTACGGCTGAACATAGGCCTTCTCCCTCATACGAGAGAGGGATTTTAAAGTATAAACCCACTACTCTACTCCACAGCAAGTTGGTAGTCTACGTATATTCGAAAATTGCTCCCGAATTTCGCATGTTGACTGTCTCATTGGTCTAGTGGTTAGCATGTTCGACTACAAACATGAGGTCCTGGGTTCGAGTCCCGGGTCGGGCTAATACAAAATGGATATTGAGTTTTATATAAAGATTTTCTCAATATTTGCCCGAAGTTGGGAAAAATTTGGCGGTGTGATCCACCCCCGTGCCTCGGAGAGTACGTTAAGCCGTCAGTCTTGTGCCTGATCTCTCTCCGGTAGTGTCGAATGGCCGTCACGACGGACTATGAGAGTGAAGGAATAAAGAGTACACTTGTGTACTGTCCGCCAATCCGCGGTGGAGCAGCATGGTAGGTCTATGCTCTAAAAACCCTCTCTCATCTGAGAAGGCCTGTTACCAGCAGTGGGACGTTAATGGGCTGCTACTTACCTTTTTTTCCATGTTTATTTATAATAGAGGGCTTTAAACAAAAGTTATTCCCATAAATGTAACAAATAGGGTTAATAGTGCCTGTCCAAAATTTGAACCTATAGCCCTTAGCAAATATCAACAGCCTATCCATTCAATCATTATAGTTCTTATAAATGTGATCATTTGCGTAAAAAATAAATTTAACATAACTTTCCTAGTAGATTAGTAATTAGCCCTGGTTGAAGACACATATAGGTTGTCAATACTGGACAATTTATAAAACACTTTAATTAGTTTACTTTATTAGTTGTTCTACTAAAATTGACCCTGCTGGGGGTTAACCTGAGGCCTTTAATATGCAAAGCGGATACTCCAATCTTTGTACCAGCAAGGTTATCAAAATTAATGAGAAAATAAACTCTTTTTAAGATAATGAAATATCATGTCAGTGAAGATTTTCCGTGGAGACGTCTGTAATCCTAAAGGCATAAAGGCGCCCTTTACGTTCTTCTCTCGTTAATGAAAAAAATATTTAGTCTCCAGCAACGTAGTGTTATTTTGGAATTCCTATTATTAGTTAAAAGGAAAAGCTCCTTTCAAATCGCCGTCTTTCCGTTGTTAATAAATCTAACGCCGTTCGAAAATCTAGAAGAAACTGACAAGAAACTTAGTAGATGCTTTTTCAATGTAGTTTCTAATTAATTTACATTATGTGACTTAACATTAAGATAAGCAAGATACGATATATTGGTATCAATTAATACATAAAACGAATCTTAAATCGCATTTAATGTACAAAAAATATTCTGCAATACAACTGCAAAGGAACATAAAGCAAAGGCTATTCAAAGAACTGCAAATTCTAGGAAATAACAGTTATGTACAAGTTTTGTATGATACACAGAACGCCTCGAATAATAAATTTAACTAGTGCCAAGGGAATGCTCCACTGCACTCTGCTTACAACAAGTTACAGTTAAAAACCGTGTTATAACTTGTAAAGCACGCAGTACATGAACAATTCGCATGAATATTTGCTGAAGAGTTTCCACTTGTGATAATATATGGTGAAACTTAAATTCTGCCTGCATTTATTTTCATTGGAAACCGCGAACTCATATGTACGCTAACGATATCAATGTATAAATTTAGTTTAGGTCTCTCTTTAGAAGTTCTTTTATGCCTGAAGATCGTGGTCCTGATAAGATCATAACCTAAATCAATGTTTTCCCACTCCATCTGTTGGTGGCTATCTTCGGTAGCGTATAGAATGTAGTATGTTTGGTCTCGTTCAGCTTCAAGATCTTTTTTGGACCTTCTTGCTAGTTATTGTTAGCTTTTCCAAACTGCCTCATGGTGTGTCCAAAATAAGCCAGAATTTATTGACAACATAAGGATAAGAACCTAAACTAGATAAATAGATACTTCTGTGGGCTGAACTGTTCAAGGTGCCTTGCTTCCTACACCTCATTTCAAACGCATCCCTTCTTTGCCTTTCTCTTGTCTTTATGGTCCAAGTTTCTACACTTAAAGATAGAGAAGATTAAGGAACGGACAAGGCGACCCTAGGTAGAGTTCTTTTTTTTTACTTTTGCAGCACTTTTGAATCTTCGGCAAGTTCGACTGTCTTGCAATTTATCGATTATTGGGGTGACAACATAACAAATTCCCCTGTTATTTACACGGAACATCAATCTAGGACATTTTCTTCTTTTAATAACCTAATAGTTACATTTTTTTTATTTCTGACAGATTAAGGCATTGCTACAGTCTCATCTGATGGTAAATTATCCTGTATAAAATTGTAGTCGTTAACTTAGAAAAGGTAATTTGCCTCTAATGCACCGGTACTCAAATTTTTGTTTAGTGGCGCGTTTTTGATTGTAGAATGGATAGCCGCGGCCAAAGCTCTCCAAAGCCCTAAAGCTGAAAAAATTACAAGATATAATCTCTTAAATTCGTCCTGTCGGAAATGAAATCCAGGACTTTTGCAAACGCAGCGAGTACTTAAACCTAACTAAACATACCAGCTAGGTCATCTCATGCCAATAAAAATATGTATGGCTTAAATTTTGNATCTCTTAAATTCGTCCTGTCGGAAATGAAATCCAGGACTTTTGCAAACGCAGCGAGTACTTAAACCTAACTAAACATACCAGCTAGGTCATCTCATGCCAATAAAAATATATGTATGGCTTAAATTTTGACATGCAAGATACCATTGTTATTTACGGCTTCACTTTATCGACTTTATTCAGTTAGTTTTGAATAAAAACCATAGTTGTTTTTAGTTTTGAAGCCTGTATAATAAATCCGAGGACTATTGCACAATGAATGCCAATCAGACGCGGATTATTTCAAGCTGAAATAACTATTGGATACCCTCCAAAAACTAATATTATTGGTACACAGCTTCAGCTTCCGGCGAAGTAAAACAATTGATTGGCTGAATACTTGATTGTTTCAAAGCTAAAGCTTTCTTAGTTCAAATAAGCTTTTGCACTTGTACTGTTTGTAAACATTGTCAGTTAAACGTAGTCGACGGCCCCAACGTATAAAGGGCTAAGTATATAGCTAAGATAAGGTAAGTAGCAGCCCATTACCGACCCATTGGTAGGCATAGGCCTCCTCACTCACATGAGAGAGGGTTATTAAAGCATAGACCCACTACGCTGCTCCACTGCGAATTGGCAGACGTAGTACACAAGTGCACTCTCTATTCTTTCACTCTCATAGCCAACACGACCGGAGAGAGATCAGGCGCAGGACCAATGGCTTAACATGCTCTCCGAGGCACGGGGATGGATCACACCGCCAGCTTTTCAACTTCGGGCAAATGTTGAGAAAATCTTAATAGAAACCTCAATATCGATTTAAAATTGGCCAGACCCGGGACTCGAACCCAGGACCTCATGTCTGTAGTCGAACATGCCGACCACTAGACCAATGAGGCAGTCGGCTAAGTATATGTAAAATACTAATTTCGTAAAAAAATGTGTGTCATTGATTAATTTTACTTACTCAATTATTAATTACTGTACGCGACTTTTTGTACTAGTGATATGTTTTTCAAGCATATAAAAACGGTGACCTAGGTTGATAAATCGGATGATTCAATTTTGATGCATATAAAAGCTTCCTATTTGACAAAAGTTATTTCATCCAAACGTGAAATAATGTAGTTTTTTTCTTTCATTATTCTGTAACGTTTGATCCCGACAAGTTTCAACGCGTTGTCTCCTGGACAACGCGTTGAAATTCTGCGTTTGATAAGCATTGACAGTTTTCAAAAAATTGCTCGCATATTTTAATCTGTTTTATAGACTATCTGCCCCGCGTTACTTCGTCTACTTCACTAAAGCGAGGAAGAGGTTAAGAAAAAGGGAAAATCTTTGTTTACCACAATTATAAGTCAACCTTAAAAGATAGATTTATTATTGTGGTCTTTTTTATAACAAATTTTGAAAAGGAACATTTCCGTCACATTTATACATCGCACCTGATCGTATATATAAAATAAAATAACTCAATCGTATTCTTAAAAACAATGGCCTTCACTAAGACCTTCCCATTGGTGAATTTGTAAACATTGTAATTGATCCCAATTTGCTATAGAATTCTTGTGGTGTTTCATAAATGATTAGAACTACTTAAATTATATTTATTGTAACTTTTAAAAACTAACAGGGTATGGTATTTTCTTAATACATAAGATAATTCACAAGTTCTGTATCGCACAAGTTCTCAGTTCTTAATCAGCGTTAGCTACCAGTTATTGTATTTTAAGTTAGTTGTGTAAATCGGACTGCTCTGTGATACAAAGCTAAGTGTATTTCTTTAAATTGAAACTGTTGACTTATTAGTGATATTATAATAATTGAGTTTCTTGCCGGATTCTTTTCTGCATAACAATATACTATATACATATATAGTATAATTTTCTATATACATATAATATAATGATACAATAATGTATCAAGAATGAGTGTGATAAATGGTATTAATTCAATTTATTTCATTATTAACGCCTGTTCAACTAAATGTCCGCATATGTACAACATAACAAAAACTTTATTGGTAAAATAATATTAATACACATGGTATAAGCCTGTTAATGAATATTAAAATAAATGTAGCGACGTGTAATCATGTTTGTTTCACGCAGGGATTTAATGATAAGTGAATTCAGATTATGTAAATATTTTTATATATGCTTGGATATGTTTTTGTATTAATTAATATTAATTTTGTATGCAGTTTGTTTGTTCGTATGCTGTTTTCAGAATACATCGTGAACACTATAAAGAAGCGATGACAAAAGAAATTTAGTTCAGCTCCACATTATTTGTGGAAGCTTTTTTATAATATTACTAGCTGAACCTGAGACCGTATGCGTAGAATGATTTTTTGGTAGAATTTTCATTAATTTAGGCAAAAATTAACTTTTGATAGTTTCCATTATGTGAAAAAAAAATGTAACCAAGTTTTACATATCATAAAAGATAACGTTTGTAAATGTGAAGTTTGAATTGTTTTTAAATGTGTATAGATTATGTTTTATGTATATTAAATGCCGACCGTAAATCGATTTTGAAAAAACACAATCTGGATGTAAAAATCTAACCTTATTAAAAAAGTTATAAAAAACATTGTGTGTGTAAATTTGCACGAATGAGCGAGAGTTTAAATGCAACATAGTCACCTGATGCCAGCTATGGATACCGTCATATTAGCCTTGGCTGCCTACTACAGCCGGCTATAATGAGACTTGCAATTGTCGGATGAAAAAAATGAGACATGCTAAAAACATAGTCTGGTTACTTTAAAATAAATAATAATTCACTTAGTCACTCCATCATTCATTCATTCGTTTATTTTTAAGTAGAAAGTCTACTAAGTCGGACTATAGATTTATTTTTGTAAATAAAAAAGTTTTAATTCATTTAGTTTTTAATTACTTACTTTCTTACTAGATTATTAGATACACACATTCATAATCTAATCAATATACATATTTTACTTTACAATATTTAATACATTTTTTTAATTTGTAACATCATTTACGTAGAATGTCCGATATTATCAAATTTAAAAATATTCTCTGGGTATTGAAAGCTTGATTATATTAGTTGTTAAAAATAAAATGCAAAACTTATAATATTAGAGAAGAGATTTGTTTGTAATACTTTATTGTCTCAGAACCTCCATATACGAGGTGTGTTCAAAAAGTATCGCGAATTTTGTGTTTTTTCAAAAATTATTTATTTATTCATGAATATCTCGTACACAATATTTGACGCAGTTTTGTTTTGTTCTGGAGCTTAGCTCGGGATACGTAATTCTCTTTAAACTGACATTCTTAAATTCGTTATATCTTAAGAATGGAATGTCTGATTTTAATAATTTAAAAAGTATTTTTCATGTATTGAAACGGTCTATGATTAAAACAGAGGTATGCATAATATGGTTTGCCTATTGCCAGCACATTTATTAACTTTTAAAATGCAAAAAAGTAGTTATAGTGGAACGTTCTATAATATTGTAGAAGATTATTTTGTTTTATCTTCAATAGTTTTCGCAGTGCACGCGATAACTGATTTTTGTTTCATACCTTGGGTTACATTAAGGCATTTTTTTTAGGGATCGCTATTTTTTGTTAATTAATATAGGCTACGTTGCTCAGTGTAAATGTAGCTTACTAATGGTGAAAAATTTTTTGAAATCGGTCAGGTAGTTTTTGTATGAAAACGTAACGAACATACCTAAAAACTTACATACATACAAAAACACAATTGTTTCTTCTTTATAATATTAGTTTAGAAAGAAATGACTAAAATCAATTTTAAAATGTCACAGTCACGTTAGAAAGTCCGTAGACGAAGTTCCTTCTGATATCAATCAGTGTTTTAATCTTCTTAGCATTAGAGACATCCTTATACGACGCGTGAGAATCTTATTACCTAATCAAAGTTCACTAGTTTAATCATCTCTAAGTTGAGATATATTGACGTGCATTTAATCATTTACGTTATCTGCGCGGAAGGCTTCAAAGGAAACCATAGATAACCTTAAACTATTCAATTAAAGTAATTAGTTAATGTAATAAAATTGTTTTAATTGATAATAAATTAACAATTTAACTGTATGATTTTTGTTCGTGATCAAAACAATTGTAAAAAAAAAACTAAGAGTCAACAATATTAAAGACCTCAATTGATTTTTTATTTTATGAATTTACGATATCCGAAATACTCAGTTTTATACCTTTAAGTTTTAAGTAATTACGATACGAAATAGGTTCGTAAACTCAACATATATATTAATCAATATACATAAAAGAGAGTACCTATTAACTCTTCACCATATATCTGGAATCATAAGGCGTAGACACTTGAAATTTGGTTGTAATATTCCTTTTGCCAAGTAGTGATCAGCTAATAACGGATTTTACGAAATTCCACTCGCAAAAAGGGTTGCGGGGGTGTTTATTAAATAAATTCAAATTTCACATTAAAAAAATGTAAACTTTACATTTCCAAACTATGACTTTTATGGTATATAAAACTTGGTCAGAAGTTTATTTTTGACATAAAGAATCTATCAAAAATAAACTTTAGAAAATTCCACCTTCAAAGGGTATGTTTAAAATTTAAAATAATGTGTCTTAATTAATAAAAATGCTGCCAAAAAAATATTCCACGCAGACGAAGTCGCGGGTTCAGCGAGTATTATATATATGTGTACAAACTATTAATAATCATAACAAAACAAAGGCTTTGTTTAGATCATGACCCAATTACCAATTTTCATCAGTCACGTTTCTATATGATATAAAGGGTCTATGAAACGTAAACTATATGGTGCTATAATAGATTTGTTATTTGCAACTAAATATGTTTAATAACATACACATATGACTAATTTAAAGCTAATTTCGTTTATTTTTTGTGGATGCATCTGGGCATTGGATTTCGTATTAGTTTTAACTAAAAACAATCATTACGTGAGGAACAAATGGTTTTTTATTACTGCTACGTTGAGTCTTAAGTGGAATAGCGATAAATTGGAAAAAGGTAATTTACCTCTTATGTTTTCTACATATTATCCACTGACTTCTAGTATTGATGGTTCTCTCTCACTTGCAGTAATAATAATGTCCGTACCGGCATCGTGTTGGCCACGGTGTATCGCAGGGAACAGTGTTAGGACCTTTATTGTGGAACGTGGGTTTCGACTGAATTCTACAATGCCCGCTCCTTCCTGGCATGAAGATGTTTTGTTATGCTGACGACACTCTCGTCACGGCACGAGGGAAGAACTTCGGAGAAGCAGCCCTGATTGCTGAAGTTGGGACGGACTTGGTGGTGGACATAATCCGAAGTTTGGGTTTAAAGGGGCCCCCGGGGGGCAGTAATGAATTTGAGGGGTGTGATGAAGCAAGTGAAAACCCAAGTGAAATATTTTGGGTCTTGTACTGGATGGCCGATGGGGTTTCCGAGCGCATTTTACCTGGATCACACCTCGGCTCATTAACACAGCTGCTGCGTTGGGGCGCTTGTTGCTTGTGGGCTGGTGCTCTGACAACTCCAAAGAAATCCCTCTTGCGAAGTGCGCAAAGGGATTGTAGCGGTCAGAGCAATACGAGGATACCGGACAGTATCATTGACAGCGTCAACTCTCCTGGCAGGCGATCCCCCATGGGAGCTACGTGCGGAAGTTCTTGCAACCGCCTATCCGTGCAGGGCGGCTGGAAGAATTAGAGGTGGGGTACCTGATATTGGCGAGGCTCAGTCATGGGCCCACTCTGATAACGCCTTAATCGAATGGTGGAAGGAAGATCTCGGATCCCCAAATGCGGGTGTAGCCATCATGGAGGCGTTTCGTGCCTTCCTGGAGAAATGGTTAGCCAGAGGGCACGGATAGCTCTCTTACAGACTGGTCCAGGTGTTAATCGGACACGGTTGTTTTGGTAAATACCTGCATCAGATTGTCGGCTGTAAGGAATCAGCCGCCTGCCACAAGTATGGTGCTTCCACAGATTCGGCGCATCACACAATAGCAGAGTGTTCCGCGTGGGGACCTCAGCGACACTTCTTGGTATCGCTGATTGGAGGGAACCTCTCGTAAGTGAGCCTAGTTGGCACAATGCCTGATAACGAGACGAGCTGGAGGGCAGTCGCTTCCTTCTGCGAATGCGTTATGTCGCTGAAGGAGACATCGGAGAGAGTGAGGCAAAATGTCATCGGCGCTTCACCTATCCGACGGACGAAGCGGAGAAGCAAAATGCGACGGTTTGCGCATCTTCTTTCCCCTCCATAAACTATTGAGATGAGGCGGTTACATCCGCGGTACTAGAGGGGATTGTGTACTCGTACCTCTGGTTCTACACTCAGGGATGTCGAGGGCTCCGCTGAGTATTCTGATCTTTCAGTGAGTCCCACACTCCCGACTTGGGGTGCGTAAATACATTTACCAGCGTCAAAGAAAAGACTTTGATATCAAAAGATAATTAATATTTCATAAAAACAAAAACTTAAGAAACAAAACTTTTACGTAATACACGATACTTTTTAATCCAAACACGTATCCAGACTTGCGCATTTGTAATTTAAAAATGAAGAAATAAACTAAACACGTGAGTAGCCATTGTATTGGGTTATTCCAAGGAATGAGTAGGTGCAGTGCATGAAGCTGCATTACAAAGCACAGATTCAATCGACTGCGTGTATATCAAGTATAATAAAGTTATATTTTAAAATGGTTCTTATTTAATTTTAATTTTCTTATAAGTTGGAGGGATTAATTAAAATGTTATGTGACATATAGTAATGATGTATGTAACGACAAGTGTAATCTGTTTCAGCATAATGGTCGGTGAAAGAAAGTCACGTGATGGTACCGTGGAAGGTACCTCTAAATTATTGTTTAGAAAAATAAACAATTTATTTTTTGAGCATAGATCCATTCACTGCGAAATAGCTACACATACCCACAAAATTATGTTATTCTATAGCTACACATACCCCCAAAATTATGTTATTCTACACCAAAAAGCGCACAGGTTGAAAAGAACAATCAAGCACGCAAGTTTTTTGAAGTGCAACTTCTTTAGATGCATGAGGGTAATATTTTAACGGACAAAACGCGTGTTTAGGGTTACGAAGATGTGCAGCGTTTTTTTTTATTTCGTGGCATTTTAATTTGCCACTCGTCATTGAATAATGTAATACACTATTTCATAAATTCTCTTTTCTAAGCTTTTAATTTTATTATTTCTAATATTGACAAATAACACGTGGCATTTTTATTGACGATTCATCATTTGAGATTTCAATAAGTTATTTGTATTAATTTTCGACACTTTTAATATTTTTTAATGACAATCAAATTCTTCTTTTTTCTCTTATAAATCTCAGAAATCTAAAGTTTTTGATTTGTATAAATATAAACAAGACTTAAAAATTTAACGGCGCACAGATTGTTAATTGGTTTAAATCGGACTTGACCTTTTTGAGGTTGACAGCTGACATAACACAGAAAGCTGGAGTGGCGGCCATTACTGGTGCGGATTGCATAGAGAGCGCACGCGCCCAATTGTTCTGGTGGCATGTTTTAAATCTAGTTATACTTTGTTAATTACCTAAAATTAAAAGGGTTGATTTATTATATTGAAGTTAATAAAGAAGGGACTAATTCTGTCGTGGAATATTTTATTGAAATACCTTGGTCTCCTCACTCGACTACCCACTTTATAGCAGACAAAAGCCAAGATTGTAACGCCACAATCACAGGATGCGCCTTTAAATTAGTTTGCCAAAGTTTCACTTCTGACATTTGTACTTATAACTTGTCAAAGTTGTACTGTAAAGTACCTAATTTTATGTAATCTTTTTTTAATAAAAAAGGGTACAAAACCTATTTGAATGGGTACTTTCCATGAAACACGTAGTTATTCACGAATATCGCGTCCATTCATGTGTTTTGGAAATCGCGTCGCCGCCATCTCTGTTTTTGTTTTTATTTCACTGCAAACGGCAGCGAGCACGATAATTGACAGAAGCGGCCATTCGATTCGCAAGCCTGCTTGCTCTTTTATTTATATCGAAGGCAAAGAGACCGTCATTAAAAATACTCCTCGCCTTAGATACGAATGTTTTAAGCAATAACCTAACTTTAAAAGTAGACACGTGCAAACAATATCCTTACTTTAGAAGTAGACACATAAACAATACAAATTTCCAATTAAGGAAATATCACGTTGAGCATTTATGTTTAAAATTAAATAGATTGTCTTTTGCATTACATATGTTATCAAAAGTGTTAATTCAGGCAGCTGTAATAACAGCGTATAATGCATATGTGACAGCAAATACACGTTAAGCAATAATAATTATTCTGGGCGGGCAATAAATATTCTGGGGAAATTCGACTGACCAGAATCTCAGAAAAAAATGTATAATATCGGTATTTAATTTGAAACCAACCGACTCATGTAAGTTATATTTAATAAAAATATAAAATAATAACTTGTCCCTGCTTCTATATATATGAAATGCTGGTATTTATCTAAACAAATGATCAATTATTTAACTACGCACACAACAACTCTACTTAGCAATAGTATTTTTGGTATGGCACCTAAAATTTATAATAAGCTGCCATCCTCTTTATTTCACAAAAACTACCTAATAATTATTAAATACAAGAATATTTAATAGACTGATGAGTAATATTTTCAAGAATTCTATTATAAAGTTAAATATTGTAATTTTAGTATAAGTTTATTACACAATCCGTAATAAATGATTTGATTCATTAATCTTTCACATATGTATTTATGGACCTGTAAAATTCCCATCGTTATGTTATTAGCATTGAACAACTACACCACTTGTCCGTTGATGTCGTTGCAATATATATACCTAATAACCACCGCATTGGTCTATTACACAGCTCCTTCAGCTACAGATATAAAAACCAGGCTTCGTCCAGGGTTCAGGCGTTCGTAACAGGCCTGTGCTTGAGTGCAATCATACCGAACGTTAAGTGTTGATGCAGCCTAGGATGATAGCCTTCTTATAGATGCATATTCACCCTGCAGTTAAAAATATCCGGATTGTAGGAGTCAGGGAACATGGTAGCTGGTAAAACATTCTACTCCTTATAATGCTGGTATATGTCTGACCTGGCTGACATGATCCAACTTGAGCTTGGTAGCTAGATAGATTCTAAAGCTGTTATTACGTGAAGTAATGTTTGGACTTATTAAGAATACCGAACTTTTTAGCTGCAGTTTGTGCTTTGGACTCGATGCACTGCAGAAAATTACGTGTAGAAGATGATTTTACACCAAGAAGATCAATACTATCGGCATTGTAATAAGTTGGCGGTGTGCCCCACTCCCGTGCCTCAGAGAAAACGTTAAGCCTTCGGTCATAGGATTAATCGAACAATGAGCGTGAAGGAAAGAAGAAAATGCTAATTACAAACACATTGCCTCATCTCCTGCGCGAATAGCTAATGAGATTGTCTGCCAGAGCCAAAATTCGATCAGGTGACGATTATTATATACACCTGATCGAATTTATGCGTTTATTCCAAAGAAGATGCTATGCCTTACATGTTATTAATCCCTCAGACATAACCTCCCTAATTGCAAAATCTGTGACTTTCTTATTAGAAACTCCATATCAATTTTGCAATTGGCCCGATCGGAAACTCGAACCCCGGATCTCATGATCTATATTAGTATTAAGGCACTGGTCTGGGGTTCAAGAGATAACATTGTTTGTAATCATACATTTACCACTTTACTAAATTAATGAGCAAGTTTAATAAAATAATCGGTTGTAAGCATTTTTGTTTAGTTTTCTATTTGGTATTAGTCGTTTCCAAAATGGCTCTACCAATTGCATTGGGGCTTGAATTCTCAGATAGCTAATGTCTCAGATATATATGTGATATAGTTCCATGTACTGTTTTAATACTGGCATCGTATTTCTTGCTACCCTATCTTACACTACATCTTGTTTAGTAAGGTAATAAAGTGGCAACAGGAAAGCTGGTTTTGTATTTACGACACGATAAAATGACAAGATTATAATATTGAAAGCAAAACTATTCTGCGGATGCAATCGATCTTTAAACACCGAGGAAACCTTGAATATCAATAATATCTTTTAACTAACAAGAACATGGTTTACACATGAATTATATTGAAAAATTATACTTGAAATATTCTTTATTCGAATAGGCTCAAATCAGCTCTTTTTAATAGTCATTAGTCTGTCCATTAGCAACATCTACCACTGATGCTATCACCATGAAATCAATAAGAAACTCGGTAGTAACTGTTTTAAAGATAGTTTGTATAGATTACATTGTGGTAATATTTAGCTACCATGTACAAATGTAATCAAGTCCAAACATTTTTATCTCTTAAATGATTTATAGCATAATAATATTCCTTTTATATAAAAATGTTTTTGACGTATTTCTTAAAATTATTTAGAGGCAAATTCAAAACTGATAGCTTTATCTCGTTGAAAATACGTATACTCAACCCAACAAATGACTTTTGAGGCTGTTCACTCTAAGATATGACGATATAAATTTATTTTTATGTGTTATATTAAAGTTGTGTATTAAACTTTTATTTTGTTGAAAAAATAAATATTATTACGAACATATAAAATGTTACTTGCGACAATACTGTAAGAATTGATGTCTCTTTGAATTTTTCTTTTACTGAATCACGATATTCTTAATTATATATCGATATATCATAACTTTACTACATTACGGAACTAAGGGAGATTTTAACGCAGTATGACGCCAATGTGTAAAACGGTAAGGGCCTTGAGTATCGAGACACCCAAAATTGTTGATTTATAAACATAGGCAACCATTTATGATTGTTATCATGTAATATATTTTGAGGCGTAAGATACTAAATTGGATTCAAAATTTATAGATGCTTAGATGTTACATGTGGTGTTATATTTTATGTACTCTGCTGAATAACTGCAGAAAAGGTTTCAAGAGATTCGCTAAGAGAAAAATTCGATTCGAAACCATGCTGCGAGTCTAGAAAAATAATGCCTCTTTTACGAAGAACATAAAAGTAAAATTATTATAAATTTTAGTAGGCTGCATAACATTAACAGTTAATTAAAAGGTAACGTGTATACGTTTCTATAATAAACTCCCAGAAGAAGTTACAAAGATGTCACTTAATCAGTTTAAATCTTTTATTAAAGGATAGGTAATTGAGAAATCGTAATATAATTTGGTAGACTACTTAGAGAATAAATTAAAATCATTGTGGTGAATTGATTGCTCTAATCGAAATAGACTAAATTAAACTTAAATATACTGTAATGATGATGATAATGGGTCAACCGACTGAGTTTTTTGTGGACTCTTATCAGACCAGGGTGCGAAGGAACCTTCGTAACTTTGGATTGAAATTCATCCTTTCATATCATCATCAGTCGTAGATTGAAAATAATACATGTAAAACACTATATTTGACGATTCAAAAGTGCTGTAATACTTTACTTGAAGAAAGAATTTTAATTTGAATTTAACCAGATATATTTGGCGGTCCAGGTGCAAATTCTGTTGTGTCTATTAAGGATAATTAAAAAAAAAAGAAATTAAATTTAGTCAGTACATATTGCTTTATTTCATGTGACTGAACTCCTCATAAACGGGTGGATCGATTTTAATTTTTAAATATAGATTAAGTAAATACGGATGGATTTAAGACAATTTTATTCGATAAATAAAATTCTTTTCCATTTTTCCATTCGATCAGTAACTACGCGTTTAACAATTCCGGGAATAGGCATTTAAAAAACAAATTTAGTAAATATTTATGGGATTTGAGAGAAGTTGAAATATATATACATCTTTGTACATGTATATAGTTCTTATGAGCGTGTGAATATCACTGGTTCCTAAATGGCTAAACAGGTTTTGTTGAGTTTTTTTGTGTTTTCAGATGGATTTAAAAATGGTTAAAATGGATCTGGGTTTCCCTATTTTTCAGCACAGCATCAGGAACTACGCGGGTGATATCACCGGAACCAGGTAGTTCTTTATATATACCTTGATAAATTGAACCAGCGTATTTATAACTCGATATAAAAGGCATACCATAAAATGGTAGCGCCTTGTAATTTTATTATTATAAAAATTTGAATATTATCTCAAAAGGTTGAAGTAAATCAGTGGATTGAGATATAGTATGCCGTAATAAAAGGACACGAAGGGCATAAATAAAGTATAACAGGGTAAACGGCCGTCGTATTTTAATATTATTTCTTTTTTGTGCCAATATTAGTAATTGGACATTTATGGATATGCTTATGCAAGAGAGAAATAAAATTTTGTATCAGATCAGCTTTTATATTGCGTACCTTTTGATATCGCTGGGAAATACTTTCACGCACCTAGTCAGGAGGGTGGGGCTTATTGTTAAACATAATACCCACTATAACACAGCGGAATCCGGTCCTCCTAAAGTGGGATCAACGGCTCGCTTGCGCAATCCAATACTGGTATGGTGTCCCGGATGAAGTCGAATCGTGGTTCATGACTGTGTGAGGGCACATAGCCGCGCCTTCTGCCACTCAGTTCTCTGCGATGGATAGCAGGGGCGTCAGGTGCCAACCTCTCACTAGCCTCCTTTAGCGACCTAACGGTCTTGCAAAAGGAGGAGGTTATTGCGCGAATAGTAATGATCTGATTGTTCGATTTGCCGTAGAATATATTTAAGAGATTGAATTTTTAAGTCTAATCTTGTGCAGAGACGTACAACTATATAAAAAAAATCTTTAGAAATCATTAAGAGCTTAAATTTGTAAAAGCAAAACCATATTCGTCTCGATGCAATTATATATTCCTTCTTTATCAGATTTTCCTTAGTTAGAAAACGTTTTACAGCCATTCAATCTTCCATACGAAGTCGTAATTCAAACATAAAATTACTTTCTTCTCATTTTCAATACGGAACATAATTCCAGCCTTGCTTGCCAGTTACCAGTACCAACGCGCCGACCATGAACTAAACATAAATCCTCTTTGGCGCTCTGCATACCGTCTGCCCACTTGTCCGTCAATATAATATAATAACTATCGCACTCCGCTGCTTAAGCTGGATCCAAAGGCGCGTAACAAATTGGTTGTTTTCAGGGAATGCGCAATCATTATGTATATTGTTTTCGTTGGAAAATGCTTTATGAACTCCGGGTGAAGTACAAACCTCCATCCGGGAGTGTGGAATCGATGGCTGTACCAAGATATTCACTAGAGCCCAACGAAACGCTCTTCGTCCAGTTGTCTACTGAGATATTCAGCTTTAACGCACCCGGCTGAACCCGACTTAAGGGTTTAATTGAGGGAGGTCAGAAGAGCAAAATGCACCTTTTGAGAGAGATTGATGAGAGATTATGTAACATTGCTTACCATCAAGTGAAAACACATTTTACAGAATTGTATGGTGATTGTCCGAAACCCAAATTTAATAACGCTGTTATGAATTAAAGTTATATAACTTAATTTGAAGTATGAATCACTAGAAAGAGTTCTAAGAAAAAATAGACATATTGAAGGAATAATATAAGGTAGTACAAAGGTACAAAGTTTAATAAATAAAATGAACCATTAATAAAACAATATCTACTTTGTAAAAATATACTTGTTATGCTTAAGGCAATTGGCCCTAAGGTTAATGTTTCTCTAGTCATGTCGAATTTGCCAACCTATTATATTAAGAGAATAAAGGAATAGAGAATGTACTTGTGTATGTGCATACACTTGTGCATTATGATATATAATACTTCAATCTTTCCAAACAACTACTGAAAAAGAAATAAATGACATTATTAGTAACTTAGACACTAATACAAGNGAAATCATTAAGAGCTTAAATTTGTAAAAGCAAAACCATATTCGTCTCGATACAATTATTTATTCCTTCTTTATCAGATTTTCCTTAGTTAGAAAACGTTTTACAGCCATTCAATCTTCCATACGAAGTCGTAATTCAAACATAAAATCACTTTCTTCTAATTTTCAGTACGGAACATAATTCCAGCCTTGCTTGTCAGTTGCCAGTACCAACGCGCCGACCATGAACTAAACATAACTCCTCTTTGGCGCTCTGCATACCGTCTGCCCACTTGTCCGTCAATATAATATAATAGCTATCGCACTCCGCTGCTTAAGCTGGATCCAAAGACGCGTAACAAATTGGTTGTTTTCAGGGAGTGCGCAATCATTATGTATATTGTTTTCGTTGGAAAATGCTTTACGCACTCCGGGTGAAGTGTAAACCTCCAACCGGGAGTGTGAAATCGATGGCTGTACCAGGATATCCACTAGAGGCCAACGAAACGCTCTTCCTCCAGTTGTCTACTGAGATATTCAGCTGAATCCGACTTAAGGGTTTAATTGAGGGAGACCAGAAGAGCAAAAAGGCATCTTCTGGTGCCCCCTTCCTCCGATGAGAGATTATGTAACATTGCTTACTATCAAGTGAAAACACATTTTACTGAATTGTATGGTGAGTGTCCGAAACCCAGATTTAATAACGCTGTTATGAATTAAAGTTAAATAACTTAATTTGAAGTATTGATCACTAGAATGCGTTATAAAAAAAATAGACATATTGAAGGAATAATATAAGGTAGTAAAAATTTTACAAAGGGTACAAAGTTTAATAAATAAAATGAACCATTAATAAAACAATATCTACTTTGTCAATCTAGTACTAAAATATACTTGTTATCCTTAAGGCAATTGGCCCTAAGGTTGATGTTTCTCTGTTCATGTGGAATTTACCGACCTATTATATTAAGAGAATAAAGGAATAGAGAGTGCACTTGTGTATGTGCATACACTTGTGCATTATGATATATAATACATAAATGAACAATCGCAGGCCGAACATTAGCCATTCTGGCCGAAATTCAGTCAGAAGAGGGAAGAATTATACAAATATCTTTTTAGAGACTAAGTATGGTTTAGGACATTTATTTTCCTTAAAAATTGTAATATTCACTTACATGGAAACTAATCTATAATATAAAAATGAATCGCAAAATGTGTTGGTAAGCGCATAAGTCAACAACGGCTGGGTCAATTTTGAAAATTATTTTTTTTAAATGTTCGTTGAACTACAAGGATGGTTTTTACGGCGAGAAAAGTTAGAATAATTGCAGGGGACAACCCTAAAAATAGCCCTTTTCTGTTTCCCATACAAACGTGTTCTAACTAAATTGTAGAGTCAATTTGACTTTTACTGCTATTTAATAAGGTTCATAATAACTTACAAGTACGCACTGTTGTCTAAGCAATTTAGATTCGTTCCTAACGTCAAAGAGTCAATTTGCACTTTATTACCGCTGCAAGTTCAAAATCAATTAAATATAGTCACAAAATGTAAGAGCTATAGATATTTAGTGTATTTTTTGCTTATTTCATTTCGAAAATCATTCGTAAAACTGAAATCTGCCTCAATCCAAATCTTTTTGACAGAATGAAGTCTGTCGGGTCTCCTAGTACATAATATAAATTACTGCACATTCAAAGGTACATTTCTGTAAGCCATCTGTAAACAAGAACAGGTATTAGTAAAAACACAAGGTCATTTTAGTGTAAAATATTGATGCTACGTAACTTGATGAGAGAAATAATATTTTATTAGTTTTTTTTTGAATTCTATTTAAATAGGTAAAATTTTATTTATTTTATTTTTTAAATTTATTATACTTTTTATTTCCTAAATGGCCTTGGGAAGTTTATTATATATTTGAACACCTTCAAATGTAGCATTCAATTGTTTGCGCTTTTTAAACGTTTTAAAGATGGAAAAGTATTTCGTGAATTTTATATCTGTGTGTGGTTCCTTTTTCATTATTTTTCGAATAAGAATGGATGTGTAGTATTCATTCATTAGTTTTGTTTCTGTATGTATTTTTTCCGTCATTAATGTAAATCAGAAAAAGTATAAGTGCGGAGATAATTCTAAAATAATATTGTCTGATCTTTGCAAGTCCATCAACAAAGACTTACTGCAGTAAAGAGGTAATGTGTTCGTATTTATTTCAATTCAAGTCATGTTATTTCGGGTTAATATTAATTTATGCTAAGCTAGATCATATATAGGCTCAATCAAGTAAAATATTCTCTTTTATAGTAATCCTTTTGTGTGTCTGTAGGATTTTTAATCTATTCAGTCACATTTTATTTTAATTATTTTCTTTATATTATACATATACGATGAATTTCAAATACGGTTATATTGTACAAGCCAACGAAGTTTCTCCTCCCCCCTTCATTTATATTAGTAAATACATATACTATTTTCACAGATTGTTATTACGACGATAGTATTAAAGACTGAATTAAAAGCTAAGATTCCGAGGTTCTTGGCGCTCTTATTACATAAACCAATCCGCGTATCACCTAAATAAACGACGTCCTGTCGGATAAGTTTATCATCGATACAATCAACGCTTCGCATCGAACACGATATAAAAATACATTCTTTTCTTATTTTGCATAATATCAGGGCTTTGCAAAACACAATAATCACTTTTAGAAGCAATTTCTAAAGAACGAAAGTGTACGTATAGTGAAATACACAATTTTAAGAAATAAAAACAAACGTATAATTCCACATTTTAGATTGAAGAACGTTCAGAAATCATTTGTCAAGCATACACATTTTTAATAATATATCGCAATCAGTTTTAGATTTGCCTCCACATTATTTTAAGATATATGTCAAAAACATCCTTTTACAAAAGGCATATTGTAATGTTGAAGATTATTTAAACGATAGAATTGTTTGGGCTTGACAGAAGCATATTTTACACATTGTAACATACAAAACTATCTTTAGAAGAGTAACTCCTGAGTTTCTTGTCGGTTTCTTCTCAGCTGATTTCACTTTCCGTACCGGTGGTAGAGTTGTTAACAACGGACGGACTACTGACGATTCAAAAGTGCTTTTTGAGTGCTTGAATCAAAAATAATCTGATTTTGAACCACCACGCTGCTTCGTTGCGGGTTGGTAGACATAGTACACAATGAAGTATATACGCTACCACAAGTACACTCCCTATTCCTTCACAATCACAGTCCGACATTACCAGAAAGAGATCAGGCGCAGGACCCATGGCTTATCGTGCTGAGGCACGGGGTTAGAGCACCACGAACTTCGGGTAAATATATTAATATGAGATTTTTTTTACAGAAAACTGAATATCCATTTTTAAAACCCCCATTACTCGTCTCAGTCCAAAATATAATGAATTATCAAAAACAGCATTTATTGTCTTTAAGAAAAAACTCACCGACCACCTGTTGGTGAGTATTAAATAATTTTATAATTTGTAACACAATATTGCCCCATTTTTTTCTTATAAATTCTTTCGTCTTTGGCTTGTGTATCTGACGTCTATGTAAGTGAATGCTATGTACACTTATTATTGTTGTGTATATCAGTAAATAGAATAGTTTTCATAACTAGGATTCGAATGTTAAATATACATATTGTTAGAATTCGCCCTTCATAAATAAATAATTCGCCCGATCGAGACTTCTAACTCAAGACCTCAAGTTGACCACTAGACGAAATAGGCAGCAAAAAACACTCCATGACGAATTAGTTCTTTTTTAATTCACAACTCTGAAAACTAGCTAATTCTCCCATCTCAAAAAATATTAGATTAATCTCAATAACTTGTAATATAAAGATTTGAAAAAAAAGGTGCTTATTCATTAAGTTTATTCATATTCATAAAGTTTAAACAATCAATCACTTGAATAGTTGTTTGGTCATTTTTAATACTAAATATTGCCTCATTGGTCTAGTGGTCCATGGTCGGGCCAATTCAAAATTGATATTGAGTTTTCTATTAAGATTTTCTTAATATTTATCCACCCCTGTATTTCGGAGAGACCGTGTCGGATTCCCGTCGCATGGGACCATGAGAGTGAATGAACAGGGAGTGCACATGTGTACTATACCTGCCAACTCGCAGTGGAACAGCGTGGCGGGTCTATGCTCTAATAACCCTCTGTCATATGAGTGAGGAGACCTGTGCCCAGCAGTGTGACGTTAAAGGACTACTATATAGTGTAATTATATAAAAATAATAAACAATTAATTAGATATAGTCATGATAAATTAATAAATAAAAAAACTGCCTCATTGGTCTTGTGGTTAGCATGTTCAACGGCAGATATGAGGTCCAGAGTTCGAGTCCGGGGTCGGGCTAATTCGAAATCGATATTGAGTTTTCTATTAAGATTTTCTTTATATTTGCCCGAAGATGGGAATTGGCAGTGTGATCCACCTCTACGCCTCGGAGAGCACGTTAAGCGGTTGGTCCTGCGCATGATCTCTCTACGGTCTGTCAGACTATGAGAGTGAAGGAATAGAGAGTACACTTGTGTACTAAGCCTGCCAATCCGCAGTGGGTTTATGCTCTAAAAACCTGCTCTCATACAAGTGAGGAGGCCTGTGCCTAGCAGTGGAACGTTAATAGGCTGCCATTTACCTTTTTTAATAAATAAAAAATATGTTAGTATGTTTGTGTCCAAACGTTTTGCATTTCACATTGTGTCAATGCAATACGATGTAGATAGCTAACCTCTTTAGTTGAGATTAGAGAAGACAGAAACACAAGAGTTGAAGATACTTTTTGTTAAACAATTTATTTTAAAAAACGCATTACTTTGTATTTATAACGAAAACAAATATACAAAATTTATTAAATAACTCGGATTGGAGTCTAAATTTTAAATATTTTATCATGAAACGACCGTATAGCTCATAAAATTAAATGAAAAAATTAAAAATCTATTAAGTGCTGGCAATAAATAAGCCAAACAAACGCATTGACACAGATACCGTTTCATAGATTTTTATTATTCAATATAGGTCAACTGTTGAATCGTCAACGCTTTTAATTACTATTTTATGGTCCAACTTCACAAATGGCGTAATAAATTTCATCTATTAAATGTATTTACGCAAAGATAATAAATTAGATATAAAATTGTATTGCATTATGTACTTTTATATTGAAAAATATTTGAACATGTACAGTTAATAGAACTAAAGTAATTAACAACTTATTTAAGGGTAACTGTATACGTTTCTATAATAAACTCCCGCAAGACATTTTAGAGATGTCACTTAAAAAATTCAAAGTCTTTGTTAAAAGAAAGTTGACAAATAATATTATAAGTTGCAAGATTACTGAGACGATAGAAACGCGTGATAGCGAACGAACTGCTCTAATTTGAATTGAAATATATTAAACTAATACAAAATACCCGACTGGGTTCGTTGTGGGTTCTTCTCGGATCAGGGCGCGAAAGAACCCTCGTAACTTTAGATTTTAAGACGTTCTTGAGTACCATCAACAGACGTACATTAGAATTAGAGTGTGGAAAAAATATATATATAATTTGACGATTCAAAAGTGCTGTAATATGCCTACTTGAATAAAGATATTTTGATTTTGATTTTTATACTTAATGATCGTCTGCGTACACTTGAATGAAGAACTTAATTAAGTTACATAAGTATCAAATAGAGAGCAAGTACTGCGTTATCTATTAATGCTTATTTAACTTAGTTTTATTTAAAAGTGTCTCAGTTTAAAAAAAAATTATTATAAACGATAGAATAGTTTCGGATTGATAGCGAGTTCTTGTACTTAGGTTGGAGAGTTTGTTTGCCTGAAACCACTGGAATCTCAGTAACTACTGGTCCAATTAGCAAAAAATGCGTCCAGGTAGAATCCTTGAGGAGGATAGTTAATCTTTTACTATGTTAGCGCGTTACCAACTTAGACTATACTATCACTTATAATCACGTGAGATCTTTATCAAGCGCTAACTTATTAGTAATTTAAAATCTGAATGAGATTTTACCATGCCAGCGCGTGATTAGACGCGTGATTATCCTAGACTATACCATCATCTTCCATTACAACTTATTAGCAATTTAAAATCTCTGAATGGGATTTGGAGGAGTAGTTCAAAGATGGTAATGCGCTAGCGAGGTGCTAGCGCATTACCTTTGGCTACTCCTCACTAATCACTTACCATCAGAGAGAGAGAGAGAGATATATAGAAAAAATACTTTATTGCACACAAGACAAAAATAAAAAGACATAAACTAAGATACTTATTACTATAGAATACTGTGTAAAGGCGGTCTTATTGAAATCACAATCGAGCTTGTTATTAATTTAAAATCTTTGAAGTTACGCTTTTTAGCGCGTACTGCTTATTTCTGTAGTATTAATAATAAAACATTAATATGTGAGGGTAGTTCGAAATAAAATACTTTTACACATATAAATTACATTTATTTCTTTATAAGAAATCAAATTACCATGAAATGTTCTTCAACAATGTATTCGTATTACACTATATTCGTTAAAATATTAACATAACTGTTTAGTCCCAATGTAAGTAGTTTGTTGTTAAATATAATTTTAATAAAGCCTCAACTATTAACGTAATATTTGGGGTACGATGTTATTACAACAATTTTAGTTAAAACACTCACAAACTATCCAGTGAATCGCTTTGGAAGAATAATGACACAATTCTAACAAACTAATCTTTCGGAAGAGCAGTTTGAAAATTAAACCAAAATCAAATGAAATAATGACTTGAGTGATTAGATTTAATAACAAAAACAAGAAAATATAGTCTTCTTATGAAAAAATTACAATTTAAGTCACGTAAAACAGAAACGTCATAAATTGTTGTTGAGAAATATATTTTTAGATTCATAAAGGAATTATTCTAAAAAATCTTCGTAACATAATCTAAATGTTTCTGTTCACATGACTGTAAAAATCACGTATTAAAGTATATTTTAAGCAAAAACAAACGAAATAATATTTAGACAAGAAATAAAGGAATGACCGAAAATAATCTCAAAGAAAAGCTATGAACATGGACAAACCAAGAAAAAACACACGGAAAATTGACATAAAAATAATTAAATTTATATTATAAAATGATTACAAAGTTGTAGCACACGTTTTAAAATAAAATAATACTTTATAAATAAACAATCTATTAAATAAGTACAATTTATAAACTGATAAAATTATCTTATAACAGTAAGTCTAAGCGCGCACTTTGCGATGAAGGAGCTACATAATTTGAAATATTACAATGTGACATAACATGAGCAAATTTGCAAAACGCTGCAAATCAGAAAAATGTCTATTATTTATTGTTAAAAAGATATTACATAATTTGCCTTTCCCATTTTCCTTTATGGTACTGAGGCATGACAACAGAGAGGAGAAAAAGATGCATTTGAAATGACAAAAGAGTACAAACAGGCTTATTATAGAGCATCTTCGTGTTAGGACTAAATTCTCGACTAATTTCTTCCAAAATATTCTACTTTGATCACATTAGTCACACCGGCCGAATAAGTTAGATAAAATGATAGTAACTGACAAGGTAGAGGGCAAAACATGAAGTAGACGATCACCTAGCTACGGGTTCGATCGGGTCAAAGCGGTCACAGGTCTTCCACTTCTTGCCGCTATGAGAAAAGTTAAGGACCGAATGGATGTAAAGGCATTAATGAAGAAAATAACATAGGTACTGAAGTACGGACATGACCTATAAATATGATAAACATGATAGAGAATAATATTGAAATAGATTGTTATTATAAGAAATATTACAACCATATGAAAGGGTAAGAAGGGTTAAAAAGCGTGCCAATTTCTTAACGAAACAAGTAGAAGTTAGTCAAGAAAACAATGAATAAAATAAACAATTACCATTACTGAAATAACAGCAAATTCGCTGGGCCACTGCATCTAAAACGTTGTGGTATGAAAGAAGATGTAGTCACTAAAATTGAGAAAGGTATGCTTAGATAGTTTGGGCACATAGAGGGAATTAATGAAAGGAGCCCGACAAAAAGGATTTATAAGGCAAGAGTGAATGGGAAAGTTGGATGGGGAAGACCAAGGCGAACGTTCCTGGACCAAATCCAGAACTTTTTAAATAAAGACCAGGTCAAAAGTACTTTAACTGACGAACTTGTATGAAAGGTTTAATGAGAATGAAAGAAGCGAAAGATCGTGGCAAGTGAATGGACGTGGTCTCTGCCTACCCCTGTGGGAATGAGGCGTGATGCTATCTATGTACGTACTTTTTAGTATGAAATGCTTCGTTTCACTGTGAGAATATAAATGTTACATGGTTAGCTGACGTAAGCCATAGGCACCGCCATATTTACGTTGGGTACTCTCCTAAGCGACATGCGATTGATGGACGAAAAATTTAGGGCTTTGGATCAAAACTTTCACTTTAAAAACGCTGTTTTATTGGTGAAAGTATACTGTTTTAGTTTTTTGCTGCAGAAAATGTTGATCTTCTCTTCAAAGTCTAAAAATTATATCAAAATGAAACTGTAATGTATTGGAAATAGGTTCCACCTTTGAGTAGGCTCTGAGAAGATAATGTTTACCGTCAAATTTTTTTGCGAATTTTATAAAAGTAACAGGTTTTTTATTCTTCTCAGTTGTGGTAAAATTAGCAAAGTTTTCAGAAACTATAAAAATTCTCTGTGTCTCAGATTGTAGCTATTTGAAAGAATCGTTGTGTGCGCTTAGACTAATAATAATATAGACACTTAACTTATTGGTAATATCAACTTCCATAGAAGCTCGTAATGTCTTAGGACAAATATTGTTGTTTGTTCTAAAATAGACGCGATTCGAGACGACTTCAACTTAAATTGTAACCTATTCAAGACTTTAAACATTGCGAATTTATATAAAAAATGAAATATTTGTATTAGATCATTTTACATAACGTTACTAGCTATTTTCTGCGGTATTACCTGCGTAATTCCCGACATCTTTAAACCGTCTAGAGACCATGTTTGTTGTGTAAAGAGTCTCCTAAATTTCAACCTAATCCAGAATCGCTTTGAAGATCTTATTATTTGTGAATGAGTTAAGTGGTTTGAAACTATCTTAACATTGTTGCCTATTCTCTGCGATGTTACTCGCGTAGTTCCCGACCTCGTGAAACCGTCTAGAGACTGCCTTTGTTACAAAAGAAATCTCCGAAACTTCAAGTCAATTGTGAATCGTTTTGAAGATCTTTTAATGACTAAGTCAGTGAGTTTAATGATCTTAAATCATCTTTGCATTATTGTTTTTCTAACATAACCGGTTTGAGGCCCATCGGTTGGTTTCAAACTCTGTCACAGCCGTTAGTTGAAACAATAACAGAGAAAGTCCTACAAATTTTGAAATTACCACAAAAATAAACTCCAGTTCAATAAAATTGCATCAAAATTAAAAATAAATGAATACGTGTAGTAAATTTATAGGGAATATTAATGAAATCATTCGATATGATATGAATGGATGGTCTATTTAATGTGAACATGCGCGAAAAGATTTCAATTAAAAGATTGCATAGTCTCGAATTACGTCAAGTATTTTAATAAAACCAAAACACATATTAAACTCTTACCTATTATGGCAACATTTTCTATCAATTTTTTATCTGTACATCAATATTTTTTTAACTATTTACAATAAATATATACAATTTTACAACAATAATAATGCTTTTAATACGCAATTTTTCATATTCACTTTGAATTTGATTAGTTAAATATAAACGATAGATAAGTTACCTATTCTATTAAAATTCAGTCTTAAGCCGTTAGAGAGAAGTTAAGACAACAATTACATAATATTTAAGCACAATTGACATAATATCTTTTTAATAATTCTTAAATTTTTTCAGCGTTAAACATATAAATTGCAATAAAACTAATTATTCTTTTCGTTTAAACTATAAACAGATGTTTTTGGTTTTTGCATTGAAATTTTGAGTCAAATTTAGGGTGTGTTTTGTTGTTTTTTGGGATACGTCCGCATAATAATGCATATCTTACACAGGTTTTAATGGGACTTCTTAATGTCGCAATGGGTCCACTAATTTTACCGAGAGTGAAAATTAAATTAATATTTCAAGTAAGAGTTATGTTAACAGTAAAAAAAGATTGATAAAAATATTTACTATAAATCAATATATCGACGTAATAAATCGTATTTGGTAAGACCTCAATAACGTCAGTTATTCAATACTAAACTAAATTTCACTGTGAGCTAAAAGTAATCAAAACATACAAATTCTTGGTGAACTTACAGTAAAAACTTCTATTTTTTCGAATCACTTCTGTTGTAATTGATATTTTTCGTTCGCAAAATATGGATCCCAGACCAATGGCCACAGTATTTTTTTTCTGATTAAATAGGGTCTATTTTCGGTTTTTAATGGCTTACAGCAAATACGGTTTGTTACGTGGGTATGTAGTTTTGAAGGTCGTCTTATAATCCAAAAAATGCAGTGGCATAATTATTTTTTATGTACGAAATGACACATTCAATTACAGATTCGATATAAATAATCAGTTAAAAGTCATAAAAATAGTGAAAGCATTACATTTTCGATTTTTATAATAGTAGTATAGGGAATAAAGTATTTTAGGTTTTGATTTAATTATAAATGTTTTAAAATAGGTATCCAATTACCGAAATTTATCAAAGAATTTTAATTATTTTACTGTCGATTAAAAAAATTCGATCGCAGATTCCGATGAAATAACGTCACATATAATTTTATATGTGGCAATAAATTAGTTTTATTGTAATGTATTTTATAATATTGTAATGATATACAGTTTATTAATTAAATGTAAACACAATTTATAATGGCGGGCAGATTATTTAATTTTTACAAACTTTTATCATATTTAAAACAAAAAAAAACATGCGATTTATAAGCCTATTTTGAATTATTTTAAAAGACATATTTTGCTAATAAAATAATCTCCCCACCATTGTCATTTATAAACTTTTAATAGAAAAAACAATTAAATTTTAAATCAGCCGATCGCGATAAAGAAAACAGGTATTATTATTTCACTTTATAGAATTTTTATATTAATTACAATTATTACCAATTAATAATATGAGAATAACTGTCTATACACAGATTATCATAAACTTCCGATAGTAAAAACAATTATACGTAATTAGCCGATTGCGCATAAGAGTATATAGTTTTTTTTAAATGTCTTTTTTTCACTTTTACGGGGAACTACATTTTTGTTTCTAAGTAGTATTCGTTAATTTCTCACCTACATTCCGATTTATTGTCCGATTGCCTGGTGTTGGGTTCAACGGGCTTCAAAGCTGGTTTTAATTCTATTTGTGACGTTGTAACTGTAAAAGAAAAACTATATTAATATTCATCCTTAAATAAATAAAACAAGGTAAACTTTGTACGTATAGTACACATATCAGAAGTGAAATTTCTTTAGCAAATAATTTTGTAAGTTTTGTTTATATTTATACAAATCTAATACTTTAGATTTCCGAAACTTAGAGGGAGAGAAAAAGGAAGATATGTTAGGAATTTAATGAATTTACTACAAACAATTTATTGAAATCTCAAATGAATTCTAAATAGAAATGCCATGTGTTTTTTCGTCAATATTAGAAATTATTAATGAAATTTTGTATTTTAATTCATGAAATATTCTATATTTTATGAAAAATAGTATATTAACTTATTAAATGACGAGTGGCGGAGTAGTTTTACGGATGAAACGCGTGGTAAGTGTCACGAAGACGTGCAGCGATGTTTTGCTTATTCGTTTGAAGGTTAGGTAGTTTTAATATTTACAAATAACATGTGGCATTTTAATTTGCCACTTGTCATTTTATCATTTAATATACTATTTTTCATAAAATATAAAATAAATATATTTAACAAATTCTCTTTTCTAAATTTATAATTTATGATACTGTCAAAAAACACGTGGTATTTTTATTCACAATTCGTCAGTTGAGATTTTAATAAATTATTTGTCTTAATTTTCGACACTTTTAATATTTTAAAGACCATTAAATTCCTAACATAATAATAACATCCTCTAAGTCTCGGAAATCTAAAGTTTCAGATTTGTATAAATATAAATAAGACTTAAAAATTACTTTGCCAAAGAAGTTTCACTTCTTACATGTCTACTTTGTACGCACGCACTTTTAAATATTTTTTCTATGAATGAAGAGATCGTGTAGAAGAGTAGTGGGACGCCAGTTAGATTTTACTTACTTCATCTAAAACGAAACAATCCCATCGTATATTTTAATATCAGACAGTAATTAATATTACTATCATGACGATCCAAGTGACATTTACGAGCAAACTATATAAACTAGTAGATTTTTATGACTTGAATCCGTTTTCCATAACAACGTCCCAATGTTATTTATCCAGTTACAAAAGTTATGGCAAAAACAACATCGCCCGACTAAATAAATACAGTCATACGCAACTTAATTCAGACGTTACCTAAAACTTTCGCTTGTTACAGCGAAATAAAGTTTTGTATTTACACGGCAAATAATTCAACGTGAGTATTTCGCATGGCGCCCGGTTTTCGTCTCGGTTGAGGTAACTTTTACTAAAGTAAACTATAACACTATTTTAAACGCGATTGCTTTAGGCTTATTGACTTTTGTTACCTTGCGTAAGTAAACTTCATGTGAATCATTGCATGACTTTTGCTTCCACAATATTACCGGAACGTTTTATAGAATAGTCTTTTGGAATTTATATATAACTTCCTTTCAGATTATTAGATACACAATTACATAAATAATGAAATGAAACGATCTTTATTTGCGAATATGGGTCATATACATACATACATAGCCTCACGCCTCATTCCCATAGAGGTAGGCAGGGACAACATCCTTCCACTTGCCACGATCCTTGCATATCTCCTTCGCTTCTCTCATTCTCGTTTAACCTTTCATACAAGTTCGTCAGTTTAGAGTACTCTTGACTTGGCCCTTAATTAAAATGTCCTGGATTTGATCCAGGAACATTCGCCTTCTTCCCCTTCCAACTTTCACATTCACTTTTGTATCATAAATCCTTTTTGTCAGTCTCCTTTCAATCATTCTCTCTACATGCCCAAACCATCTAAGCATACCTTTCTCAATTTTAGTCACTAAATCTTCTTTTATGCCTTATATCACACTATTTCTTACTCTGTCACTAAGTTTCAATCCACTCATACTTCTCAAAGCTCACGTCTCTACCGCATTTATTTTACTTATGTGATACTTCTGCCATACCTAACTTTCACTACCATACATCAGTGTTGGTACCAACACTCCTGCATGCATAGCCAGTCTAGCCCTTTGAGATACCATCTGGCTATTCATAAAGGCGCGCAGGGCACCATTTACCATATTTCCTGCATTCACTCTCCTTTCAATATCACTTTCACATGTTGTAACATCTTTTGTAAATTTGGATCCCAAGTATATAAATTCTTTCACCTCTTCCACTTGTTCTCCGTCTATCAAAATATTGCCATTCATCATGGATTCATCTCTTTCAAAAACCATAACTTTCGTTTTGTTTACATTCACTTTCATTCCTTTCCCTTTCCCTTTCAAAGCTTCATTCATCATATTTAGCATCTCCTGTAGCTCATTAGCGGATGACGCAAGTATTACTTGATCATCAGCGTAAAGTAAACATTTGATGAGTAATTCATTCATTCTTAACCCATACATACTTTTTTTTAAATCTGTTAAGTTTTTAAAGTTTCGATCTGTTTAATTTTAAGCACTAAAAAATTCGGACATGGAGTAAAATGTTTTATCACACAACCATCGAAAGTGGCATTTCTTGAATGATAGTTTATCCGTTAACATAAACGACGACACAATTTTGTTGTACCTTTTATACACATGGCATTTGGCGACTTGGAGCTTTGTGTTGGACGATGCCTGTGGATCGATGACAGAGATGATATTCGAATCTATATACATATTTCACTTTACAACGAATATATCTAACTAATACATTTTTAAATTCGTTACATCATTTACATAGAATGTCCGACATTAGTCAATTTAAAAATTCTCTACAGTTATTGAAAGAATGTTTTAAATCTGTCCAGTAATTTTTAGCTAGATTATGATAAATTGCTAAAAATAAAAACAAAAATTCAAGATGCAAAACTTTTGTCTATAATATTAGGGAAGAGATTTATTTGTAATACTTTATTGTCTCATAACTTTCTATACATATTTGACACTCTGGAGTTAGACTCGGTATACATTATTGGTGAAACGGTATTTATTATACGGCGAAACCGTCGGGAACAAGTAGTCTTTTTATAAACGCACAATTTTTTAATTGTAAAAAAAAATTAAAATCTTTTCATTCCTATCATCAATATTTTTTTTTTCTTGTAGTGGATAACAATTGATTTAAATACAGTTTTTCTGCCTGCCAATCTGTAGAGGAGCAGCGTGGTGGGTCTATGCTCTAGAAACCCTCGCTCCTTGGAGTGAGGGGGGCCTGTGCGCAGCACTGGGACGTTAATAGGCTGTTAATTTTATTTATTTATATTATTAGTTTTTCTTACCTTACAGTTTTTCTTACCTTACAGTTATTCTAATAATTATTATTTAAATTTCTTTTTTAAATAAATGCTCATATATTCTTAACAATAAGTTTAGTAACTTCATACGAGATGGCGAGAGATTTCACTTTTGTTTCTAATATTATCTGTCTAGTTATAAAAACAGGCAAAAAATCAAAAGTGCGTGACAGATATTTATACTGTGAATATATTTTTGAGAAAACATACCATTAGTTTTTCTATGAGGCAAGGTACTTGTTCCGCGATCCAGTGAGCTTTTGTTGTAATAAGCACTGGTGTTCTCAGCATTCACTCTTATTGGGGGTGTGTTGGTCCTAAAATCCTGCATTAAGCTCGGCTCTAAATGGTAGGGATCAATTTCAGGCATTTGAGCCAGATGCAACGGGTTCCTTACACCGCTGTATATCCCCGGGGGATATAACTCCGGTGGCATGCACTGCTCCACTGGGAGCTGAAAGGCAAAGATATTAATAGCATGGTTAAGGTAACAAATTACCTTTAAAGTATCAGTTTAGTAGTAAAACGTATGAATTAAAGTCGATAATTAGTAGTAAAAAGTGTGTTTTAGATACAAGTGACCTTTTACGGTATCTATTTTATATTAAAATGTAAGGATTAACATGTTTTAAATAAGTAGTGTACTGTGTATAAGTAATGATAGTGAAGTTTTGTGACTTTGTTTAATATAATTGCTAACGTTTTTATATCAAAGCCAATATTACGGAGTAATTATATTACTCGTATATACGGGCACATGAAAAGTGTGTTAATTGTCACACACAGTGTTTATCCATCTTTAAAACACGCGTTAAAGAGATCCATTTAATTAAAACCTGCTGTGTATAACACGTTTATATCTTTCTTTCTTTTATAAATTTATTCCGTTCACATGTATTGATATTCCATACACAAATAATAAAAAAAAAAACTTTATATCATTATGAACTAAAATTTTTATTTGTATATTATATGTCGGACAATATGAGAGACGGAGAGCATAAATCAAAGGGGCGTATGGTTCTCCGCCGAAATCGTTATTAATGGCATCAATAATTTCCGTACTGTGGGCGTTCGTGGGCAATGTTGGTACAATGAAACACTTTATTAATTAACTTAGATTATAATGTTCAATCAATTAATGTTCCCCATATTAAATTACACAAACTCATTAACAATAATAGCTAAGAACGCGACAGTTTCAAAAGTCGACCGCAATGGCGGGCCGTCCCCCGAGAACTACCGAGAGACGCGCCGGACTGCCACTTATTGACTCTGCCCCACGCCGATAGACAGATGACGCCAGCGTTCCACAGACTTGCACACAGACCAGCGATTCACTTACAATATCACTCCGACATATATTTAAGTTTCTGGCACTGTTCTGCCATATTATTTATTTTAGTCGTCTTTTCATCATACAAAGGATGTCTGGAAGAGTTTGCTTGTTGCAATAAGACCGCCTTTGCACGCTTAAATCATAGTAACACGTGTCTTAATTTATACGACTGTCTTTTTATTTTTATCTTGTGTGCAATTAAGTGTTTTAGCTTACTCTTCTCTCTCTTCTCTGTGTAACACTTGTCAGAATTAATTGCAGAAGTAAACTCGGAAAAAATCTTAGGTTCCTAAGTACTTTGCATCCTAAGTTTGCAGATAACGGCTTTAACGGATTGATATTTCATACAAGATCTTTGGTAGATAAAATGTCTGAGTAAATAATAATAATAACACTATTTCACATGTTTGCAACTACGAGGAACTGACCTTTAAACGATGCATTACACTACCAAAAACACGACGGATTTAAAAATTTGCTTAATTATATAAATGTGAAAACTTTTGTAAGAAACCACTATATACCCACGATTGATCTCATTGAAGATATATTTTGACCTAATTAATTTGAACGCAATTTTACGACCTATAAAATAAATTTAGTCGAAACGCTACTTTGCCTGCATAAATAATTAAATTCTTAAAGTAATAGAAACTCTAAAGAGCGACAGAGAGTTGCTTTTTGTAAACAATAAAAAGGAAAGAAGACAAACATTAAGTAGTAAACATCTAATATTAACACCGTGATTGGTATCTCAAATGTTTCTAAGCCCAAAGCAATTATAAAATTCAATAATAAATTTAATTTAATGTCTTTTTATTTTATAGTTTCGGAATAGGAATATGTAGATTACATAAAGAAGATGTTTAATACGCCCATGAATTATGAAATTAATTCTCAAATTTCATTACCCGAAAGTTACATTAAATAATTTATTTCCAACAAATCTGTTCCAAATTAGACGTAATTCAGTCCGAAGTCTGGTACACTGGTGATACTAACGAGACAAATAATTGTACCGATAATGATGATAAACATGAACATGAACAGTTAGTACAATTTATAAAATAAAATATATATATATCAAAAGCCTGGATAGTTTTATTTTTAGCCTTATTATAAACAGTGGCAATAAAAAAGAAAACAACTCACCAATCCACTTGTGTTTAATGGCAAGGAGTTTTTATACTTCAACCAATTCTCATACACTTTATCGTACGATGCTCTACACTCGTTTGGTCCAACGTTGGGCATGTGGGCCAAGTTGGACGTAAAGCCCTGTATACTTGGGCCAATGTTTGGCATTTGTATGCCATGTTGGAACTGGTGTACTCTGAAGTCCAATGGGCGAACTTGGACGTATTGGCTGCATGTGTCGTGCTCGTAGTGACGTTCGCAATTCGCGTCATATTTATCTGGATCGGACTTTGAGAGCAGCGGTCTTATTGAACTGTAGTCTGTTGCAGACGATTTATTTGAGCAATTATCGCTAATTTTACCCTCAATTGGTATTATGTCTGGATTCTTATCTGGACAACGAAACGATCAATTAATAAACAAGTGTATTTAGCAAACAATCTATATAAATGCGCAAGTAATATGATATATTTATTATATCTATCAATCTTTACACTAATGATTTGTAATTGTAAAATTAAGGTCTATAAGACTATCTTTTACATAAATTTATTATTTTGTCATTCGAAACCCCAAAAGTGCACTAATTTAAGTGAATATTGTATTATTTATGGAAAATTACGTTCACAAACCATAACGGTTAAACCGCTTAACTTTTTTTGACGACATAAGAACTTGTAGCCACTGAAGCTGTTTTAAATGAAATTTCTACAAAATTTCATCTCCAAAGCTTAGGAAAATTCCTATTTTCAAATGGATAGTATATTTTTTAAGAATCCTTACCCAAGGGTGCAAAAGAGGGAATGAAAATACAATACATGAAATAACATTTATTGACCCAAAGGCATTACAAATAAACTGTGATACAGAGCTGTTACAAAGAATTATCTATGTATTATATTTGCTACATTTTATTCCCAAAATTTCTCGACCTAGGGTATAATATCGCAAAGAATGAGATACAACAAATTTATGCCCCATTAGGTCAACCTTCCTTAAAGCGTCCCATATTAAGGGGACGCCTTACCCATTAAAACAATCCTATAAATGGCTCCTAAATGTACTTAAGGGAAGTTGGTGAAATCAGGCATAAGTCACTCTATATAGTATTATAACTATAGTTTAAAAGTTTATTCTGACAAATACATTGATTACTGTTCAGATTAAGATAACTGCTGACCAATTACCAACTTTTTTTTCATAGAAACCTATTATTTACCGACACATATAGGAAGAGAATTGACAACACATTTATAACGTTAAAAGTATATTATTTTAGAACTTACCTAAGCTGTCAACGCTTTCGCACTCAGTGGTCCCAGTGAGTGGAATATTAGATATCTCATCTTGTTTCCTATGTGTTTTTTCGTTTTTCACATCTGTAAAATAACTTAAACTTAACAATCTTTCATTAGACAATATGTTTCTTTCGGTACATATAAAGAAATACAGATTTGTGCATAATTTATTTATTGCATTCATAAAGTAACATTAATTATAAGTGCAACGCTGTCAGGGTGTTCTTATATATTTTTTTAAAGAAACAATGTCGAATTTATTTCATACTGCACATGTCTCTTATTATGTCAAACAAACCATCACTATTATTAACGTCAAGAAAACTTGTTATAAAAGGTGTCATTAAAATAATTTCGATTAACTTTTCTAAACGTAGAATACAAAGTGTAAATAGTAGAAAGAAACAAATATACAACCGTTGTACACACATGCACGTTTGTAAACGATTTAAGATATTGTATTTAAAACTTTATTGAGGTCCTTTATTATGGCTCATTTATATAAATAAACCGGAAAATGAGTGTACAGTTATCTTGGTGGAAATTATAAGGACTTTTTGCTTACTACATCCCACCCCATTACTTTTTCCTTCAAACTAAATATTAAAATGCAATTTGAACTCTACGAGTACATCTGCAATAATTTTTATATCAGCTTTTTTACACAATATCTATATTTTAGAAAAGAAAAAAAAAGCAGAATAAACATCGAAAGAAAATGCGGATTATTTTTCGTTTCAGTTTAATATTATTCAACAAAATTAAAAAGAATAGAGGAGCAATTTTCGCAATTAAATTCGAGACAACTTAATATTCTAAAAAAGGTCTCACCATCTCTCTTGTTACAGTATTTCCAGCAGAACACGAAGGCGGAGACAGCTGTGACAGCTGCTATAATGGCCACAGCACAAAGAACTGTCACTAAGACCGTTGTCAACTCTACACGAACTGGCACGTTCGCTAAAACAAGTTTTATATTTCAATAATCACATAATTGAAGCCATTATATTCGGTATGCATTTTAGTTTAGTACGGCTTTTAGAAAAATACAACATTATCCGTTGTCGCCTGTCTTTGTCTACACTTTTCTATTAACCCAAATGGAAAAGTCGAATCGAAGTTTTATTTTAATTCATCACTAACTAAATATGTGAATATCTGAAACTGAATTTTGTATGAATAATATCAGACAGAGGAGTAATTTGCCTCATCCGTTTGTCTGGACGAAGCTAATGGAAAGTGATACCTTAAAGAAACAATAAAATGTCCACTTTGTGAGATTTCAGATTAGTAGATTCATATATTTTTATTAGTTAATCAAAGTAATATATAAGTAAAGCATGTAACTTATAACTTGATTAGTATATAGTACATTTTCATGTTTAGTTTCCATTTTAGATTTATTTTATTAATCCTGAATAACGACATATTCTGTTAGTCTGAAATTGCAATAATAAAACCGTTGTAGGAAGTTACATTAATAAGGCAAATTAAACAAAAAATTCCTCGCCTTTTTACTTGATTAATGAAGTCATGTAGAACTGAGTTATTCAATATTAACGTGAACTTTAAACGAAAAACAAATTAACTTTGATGTGTTATTTTATCAATAATAATACATACCTGTATGTCTTTGCGGATATTTAAGCAAACTCGATGAAAGTGTGTAGGATTCACTTAACCCTTTCTTGTTATAAGCACGTACTGATATCCCAACCGCATTGGTGCCGGATAGACCCCATACGACAAATTGTGGGTCTTCACTACTTATGTTCCGTAGTAATAAACCAGTTGCCATATCATATACCTAATGCAATAAATAAAATTAAAGCACATATGCTTTATTTAATTTTTATTGTCTAATAAATATCTAAATTTATTTTTTTAGTCAGCCACATTATTTATTAATAAATATTTACAAAAAAACCTTCCAACTCTGTATACATGAAAAAATAAGAACTTTTAATATTGCTTTTCATCAAATTTAGACCCAAAAATAATTATTCTACTACATGTATTCCATACATTACTATATATTATATTGTATCTATACATTTATTTTATGAACAGTAGTTAGAATATCACAAAATATTGCAAGAAAAGCATTTTATTGTATTGGAAATAACAAACAAATAGTCAAATTTTCAAAGTTTATTGTAAATCATTAGTAAGGAGGGACTTTTAAAAAGAAAGACTCGCAGAAAAACTAACTTGTAATAAGAAAGACTGTCGCAGTCCACCATCGTGTCCAGGAATACAGCCCAGTGTCAAAGAATCGTATGTGACATTTGTTATCTCACAATTTTTCATTGCTGATGGTTTTTCTGTGGAAATAAATTCTTACCTAAATTAACTCCGCATTATCATATATCATATATAAACAACTAGGGACATTGCAGCAAAATACATACATTTTAATCATTATAACAAAATGACATGCAGGTAAAGGAGAGAAGAATGGAATAGTATCAGTCTGTTTCTTAAACTATTTGTATAAAAAGATAGTTTTTGTCTGCGTATTGGGTTTATTAAAATATCTTTATGTGGCCATAAAGTATTTTTGCAGATTATAACAACACTATGTTATTTTGTTGAAAATAGATTTATGACATTTTCTTAGGTTTTCACGATTTCCATTTCTGATAAAATTATTGTACGGCTTTCTTAACGGTTAACCATAAACGTGATAAAATTACTAAAATGTGTTGTATTATCAGACATACTTAAACTTCCCAATAGAATTTCATATGTTCAAATAAAATACCGAACAGATAGTATTTCATTAACAACGAAGTTATACTTATAAAATAAAATAATAGAAACAAAAGATATAAGGTAATATTAAATCCATTAACCTGCAGGCAAGATATGAAATAGACAGGGCGTGTCCTGCCGTCCCACCGCATTGCTGGCGGTACATTGTACCCATCCGTAGTCCGACGAAGTGTTAACCATGTACAAGTATCTATCTAAACAACAAATTTTGTATTAGTAATATTAATTATTATATAATATAATTTAACTTTGGCAGTGCCCAGTTTTGCTAAAACAAACTAATATAGATATAAACATAAACAATATAGAAATATTTAAAGATTTAGTAATTAAAAATGTTTATTATATTTCATTGTTTATTATAAACTACATATTGTACAAGCTATTCCCGTCGAATCATCGGATCAATTTGTCAATCGAAACCAATTAAATATTTTTATTAATATAAGTTCCCACTTAAAAATATCAAAATCGATAGTTCAGGAAGAATTACTTCCTAAATGAATTATAGGTATGAGAATAGAAAATTTTTCGTTGCATAAGTATAGAATTTTTATATTTTTCCGATACTTAAAATGGTTATATCGTCTCAAATAACTGAATGTAAAATAGACGAAATAAAACTTTTACGATTGATTTATATACTCAGAAAATAAAACATGAGAAGGATGTCATATAATGTACTTTACCGAGATTATTATGTGCGTTCATAGCATAGGTGTTGAGTTCAAGCTTGGAATGGGTGGTACTGTTGAACCACCAGTGGTAAGACATTGGCTCCTGTTGAATAATAACAATACTGAATAATATTATAATAACAAACCTACTAACTGATGGTAAAGTGAAAACATAAAGAATAAATACCCCAGACAAAGTAAACGTATTTTCATTTCATTCATTACGAAATAACATATGACAATGAAAACTTCGATGACATTTTATTGCGAAAACTTATTTAATTCATAACTTGTCTAGATACATTAAATTTACATTACATAGGTTTACTTAACAAAATTTCTTGTCAGTATGTCTTTAATAGAATCAACATTCAAAACTGCTGTTAAATTCATTATGAACCGATTGATTAGACGATTCAAAAGAGATTGTGAATCCAACTTTGCTATAGAATATTGATTTATTGAGAATATAAGGGATTTGTAAATAAAAAGTAGATGTCATTTAACCGCGAGGTATTTTCTATAGCATGCAGTTTTTACTCAATAACAAGACAGAAACGTACTTGTTAATATTAATCATATCACTGACTATTCACGCATAAATGTGTGAAAAATTGTATTGATAAAAAAGGACTAAATATACAATACACACTAGACACCAAGCAAACAAAGCTCTACTTGGAATTGAAACGTTTCCCTGTAATTTGTAGTTTGTAGAGTCCCATGACAGAGTGTAACATGAATGCACTTGAATATACGAGTCGACTGGTTTATTACATAATATTGACACTTATAATATATTTTGCAGAAAAAAGACCATCATTTTTTACCAATGATAGAAAATTAGTTATCAAAGTTGACGTTTCTTTTGTTAGACTAGGGTGATGATTAAATACTGTAAATTAGATATTTTTTGTTTCATGGTAAAATTGATGTTATCATTTTATTTAATTGATCGATGATTATAGTTCAATGTGATTACTATTTATGAGTATTAGTTAATGTGGTAATTGCAGTGAGTTTCACTTGTTCTCTACTTCGTTTCCGGATTCATAGTGGTAATGGATTCAAAGGCTATTTTGGAATCTATTTTAAGCAAAAAAAAACATTGTTAACAGACAAAAGTAATTGATACATTAAGTACCTTAGGGTTAGCATCAACGTCGCAGTCTATCTCCACTATTTCTCCTCTCGCTGCTCTTAACACTCCAGCTTGTTGTGTTTTGCATGTCGGACTGTCTATATTTACGAAAATATAATCTTAATTATTACAAAAAAAAAATAGATATTAACTACATTTTACTACTTTAGTTTCGTTTACAAAACTTATGAAAACTATTAACTTCTTTTAATGCGCATTCCTATTCCTACTTTAGGGATTCAGGACTTCATTGAAAATTGTGTTTTTCATTTTATTTTAGTTTTTGATGTTTTTGCAATATAACTAAACGCCTAATAATAAAGCTCACAGAAGCTTGATTACATAGATTCTTAATGATTATTTTTATAGAAATATCATTTAAAATGAAGTACGTAATAAAATATACAAATTAATTCCTTATTTTGTCAATTACAAATGAAGATGCTAAAAATGATCCTGTGAATATGAACGCATCATTTGCAAATGCAATCGATAACAGCAATAATGCGCAAGGAGACGTTACATGAAAAGTATTTAAGAGTTTTAAGAGTTAAATGGAAGATAAAACTGTTGATTAACTTACATTTGACATCCAAAACTAAAGGTTCGCTGGCTCCATCCCCTAAACTATTCTTCGCAATGCACACATAAGCCCCGGCAACACGGCGCGAGACACGTTGGAGTACTAAACTTTGATTTGCTACAACGACCCCTGGACCAGGTTTCACTGCGACACCCTAATCAAAAAAAGATAACATTATCATCAAAATCTTCCAACTTAATTTTCGTTGCAACCAAAATACTTACATTATGAGTGAAATATACATGAGTATGCCACGGATTCGCTCTCACCATGCAGTCTAGATACACATCAGAACCTTCAACAACTTTATCAGCATCCAAATTTGCACCTAAAGCTAATTTTACTACTGGTAAATCTGTAAAAGGATTAACACATTATAACTTCGGCACGGCATAAAGATATTGATAAATAAAATCGTAAGGTGAGTCTAAGTTTAATCAAGTAAATGTAAGTTAAGTTAAAAACTTACTGAATAACTGAAAAATATAATACAAAGGCAGGATTAGAAATGAATATCAAAATAGATAATAATAGAAACTTCTCTGAAATGTTGCAGAGTTTAATGTGAAAACTTTTCTGGAAGTTAAACTTATAAAAGCAATGAGATATGAATAAGGAACTATATTAGTGATTCAGCAAATCTTTTGAATCCCTGAAATAAATTGTGTTTTGGCATAAGCTTTCTTCTTTATCATGTTTTAATTGATTATGAATCTGTTTTATTTATTAAAGTTATCAATATTTAACTCATAAATTATATTCTAAACTGACGTTGTATTTCCAGTTTCCATCCGTCTTCATGTGTCGAGTGAGAAAGCGTCGGTTGAACTGCTCTGCATGACAGCACTCTCCCTGCGTCTTCGATGGAAGGAACTAGTGTCAGAATACTGCTTGTTACGTTACCATCGGTTGATATCTGTTTCAAAATAAAAAAGAACATCTAGATGTCATTAAAGATGTCTTAACATCACCAAAATGAAGTATATATATGAACTGTTTTATCCCAAATCAACAAAATCAAAATAGTAGTAGATGCCTCATTACTCTAAAGTTCTGTGATATGCTGGGACTTTTTTATAATAAATAGTAGACCAAATAATTGGTGTTAACATTCTTAAAGAATTCAAGAGAAATAATTTGAATTACCAAATTCATGAATGTAGATCTAATCTACTTGAGTACTTATTTAAATGAGTCAGATTTGGAAAGGCATATTTAAATGACTCAGAATAATAAACTTCAAATATAATTTTGTTCCACTAAGCACCGATCCATTTGTCGGAAAATGAATAGCCACGGAAATACATTAGTATATTTCTCTTACAGATTTCCAATTAAATATTGCATTTAGGGTATCTGACCTTTTTACCAATGACAACAGTACTCCATTATAGACATGGTGATTGTAATCTTGATCAGAATGAATCATGATATAGATCAAGCCTTCCTAATGATCGCAAACGGTTTATACATACAATTGATTTGATCACAATGGATGACTCATTATGGTGACTGCAAAAATTGGTCTTGGAATGTTAATATCATTAGTATATAATATGGCAACAACGGAACCACAAAAAAGACCTAATCGAGATTACATGAAATTATTTTAAAGGGATGACGTCGGTTATTGGAAAGCAAACGCTTAACAATCCGTAAAATAATGTTATAACAAAACATCAGGATAATGCTGCCAATCTGTTGAGTAACAAAAAATAATTATCTAAAACAGTTTTTCTGCTTTTTAATGAATCATTTTGGATTTGCGAGTTACTAAATGTTGTAGAGAGAATACCAATGTGATGATTTTCGATTGGAGAACAGATAGCTGTATGGTTTTCACTATTAGTGTTTTTCTGTTTCTGCATTTTATGATTTTATCAAGTTAAGAAAGAATGGAATTTTTGTCACGATACGACGATAATTTTTAAATAAAAATAGATGTCCTCAAGATTTTTATAGTATTTTGATAACTCTTTGCTCTAAGTTTAACTACCTACCTTTTCCCTTATAGTTTTCAACCTGGTACCGCCTTTCCACCAAGAAATGTTGGGTTTAGGACGTGCTCCTACTGCTTGGCACACTAACTCCGTACTTTGTCCTGCTACAAGCGGTCGTTTTCCACCTAAAAGCCTCACCCATAGCGGTCGAACTGTGGACAACGGATAATTTTTATTGATTCATTAATATACTCTTTAATATACATCGCATAAAAAGTAAATGTGAAAGATGGTCTTACTCTTATCGCTAATCAAAAACAAATACAAGGTTGCCTAGTGAAAAGGGCTTGGTGTTTAATGTTTTTTTTATGTAGAATAAAGAATATAATAATATTAATTTAAGTTAAACTCAAATTTTGTAATTATTTTTTTGTGACATTTGACTTAAATTATTATTTTCTGTTATCAAATATGTATCTAATTAGTTTTGAATATTGTTGACATCAGTTAAAATGGTTTGCATGCTGTGATAATTTTTACTGTTATGTTTAGACTTAAAAATGCTAGAAGAGTCCGCATGAAGAACAAAAATTTCTGTTTATTTGAAAAATGTGATTAACCAGTCGTAGATTCAAGTGAAAGTACCATATAATTTAATATAACTACCAGAAAGTTTAATTTAGTGACACGAATAAAAATTATTTAAAAATATCTATATTAAATGTAAATTCGAGATATTTTGCATTATAAAAAGCACGGCCGACATACAAAAGAACAACTAGCCTTTACCGCAAAAGCTTTATGTAACATTTCAATTTCAAAGTTTTCCAAGCGCGGATTTACGTGGTTTTAATAAAATTGAATCGATGGCCTACATTTAGCAGTGTGGTATTTATTCCCGATATAGAAAGAATAGACGTATAAAAAAGGTAAATGTTGCTGCTCTGCTTTTAGTGAGTATAAATTAGAATTTTTTTTACGAAAATGTCAATAATGAAGCAAATCGAATCCTAGAAAATGTAGTTTTCACAATTAAGGGAACAAAAACAAATGTTGAGGATAAAGAAGATGGCTGTAGATTGGCTTTATTTTTTTGCGTTATTTCTTTGCATTGCGTTAAAATCATGAAGAACGTTGACCTAAAGATCAAAATCTAGTCTGGGGGCTAAAAAAAGTCTATATTTTCGGACTCAGCATAAAGGCTAAGACATAGGCCATTCTTTCTCTAAAGAGCTTATTTGATATAATAAGTTTTAATCAATGCTTCATATAATATTTTGCACAAATCTCTTTCAAGTTTGCAAAATTCATTACTTTATTAAGAGAATGAATTAATTAAAACATTAACAGACGTAAGATTATTTTATTCGCTCTCGTACTGTTTCGTTTTTAAATGCTAAAATGTTACCATCATGTGTTAAAGATGCTTATTGAAAATACGATTTACTTCTCGTTATCTAGTTTTAAAACACTAATACACGGAGAAAGCATAATAACAAAATATTATTTAGTGTTATGGCTTTTTCCTGTGCCAGACTGGCACAATTTACTTCGCCAGTGTCGCGTAGATAGATAGAAGACGCAATAAGTAACTTAAACAAACAGATTTGATTATTATTGACATTTGAATGGTCATATCATCGTACGAAAAGACAGTTATTTCTAAGCCATAGACAAAACACTTCACCATTATTTACATGAACAGATTAATACATTTCTCGAAACCATATCAAATACGTTCAATATTTCATTCAAATTCACAAAGGGACCTTCACACACAACATCCAAGCTGTCAATTACGAAGTTCTTCAGATTATCATCTCGGGGAATATAAATGGGCCTATTATATCGTGCTGCGCCAGTTTCCGCGGCTTTGAGATTTATGGGATCCATTTTGTGACTACTTTCAAGGGTTTGAGGTTTCTATAATAAATAGTTTTGTTACCCTTAACATTTTTAAACCGCCTTCTACAATTTTTCGATTCTCTTTTTACATTATTTATGATTGGTTTTCTGTTAACAATTGAAGTGGATTAAAACTGAGTGACAGAGTAAGAAATAGTGTGATAAGAGAACGTTGTGGTTTAAAAGAAGGTGAAGTGACTAAAATTGAGAATGGTATGCTTAGTTAGATGGTTTGGGCAGGTAGAGAGAATGAATGAAAGGCGACTGACAAAACGGATTTATGAGTCAAGAGTGAATGCGAAAGTTGGAAGGGGAAGGCGACCAAGGCGAACGTTCCTGGATCAAATCCAGGACATTTTAAATAAGGGCCAAGTCAAGAATATTTTAAACCGACGAACCTGTATGAAAAGGTTTAATGAAAATGAAAGAAGCGAAGGAGATATGCAAGGATCGTGGCAAGTGGAAGGATGTTGTCTCTGCCTACCCCTATGGGAATGAGGCGTGATGTTATGTATGTATAACAATTGAATATAGGGGAATGATAAGACTCAATTCGAAATAAACAAAATTTTAATCTCATTTTTAACGCAGTGGTGCGAGTGCTGGTTTTACTAGTAGATTTTAGGTAATTGCATTTTGTAATGTGTCTGCTTTTGGATTGGTGGCTTTGGGCATGGACTAGTTACTATCTTATTAGCCAAGTCGCATCAAAAAGCAAGAGATTGTGTTCCGGTACGATGCTGTGTAGAAACCACAAAATGTAAATTACCTGTTACCAGATTAGTGCGCTTCCATTATAGACTTTATTGTCACTTTCTATTACTATCACTTACCACATAAAATTATAACAATATTTTTTTTAATTTACTCATAAAAAAATTACAAGACTTATTAATTATATGATAATAATTATGTGAACGTTTAAATTTAAAGTGAGTCCGTACAAAGTACACGTGTCAGAAGTGAAACTTCTTTGGCAGACTAATTTTTAAGTCTTGTATGTATTTATACAAATCCAAAACTTCAGATTTCGGAGACTTACAGGGAGGGAAAAAGGAAGATATGTTAGGAATTTAATGAATTTAATTGTCATTAAAATATTAAAAGTGTCGAAAATTAATACAAACAATTTATTAAAATCTCAAATGACGAATTGTAAATAAAATTGCCACGTGTTTTTTGTCAATATTACAAATTATTAATTTTAATTATTTTGAATTTTAATTTAGAAAAGAGAATTTATAAAATATTTTTATTTTATATTTAATGGAACATATTTAATTAAATGACGAGTGGCAAATTAAAATGTTATTTGTAAATATGAAAACTACCTAAACTTCAAACTACACATCTTCTTGACGCTAATAACGCATTTCATCTGTAAATATTTTAGCCTCATGCGTCTAAAGAAGTTTCACTTTAAAAAAAATCATAATAATTTTGGCTCTTTTCACTTTATTAGTAAACCAAGTTTTGATTTATACGAGGAACATTTAAAGTTATTTTACTTACGGTTGACATCGATGGTGAGATTTTCTGAGAGCGGCATTATAGATGGGTCTGTGACAGCCTGTTGAATGTTGAAAAAAAATTATACATTTTTACTCGTTTTGCTAGAAGAGGTCCATGGTTCGGTAGGGCGAATTAAGAAAATTGCATTTTACAATTTGATTGAGTCTGTACTGGTGGAAGGTTCCAGCTGGGGCTCGTTACCACCCTACCAGCAAAAACGTGCCCCTAATCAAGGGATTCTTCTTCCTGTACGATGCTGTGAAGAAACCTCAATAGTAAATTACCTCTAACCTGATTAGCACTTCTATCTAAGTCGTATCATCCGTACCATCAGGTGTGATTACAGTCAAGCGCTAACCTGTAATCTAATCTCCTTAACGAGCATCAATATCTTTATAAAAAAACGCTTTACACAACACCAATATTTTATTCTTTTAATGGTATATATAAATAATCTATCCAGACATAAAGGTGACGTAGAAAATTATACGGAACCTTCAATGAAGTTGCGTAACTTTATTTTTTAATCATTAAATGAATAAATGTATATTTCACTACTTTTCAACGTTTGCTTGGACCATACAGTAGAACGCTGAACTTCTATCCTTTTCAGGGTTGTGCCAGGCATGCATGGCATAAAACAATGGTGCTCTATGAACTAATGTAATGTTTGGCACAATTTTGAAATAAACGATTTTTCCTTTCTTTTTTTTTTTCAATAAAGCATTTGTGATATTATTGGAATTATTTCATAAATACGCCTCTGTTAACGAAGCAAAAATCCATCAAATCAAAATATTCTTTATTCAAGCAGGCTCAAAAAGCACTTTTGAATCGTCAGTAGTCTGTCCGTTGCTAACAATTCTACCACCGGTTCGAAAAGTTGATTCCGCTGAGAAGAAACCGGCAAAAAACTCAACGGATACTCCTTTAAACATTGTTTTTGTACGTTGCATTTTGTGTGTTTAGCTTTCATGTGCAACTGGAATCAAGTCCAAACATCTTTGCCGGTTAAATAATCTTCAACATTATAATATGCCCTTTTGTAATAGGACTTTATTAACATATTTCTTAAAACTATGTGGAGGTAAACCCAGAAGTGAGTCGGGTATCTTATTAAAAATGCGTATGCTGAACCCGACAAATGATTTCACTCTAAAATATGGCATTAGAGGTATGATTTTATTTCTTGTATTATAATCGTGCGTTTCTCTCCTTTTTCCGTATAAATGAATGTTACCACGGATATATAAAATGTTATTCATTATATATTGCGAAGGTAATGTGAGAATTGATATTTTTCTCTTAAGGAAACGCGAGATCCCAATTGATATATGGCATTGTTCTTTTTTGTAACATAAAGACAGTTTCAATGTCCGCCGCCTTACCCCATAACAGCATGCGGTAAGACATAATGCTATGAAAATAAGCGAAATACACCATTTTGGCAGTTTCAACAGCAGTGTATTACCTTACATTCCTAACAGCAAAAGCAGCTGAACTATAGGCACCCCACTGAAGCCCAGAGTCTAAGGTCATTCCTCAGAATACTGTAGACACAACTTTCTTTAATGGACTATCATCTATATGGATTTTTACAGACTACTTTTGCACATAGCTATTATATATATATATATATATATATATATAATATATATATATATATATATATATATATAATAGCTAACGCAGAAAACGTTGTTATGCCATATAATTACTATTATCGCTATAAAAAAATAGGAGTTGGTAATAGAAAAGTGAAAATTTAGTGTTGTATGTATTTTTATATGCTGTATCACAAAAAAATAAAAATAAAAGACTTCGTCCAAAAAAATTAAAAAAAAATTTAAGGGTGAACAACCCTTATCACTTAGGGGTATAAAAATATATAGTAGCCGATTCTCAGACATACACGATACACTATACTGAACACAGATATAAAATTTGGTACAAATCGGTAAAGCCGTTATATATATATATATAACCAGAAACTGATTTAAAGTATGTCTGTTACAAACTTTGAGACTATCCAAATGAGCCTAAAGCCGGATTTCATTAAAAATACGATTTAAGACTACTTACCTCACCCACTAATTAACTATTTATTTGTTAGTTACCTGGCATGTAATTTCAGAGCCATAGTCGCTGCGCTGTAGTGTGAAACTAAGAGCTGCTCTTGCCTCAGAATTTGCAAGTAAAGCATGTGACTTCCACCATGATACCCTGGCGACTGGACGACCTGCATAGAAACAATTAATATAAAAAAATCTACGCCATAAACGAACGCACGAACTTCTTAAACTCATAGCATAAAAAACATTTATAGCTTTCAAACTATTAAAATCAAATGTTATTCACTAAAACTTATAAAAATGTATTTGAACTTAAGTAAACGAATAAATAAATTAAAAGGGCGTGCGTACAAAGTACACATGTCAGAAGTGAAACTTCTTTGGCAAACTAATTTTAAAGTCTTGTCTATATTTATACAAATGTTAACTTTAGATTTCCGAGACTAAGAGGAAGGGAAAAAGTGTCGAAAATTAATACAAATAACTTTGAAATCTCAATTGACTATTTGTAAATGTAAATGCCACGGGTTTTTTGTCAATATTAAAAATTATTCCTTAAATTTTGTTTTTAAATTTAACATTTGGAAAAGAGAGTTTACGAAATATTTGATTGTGATAATTTATGAAGAATAGTATATTAAATGACGAGTGCCAAAAGAAAATGCCACCTTAAAACGAATTAGCATAACAAACGCTGCATATCTTCGTGACGCTTATCACGCGTTTCATCCGTTAAAAATTTCCTCATAAGCCTAAAGTTAATATCAAATGTCATTCACACAAAGTAATATTAAGTATAATATAAGTATTTGAACTTAAATGAATGAATAAAAAAGAGAATTGGAAAGTTTTAACTTGATTTGAGAATATAAAATAACAGTACGTAATGAAAAAGAAGAAAAAAATATCTACTTCATTTCTCTCATTATCTAATATTTATGAAACTAGTTTATATTCCTATCATAGTGTGAATAAGGGTGTGTAGTGAATATTAATAATGAAAATCTAAGTGAATAGAACTTTGTTTGTGTGAACAAACTGAGGTTAGGTTAGTAGTACATGGATTTGTCTAAAAAAACCCTTATTATGAACGGACTTCAATTCTACATTTTATATTTAACAAGGTATGTAATTAACCTTGATTATATTATATACATGCCTATTTGTTATCCTAATCTTTGCTCGGAACGAATCCGAAACTTCTTTTTGGTAAGCGAGTCATACCTGTGTCAGAAACGGTAAAATTTCTTTTGTTTTCAATTCCCCAGTTTGTATTTTGACCCAATTGTAGTATTTATTCAAAAGGCACAAAACAAAAGGGTCACTGTTGAGGGTCGTGACGAAAGGCCAAATTAAATAGACGAGGGTTTAAAACAATAAAACTATATTCACTTAAACAAAATATTCGCGAATTGAATGCCAGTATAAGTAAATTAATAGTAGATGTACACTGCAACTGTTAGCTTGCTCAAAGAAATATATGGCTTATTTTTACATAAACTTAAAAGAAAGAATTTCTCAATAAACTTTTAATATAAAAAGCACGAATTTAGCACGAGTTTCTTAAATTCATTTTATAGAAAAAACGTTTACACAAATTGCATATCCTTTAGCAATAGTTTTATTCAATGAATTGCTTAAAAAAAACTCTTAACATTAAAACCGACCTTAAAGATTTAAAGGTTTATTTTAATTTTTTATTTATTTAATAAATAGATATTTACATTAAGATCCACTTTTAAGAGGATGCAAACAATGTCGCTGACCAAATTTATCTGCATATATACGTAATTGTAGATCCTTAGAGAGTACATTCAGAGAAGTAGCGGCTTCGACACCCAAGATTGGCACCACTAAATTTCTCTTCACAAAAAGAGAGTATCATGCTTAATTGTTCCTTTCCATCACGAGCTTTACGGCGAAGGAAAGGATCGAGAGGAAACCGGGAGTATTCTGGAGTTTACCTGGCCTGCAAACCCACAGAGAAGCGGCGTGCTGGATCTATTCTTTAAAAGTCTTATCTGTTACGAGTTAAGACGTGTCTGTGCCCAGCAGTGGGACGTTTATAGGCTTCTGCTCACCTTACTCAATAGGATACTTATAAGTTTTGGTTTCTTATATAAATAAAACAATAACTGCCGTCCCATATGAATTCAAAAGAAGAGGCTGTGAATTAGCCTTTTTTCTAAACAACCCTTGGGTTTGTGCCACAAAGGTGTACGAAGTTGATAGGGGTTTGGGTTGAGACAATGCCAGGAGTTTAATTCATAGGGGTGATTGTTCACTGTCAAGGGGCGGGGAAAACCGTTGCGAGCTTTGTCAAGCACACTTTGGGTTCAATTGTTTCTCAATTAACCAGAATTGTGGAATAATCAAAACGTGGGGCGAAGTTGTATTTCCCTCGATTTCGAGTTAATATTCAAAACGCCTCTACGCTTGTCGAAATAGTGCTATTAATATACAATTTCCGAGTGATAGTTTTGAACATGGTTTGATGGCCTCGCTGCGTTAGCTCAGGACCAGGGTAGGTTTCCTGATATAAGAAATTCAGGAAATTACATTGTCTAATTTGTCTAGTAGCTCGAAATTATTTTGCATTGGACAGATAATTAATTAAGGAAAATTTTGATTATGTGGGAACGGGAATTCCAATTATATAAATAAACGTACCCTACGTTAAAAGTTTAATATAAAATCCTAATTTTGTAAGCCGGCGTTTCAAAGGGAAATTAAATAAACAACGATGAGCTAAGTTTATAAAAGGGCTAGTATAACCATGGAAATTACAAAAACGTCTAAATGTTCAAAGCGCGAGTTCTTAAAATAAAAGGGCTATAGATTTGTTTGAACTCACTGAAGTCTGGAACTATCAGTCAGATAGTTTTTATAAAAATAACGAGAAGGCTACAGACTTATATCGGAAATAATTTATTGCCTAACTACAGATTAATTCAACACAAATTAAATAACTGATACATTATTTTATGTAAAAATATACCACTTGCTTACCAGAATAACGTAATGGGTTAGTAAGTTAGCTTTACCCAGGTTATTTTCTGATAATTTCCGGTCACGTCAGTTACCACGAGTTTCAAAATTGTTTACTTATAACATAAAGAAATCTTATAATTGGATAAAAACTGTCGTTAAAAAGAAATAGGATTTAATATATTTTTAATCAAAATCGTTGCTGTCTTATTACGTTGTTACAAAGCCGCGGACGCCATCTAATTTGTATATATTTAAGAGTTCTGAGAACAGAAAATTTGTTGAGACCATTAGCTAAAAGTTAAATTATAGTTGTTTACAAATTTTAACACCAAGATTAAAGGGATATACCTCCGACTGCGACGCAAGTTAGATTGACTTCAGTGCCTTCGTCGTAGGGGCCGAGCACTCCGCCTTTGATCTCGTCCCCTTCCTGGTTCAGGATAATCAAACGCTCTGGAGGAACTGGGAAGAAAATTGTCACATTACACTTCTTTTGTATAAAGACTTTTATCAAACGTCTTAGAACCAAACAAAATAACAACACAGTAATCAAAAAATGTAATCTTGAGACACTTTATTTCAGGTTAGAAAGGACAGAAATATCATCAATTTATCGAACTATTTATGCAATATACTTTATGCTAGCAAAACACAAATATAAAACATGCTAAGCTTCATGTTTTATCTATCGTAGGATAACATCAATTTAATGAGTCAATTATGTGGATAAGATTTTAATGTAATCTAATGGCTATAATATTTCAAGTATTTGAATCTTATTATTAAGCCACACACTGAAAAAATTTTTTTTTTTTTATAATCTAGACTATAATGCAAGAGAAAATATGTAAATCTAATTAAGCACATACACACATAACCGCTTATAATAATTTTATATTTTATATTATGGATTTGTTTTAAATTAAGTATTATTTTTTAATTTTCTCTTAAGTATGTAGGCTAGGCGTAAAATATATCGTAAAATTGAAACGACACAGACCCCGAATGTACAGGATTGCCTAGTTTAGGGGTTGAAGGTATTTTAATTATAAATTTTTCTTTTTATGCCCAAATTAATAAAGTTATTGTCATTATTTATGTATGACATTGATAACTTCTGCTTGATTACGCTAAGCATCATAAGACAGTCCAGTCATAGAGTTGTGAAACACGTAAAATGAAAAAGAATATGTGAACCAATTCCTACTTAAAAAAACTGTATTAAAATCAAATGTAATCATTTCAACTAGAATTTCTTAGAAATTGTAAATTTGGACAAGATATATACAAAACTTACTCAGAACGGTGAGGTTGAGTCTTGTATTTTTTGTAGGTGACCTGATGAAGTCCACTCTGCATCTGTATTGTCCACTGTCTTCTGGCCTAAGACACATTTTGAAACTTAATTACTCGTATAGTTAACCTGACGATGTTTCGCTTTAAATTAATTAGGCTGGCCAGAGAATTACACCCATGTTTTGCAGGTTTCTTGGACAAGAAACCATGACATTATTACGTGCATTCATCAGAAACCACTTTAACGGCCTCACTGGCGCAATGTACTCTCTTCAGCACTAAATTAGTAATTATATTTTCTGATTGTCTAAGTCTGGACTGGTAGAAGGGTTTGGGCGTAATTAAATACCACTCTAGCATCAAAAACGTGCCACCAAGCAAAGATATTTCTGTTCCAGTACGAGACTGTGTAGAAACGATAAGAGGTGAATTTTCACATACCAGGTTAGAATTTCTATCTTTTCTTTTTGTCGCTGGGAAATGCATTTATGCACCCTGACTGTTGGGTCGGGAGTGTGGGACTCCGTGGGGGTACGAACTCGCAATACTCACTAAAACCCAGCGGGGCCGCCATCAACCATAAGTGGGAAGCCAAAAGTTTATTGAGTCATTCCTGAACCTTCGGTTGCAGTCGGCTTACAGATATTCTACAGGGGGAGGAGTTGTATGAACCTCCGCCTTCTGTTTATTACACCCCTCCTTCGGGGCTGGAGTGTTTCGGCGGCATTCACCATGTCCCTTTGCCGTGCCTCCTTAAGTTGGCAGTCTCGCAAAAGGAGGCAACCACTGTCCAGAGCTGATCACTGTATTTGTCTGATGAGAGATTTGAGAGGTCTGTGCCAAACGGGGACGTCATAATGAGTCGCTGAAGTCCACAGGCGGTATATGCCACCGTGTGGTGAGCTGTGTCTAACGAGGCAGCGCTCGTAATATCTGGCCGACGGCTAACAGCCAACAGTTTGGTACAGAAATGTGCCGTAACAACCATGACTGGTAAGCACCTGTACCAACCTGTAAGAGAGCGATCCGTGCTCGCTGCACAGCCACTTGTTCAGATGAGGGTAGATCGTCTCTACTATGGCCCAGCCCGCTACTGGGGACCCGAGATCCGTCTTCCATCTTTGTGTCAAGGCTCTGTTAACTAAAACCCTGATCCTCTTTATCTTATCTGTGTCTGGTGAAGCGTTTGCCTTTTACCATCAGGTGATATCACAGTCAACCGCTAAACTTTCAGTAAGAAACTCACGTGTCTATACATTGGGCCGACACAGCACGTGATAGACTAATAAACATATAACTGGTGCTTTCTATTAATAATACAAACGGTACGAGTAACATGAAATGTCAACGTTTTTATTCTTAAAGAATATCACGTTTCAACGTCCCAGTTCCCATACAAATACGGACGAAAAAAAAAACATAAGAAAGATTTTGAATGAAGCTTATTACTTAAGTAAAACCGAGTACAGGCAAGCGACTTGTTTTAATAACAAAACTTTTGTCTTAAAAACATGCTGCCAAAATTTTGTTTATTGTTTGCATTATAATTTTGTTTGCTTGTGCTCTTAAAATGTTTAATACATCTTAAGGCCATGTATAGACAAGTTTCACATCTCCATGGAATATTTTCCAAGAATTATAAAATTCAATATACGATATATATATACATCATTTTCTACTATTTGATAAATATATATATAGTATTGTTTTAAACTTTTTACATGTAAAAATAGCTTTCAAGGGACTTTTTTTTCTTATAATATATGTACAGTCAATAATTAAAGATAAGATATTAATTTTATGAAATTTTTTGGTCGTTTATAAAATCATAAAATAAAACTTTTAGTGGCAGTTTTTCGAAGAAAAGTTTCTAAATCTTACCTAGCAGCGCAGATTTCAAACAACAAAAATGAAAAGTGCGTGCGTACAAAGTAAATATGTCAGAAGTGAAACTTCTTTGGCAAAGTAGTAATCTTTAGATTTTTGAGACTTAGAGGGAGGGGAAAAGGAAAATATGTTATGAATTTAATTGCCTTTAAAATATTAAGAGCGTCGAAAATTAATATAAATAATTAATTGAAATCTCAAATAACTAATAGTTAATAAAAATGCCGCGTGTTTTTGTCAATATTAGAGTTTATTTTTTTAATTTTAAAATTTAAAAAAGAGAGAATTTATTTAATATTTTATGAAAAACAGTATATCAAATTGTTAATTGACGAGTGGCAAATTAAAATGCCACGTGTTATTTGTAAATATAAAAACTGCCTAACCTTCAAACGAATTAGCACAAAAAACGCTGCACATATTTGTGACGCAGATCACGTCTTTCATCCATATTTAAATTTTACCCTCATGCGCCTAAAGAAGTTTCGCTTGAAAAATATCTTCAAAACAGTATGTTTTCAAGAGATATTTTCTATTAATATATGTGCAGACAATAATTAGAGAAATGATATTAATTTGATGAAATTTTTAACTCATGAAATTATAAAACAAAACTTTTAGTGGCAGTTTTTCGAAGAAAGCTTTCTAAATCTTACCTAGCAGCAAGGATGTACCGCAAACAAAAAAAACATTCTTAGTTAACCTGCGTTCTTGTGTTCTTTTATTGCATGAGAGATAAATTACCTCTTAGTTAGCGGGTTTCCATCTTAGACTGTATCATCATTAAACATCAGTTGAGATCAGAATCAAGCACTTTCCTATGATTAATACAAAACTTACATTACTATTGATTAACACAGATGATAAATGGGTTGCAAATATCATAAACAAATGAAAAATTTAAAATATAGAAACTTGGAGAAAACTTATCTAATGTTAATTTGTGTATTTAGTATGCACACATCTTAACAACGTCCCATATATAAAGTGTGTTTGTTTGGTTAACACAAGGCGGGAGAGTGATTCCGTTTTGATGTAGGCAGTCGTATGTTTTTCAAAGTAGTTAAAATAGGGTTCGACTTACAAACCAAATGTATTGCGAAATTTGATAGTATTATCTTTTTACAAAAGGCATATTAATGTTGAAGAATATTTAAGCGATAGAAATGTTTGGACTTGATTCCAGTTGCAGTATATTACACATTATAACATACAAAACTATCTGTAAAAGAGTAACCGTTGAGTTTCTTGTCGATTTCTTCTCAGAGCAATCAACTATCCTAACCGATGGTAGATTTGTTAACAACTGACAGACTACTGACGATTAAAAAGTGCTTTTTGAGCCTACTTAAACAAAGAATGTTTTGATTTTGTTTTTTGAGGTGTATAATCTGTTTTTTCATAACGTTGACAAGTCAGCACTTGATAATAATTGCACCTGATGATAAGAAATGTTACAGTCTAAATGGTCACTACACAGCATTGTGTCAATACGTTTTATTTGGCGAAACGTCTTTTGTTGTACGTTGAAAACTAGCTAAAACCGTAGGTTTCTACCAGTTCAAACCAAGACAAATTAGGAAATACAATTTCATAATTTGTCCTTTCGGTAATCGAATCCAGACGTCAAGACGTTTTAACATCCTTCTACTCAATCATAGGGGAGAAGATTGTTAGAGCAAAGACCCACCACACTGCTCCATTGCTCTTTACCAGGCTAGACGTGTCCTAATATCTACTCCAGATATATGCTAAGTTTAAAATTAGGCCAATCAGTTTTGCAAATAGCCCAGAATTTAGCCCAAGATTAGACCTCTTAACAATAATCCAAGAGCTTACAGATATATTCTTCTAATTGGAACATATATTCCTATATATGTAACACACCATACTCTTACGTAAATCATAGTGGTATATTGTAGCATTGTTGTATTTAATGCTTATTTTATATCCGATTTCATAAAAAATTTAAAAAAAATGTACAAATATCTGCTAACATATAGGTTTATGTATATAGGTGTAAACTAAATTCTTGATTCAGCTTTCTTATATGAACTTTAGGACTAGGTTCTCGGGGAAAAAGTAGTATTTTATTTCTAAACTGAAAGCTTTTAAAGTGGGCGTTCAGTTACTTGAATGCCCTTGTAAGACAACATATGATACATAAGTGTAAAGAATTTATAAGAAAATGTAGAAGCGCCATTTTTATGGGGACTATTTTAGTGCGCCTTAAAATAGTATCGTTAAATATAGCCCAGATACAAGACTATATTCACTTGATATATTAGTTTAGAATATTTTACAGAATAAAGGACATTGTCTGCTTTTGGAATGGTAATATCACTTTTAGAAAGGTTTTCTTTAAAATCATAGGAAAACCAATTACGAGTACTTCAACAAACAACACTATTGTTACTCTAGTATTACATTTCTTTGGTGAAAAATATATTTTCAATTGATGAACGTACATCTGTTACAATGTTAAAATAGTGTAACTTAGATATTTTTGGACAGTCTCCTTTTTACCATTTACGTTTTGTTATCTTCTTTATTATAAATATGTGTTTTCTATTCTGAACTACATTATACGATATAATTTATGTTATATTTGTTTGTTAATTACATATAAACAAATTTGTGATTTTTTATGCTAATTTTACCTCAACTTGGTTAATAGAAGTACAGCCGGTGATGTGTTGCTGCGAAAGGTGGCCCTGGAACCCAATGTGGAGGTGTCAGACCAGTGNCATAAGAGAATATGGGGCGGATGCAAGTTTTGTAGAGTGTCACCTTGTGGCGCAGTGACAATTTACTCTTCTTGCAGATCATGGGATAGAGGCGACTTAGCACAAACGCTGCCCTGCCACGGACGGTGCGAATGTGTTCGGTGAAGTGCATGCACGCATCTAGGGCGACTCCTAGGTATTTGGCTTTCCGTTGCCAAGGGATCGGAGAATTAAAAAGTTTAATTGTTGCCAGATCTCGGCGATCTGGCCTCTTAGCACCGTTTAATAAAGAAGCTGTGCTTTTCTCAGCATTCACCTCAATTCTGCATTTGCGGAACCAATCGCCTAGGCTATTGACCGCTTTCTGGAGGCGTGAGGAGATGTGAGTAAGTTTTTTTAAATAGCTGACAGATTAGCGCTTGACTGGGATCTCACCTGATGGTAAGTGATGATACAGTCTAAGATGGAAGTGCGCTAATCTGTTAAGAGGGGAATATACCTCTTACGGTTTCTACACAGCATCGTCCTGGAACATAAATCTCTTTGTTTGGCGGTACGTTTTTGCTGGTAGGGTGGTAACTAGCCACGGCCGAAGCCTCCCGCCAGTCCAGACTCAGACAATTTAGAAAAGACAATTTCCTAAATTCCTCCTATCGGGGATAGAACCCGGGACCTCCGCTAACAAAGCGAATACTCGCACCACTGCGCCAGCGAGGCCGTCGGTATATTGTATATGGATATTTGATCTGTTAGGAATCGAAAACGGGATCACTGTAAGCCAAGCAAGTACTCGCAACAAAGAAACAGTTGATGCAATTGAAAAATCAATATGTTTTCTTCGATACCTGAGAAGTATTGGACAACACGACACATAGAAAACCGCGTTACACAACACAATCGGATATTTTATAGCTAACATATTGACAAATCGTAAATATATGCAAATCGAGTACAGTCCACTAACAAGATATGTTTATAATCGTTGTAAATGTTGTATTATCTTTTCGTATTCAAAGATAGTTCCCAGTCCCGTTTCCATTAAATTTATTATAATAGATAATTTCCTTTTTAGTTTATAAAAAAAGCCACAGTGATGTCTAATTATACATGTTAAATTATAACGTTAAGGTGAAACTATACCTCATGCAAGGTACAGCTTAGAAGTTATTCTGCTGTATATCATGAGTAAAAATAAGATAAGGTAAGTAGCTATTAACGTCCCACTAGTGGTCACAGGCCGAAAAGCACAATGATGAATTGGAAAGATCAATCAAGTAGTCGTAAGTATCATTTTTATAAAGAGAAACTCAACGGTGCCTGCCCAAGATTCGAACAGACGATCTCTAAACTTCCACTGGGCTCACCCTTAGGCCATTATGGCCATTTGTTAATTTTTTTTTAAAAACAGCTCATTGTCATGTCTGATTTGCCTCGTAGATTGTGCCAGAAATTCCGATAATAGCATTGCTACACAAACGTTTATAAAATATAGATTAAAAATGCCATTTCCGAAGTGAAACTTCTTTGGCAAACTAATTTATAAAACTTGTTTATATTTATACAAATCTAAAACTTTAAATGTCTGAGACTTAGAGGGATGTAAAAAAGACGATAGATTAGGAATTTAATTGTCATTAAAATATTAAAAGCGTCGAAAGTCGAAAATACAAATAATTTATTGATATCTCCAATGATGAATTGTAAATAAAAATACCACATATTTTTGTCAATATTTGAAATTATTCATTACATGTTGTTTTTGGATTAAAAATTTAGATAAGAGATTTTATGTATAATATCTTTATTTTATGAAAAATAGTATAGTAAATTATAAAAACACAAGTGGCAAATTAAAATGTCACATGTTATTTGTAAATATTTAAACTACTTCCTACCTTCAAACGAACTATCATAATAAACGCTGCACATCTTCGTGACGCTTATCGCGGGTTTCATGTTCGTATGCGCCTAAAGAAGTTTCACTTCCATACCTATTTCTTCTTTTACTTTTGCACGGGATGGTAATTCGGCCATTCACAATTTTTTTTTTGTATATTTTTGGATCACTAGACTATTAAGATAGCTTATTAGGTATTGCTAGTATAGCTAATTTTTGAAAAGCATCTTTGGGCTTGTCGTCGGCTAATCGAAACAGACTATGGGGTCAGGTGACCGCGCTAATCTAAAATTGACATAGCGTTTTCTGTTAATAAGTTCTTAACATTTCCGCGAAGTTTTTTTATAAATACACCTGTACACTATATATGCAATATTTTCAACGCAAATGTCTGCCTAAAATTATATTAAGAGTGAGCGAAGGATAACTATTTTTATCAAAAAAAGAAAACGAAATATAAAATAAAATATTTAATGTTCAACAGAATAAGGTTCATTGTTAATGTATTACCAAAAAAAAGTAAGGCTGTTACCAAAGATGTCTAGATTACAGGAGACGCCAGAATATTAAGATTAATATTTATTATTCGACAAAAAGAGACACAAAAACATCTCAAATTATACTGCTCCTATTTCTAACTATTATATTAATGTTTGCTAGAAGAGTAGAACCAATGTGGTTGTGAATAATTTTATAAACAATTCGTCGTCGTCGTCGCTTCAACCGATGGACGTCCATTGCTGTATATCCAGCAGTAATGGTTTCACGTAATGACGTCCACAGGGCCCGATCTTGCGCCGCCTGGCTCCAGCGGCTACCAGCGACTCTCTTTGTATCATCGGTCCACCTCGTGGGGGGTCTATCTACACGGCTCCGTCCGGTGCGGGGTCGCCACTTCAGCACCTTCGGCCCCCAACGTCCATCGATTCTTCAGACTATGTGCCCCGCCCCGCGATTCGTAGGGCTATGTCGGTGACTCTGGTTCTACTACGGATCTCTTCATTTCTGATACGATCACGTAGAGAAACTCCGAGCATATCCCTCTCCATCGCACGCTGAGTGACTCTGAGCTTCCGCATAAGGCCCATGGGGTGTAAGGGGGAAACGCGTCCCAGTCCGTTTCTCCAAACGCTAACCTCACCTGCACGCGGTGCACCCTGTTCCTACCGACGAAGCTCTGGCGACCGAAAAATGGCGGTATAACCATTCTTTATAGCTGACCTAAATACCACAGACCGATAACGGGTAGCAGCGTTATCGGTGCGAGTAGGTCAGTATTGCGATCACCAACCCGCCTGCCAAGCGTGGTAATTATTGGCAAAACCACAATATAAACAATTAACATCCTTGATATTTTCAGTGTAACCCGTAACAATGATGTATTAAAATGTTTTAGGCGCAAAAAATTTATCATATAGTTAAAGTTGAATGTATAACTAATAACGCCAACAACATTTGAAGATTAATTATGGTTAAATAGTTTCATTAAACATTAAAATTATTGTCCTTTGATTTATTATTAACATATTATTTAAACATTTATCGTACATCGTTAGCATATGCTACAAAACATTCGACAGACGTAAAATAACGCCTGTCAACAAGCGGCATCCCACAAAAGCTCGATAGCATATTTCAATGTTAAGAGTAGAACACACTATTATTATGTGATAATATGTAAATTCGTCTCTAAGCTTACCTATATTCGTGATTTATTTAATTATTCACTTTTTAATGAGACAACATATTAAATACGAAACAACATAATGCAACAACGAGCACGTTTGTCTAAAACTTTTCTTATTCCAAGAATAATTTCGACTATATGGCTTTAGCTATTACAACCTTAGATTACTTTCTTTAACACTGCTTATTTGACAGTTACAGTATCATACCAAATCGCTTCACACTTATAGTAAATTACACGGATAAATCACAATTAAAACGGAAGAAATCAAATCACAGCTAATAGCAACTTTTACTGCATTTATTTTTATTTAGAGGCGAAAACATTGCTATTTAATAATAAACTCATTTAGGTTCGGACTCTATTATAGACATATATGTACTTTATTGTACATCACAAAAGAAAAACTAAATACAACAAGTTATCTAAACTAATATTATAAAAAGGAAACATTTGTGTTTTAGTCTTGTTTGTTACGTTTTCAGACAAATCCTACTACACCGATTTCAAAATCTTTTCAAAGCTGCATTTTCATTGAACGACAAATGCTATATTATTTTCTCAAAAAAATAGGGATTGATGATAGAACAAAAAAATGTTCTACAATATCATAGAACGTATTAATATCTATAAAAAAGTCCAAGATACCAATTAGTATACAATTCCAACCTAAATATATAAAACATAGAAAATGTACATAAATACGTATACGAATACATAAAATAAATACATACATAAATGTATAAAAATATACCCAGCTCATTTTTATGAGGTCCAGAGTTCGAGTCCCGGGTGGGGCCAATTCAAAAATGGATATTAAGTTTTCTATTAAGATTTTCTCAATATTTGCCCGAAGTTGGGAAGTTGGCGTTGTGACCCACCCACGGGCCTTGAACAGCACGTAAAGCCGTCGATCCTGCGGCCTATCTCTCTCCGCTAGTGTCGGATTCCCATCACAATGGGCTATGAGAGTATAGAAATACAGAGTGCACTTCTGTACTATGCCTGCCAACACGCAGTGGAGCAGCGTGGCCCAGCTGTGGGACGTTAATAGGCTGCTACTTACCTAGGCTAAATATATAGATAACAAGTTACTTTTCATATTGCTACTCATACACACTGTGATTTCACGTTTTATGGCCAAATATATAATATTTTTTAACAATAACTTCGATTTTTCTCTTTAAATCATAGGAGTGGCAAGGGGGCTTAAAAATATGGACATTCATTCTACTCCCAAGCGTGCCCCCAAAAAAGAATAGATTGTAAAAGGCCTCCATATACCTATGACGATTGTATAATGTAACATAACCTTAACAGTGCCTGCTCCCTATTAGTTTCTTTCGGGTTTAATCCTCACATTCCGTGTGTCAGTCAAAGCTGTTAATATCTTAATCAAGCCTTAAAAGGCATCCGTGATCAAGAGATTTGGATATGACACCCATGTAAATAATTTAGTTTCGATGAAGGATCGACTTCTCTCACTATTTCTAACTTATCTTCTTTACCTTCAATAAAATTATGCTTTTTTATTGCAGCTAACATCCTACGAATTGATAAAATTGAATTACAATTTTTATAATTTTAAATAAAAAAGCTTTTTACTAAATACATAATATAAAAGAATGGGACTTACTTATGTCAAGTAGTAAATTTTTATAATTTTTCACTGCATGTCTGTATGTTTGTTCCCGCTTGTGTGGGTAAAAGGAAGATAGACTTCGACGAGAATTTCATTGACAAATAGCTGATGTTGCAACTAGTAGAGTTAGGCTAATTCTTTGTTAGAACAAAAATACATACATACATAGCATCATGCCTCATTCCCATAGGGGTAGGCAGAGACCATGTACTTACACTTGTCACGATTGCTGCATATCTCCTTCGTTTCTTTCTTTATCTCATTAACCTCTCATACAAGTTGGTCGGTTTAGAGTACTCTTGAACTGGCCCTTATTTAAAATATCCTGGATTTGCTTCAGTAACGTTCGCCTTCCACTACCAACTTTCCCATTCACTCTTGACTCTTAAATCCCTTTTGTCAGTCTTCTTTCATTCATTCTCTCTACGTGCCCAAACCATCTAAGCTCACCTTTCTCAATTTTAGTCACTACATCTTCTTTTATACCACAATGTTCTCTTATCACACTATTTCTTACTTTGTCAGTCGGTTTCAATCCACTCTTACGTCTCAACGCTCTCATCTTTACCTCATTTATTATACTTTTATGCTTCTTCTGCCATAACCAACTTTCATTACCATATATAAGCGTTGGCACCAACACCACCAAAAGTCCATGCACAACCAGTCTGGCCCTTTGAGACACCATCTGGCTATTCATAAAGGCGTGCATAGCACCATTTATCATATTCCCTGCATTCAATCTCCTTTCAATATCACTTTCACATGTTCCAAGTTAGAACAAATCGACAGTTAAAATTACACCTGCAGCGTTGCGGGGAACAACTAGTGGTAGTCAATGTGCTTTATTTAGAAATATTAAAAACTGGAAAACGTACCAAAAACGAAAACCCTTGATAGAGAAGGAAGGAGACCCCATAATTATGCCAGCTAGGCCACCAAAATATTATCATTTTATCATTCATACTCTGTTCATCTGTTGATAAATCAGTTATGATAACATTTACAAAATTTGTACGGGTATGATATTGAAACAATGTTCCTTTTATTGAATTGCGTCACAGTTTTTCTAAAGCTGGGATAATTGCTTGAACATTCGTTGATAAAAATGAAAAAGAAAACTTATATAATTACAGGTGATGGTCCGACCCAGTAATGTATATAGTATTTAAACTAGAGAGAGAGAACACTTTTAGTACACCACCAAATAACATAAAAAAAAAATACAAAAAGATCAGTACAATAAGGCGGCCTTATCGCTCTTTAGCGATCTCTTCCAACCAACCTTTGGGTTAGAGAGATTGCTGATAAGTGAAAGGGGTAGAGCGTGGTGACATATAGCGGTGAAAACTAGTACTTGTAACAAGCGATACCTCTTCCATATCACATATAAACATAGCGGAACCCATTCAAAATGACAAATTTTAAAAGTTAATGACTCTAACTATGTTATTTATTAAGTATAGTTTACGCGCATTGAAGACAATAGACGTCTGACTAAATGTATGCCAATGTTTTCATACTTACTTATTACAAAACTTTTAATGCAATGGATAAAAATCAACTTGTAACGCCATAAGTTTCAGAAATAATTTGTCAGAAGTCAGTTTTAGATTAGCCTCCACATAATTTTAAGAAATGTGTCAAAAACACCCTTTTACAAAAGGCATATTATAATGTTGAAGATTATTTAAGCGAAAGAAATGTTTGGGCTTGATTCCAGTTGCTTACATTACCAAAATATTACTTATTCTAACATACACAACTATTTCTGAAAGAGAGAGAGAGATAAAAATAAAAAGACTATATATAAACTAAGATACTTATTACTATAATATAGCGTGGAAAGGCGGTCTTATTGCTACAAGCAATCTCTTCCAGAAAACCTTATTATGTAAAGAAGCAAACTAAAACAAATAATATGACGGAACAGCGCCAAAAACTTAAATATAATATAATTTATTTTTTTTTTTAACTATATAAGATATTACATATAATATAAATATTATATACATAAATATCAATACATACATATTGAGTATATATACACAAAAGATATGAAATAAAAATATACAATATAAAGAAAAGGAAAGGATATAAAGAGTAACCGCTGCGTTTCTTACCGGTTTCTTCTTAGCGGATTGAACTTTACGAACTCGTGGTAGATTTGATATCAACGGAGAGACTGCTGACGATTCAAAAGTGCTTTTTGTGCCTACTTGAATAAATAATATTTTTATTTGATTCGATTTGACATATTTTACGGTGGAGAAGGTACAGATCTCATTTGTCGGATTGAGCATATGCATTTTTAAAGCGATACCTCAATCAATTTTTTATTTTCCCGTACATATATTTTTTTTAAATGTCTCATAAACATTCTTGTACAACAGTTTCTAATGTTAAAGATTACCTACAAAAACTAACTGTGTATTCAGCCGGCGTCTTCTCAGTGGAATTAACTTTCAGAAGCGGTGGTAGATTTTCTATCAAAGGCAGACTTCAGACGATTCAAAAGAGCTTTTTATTAGCCTACATAAATTTTAATTAATGAATAACTCTTTTAAAAGAATTCCTTACATAAGAAATATACAGTAGAAACGAAATATCCGCAGGAGTTTTTATTATTGTTACAATATAACTCGGAGATACAAATACTTCCACAACGAGTCCTATAAAGTTAACTACCGTATCATACAGCTAGGTCACCATAGGATGCTCAGTTTGTTTCAGTAAGGATTTCTCTTTATAAAAGGCTGTATTAACCCGCAACTTTGCACGCGAAGGCTTTATACAAAGTTATAGTAGAATGTACATATTTATTTCCTTTACTGCTTGGTTATATGTTATTGAAACATCGATGGTTATTATCGATTATTAGACAAAAGTTCGATATTAAAATCAAAACATTCCATTATTCCAGTAAGTTAAAAAATCACTTTTGAATCTTCAGTAGTCAGTTCCTTGGCAATAAATCTACCACCGGTTCGGGAAGTTGATTCCGCTGAGAAGAAACCGGCCAGAAACTCAACGGGTACTCTTTATAGTTATTGTATGTAGTTTTTGTATGTTGCAATGTGCTTAGATTTCATGTGCAACTGGAATCAAGTCGCTTCTTTGTCGCTTAAATAATGTTCAACATTATAATATGCTGTCTGTAATAGGACATTTTTAACATATTTCTTAAAACAATGTGGCAAACCCAACAGTGATTCAGGTATCTTATTAAAAATACGTATCAACCGGGAAAATGATTTCTGAGCTTTTTATATTTTAAAATATGGATGGCATTACAAGTTTGTTTTATTTCTTGTGTTAAAATTGTGTGTTTTGCTCTTTATCTATGTATATATAAAAGAGATATCCAGGTATCTTTTGGCTCACCACGATATCTCTAGAACCATAAGGCGGAGAGACTTGAAATTTGGTAGGAATATTCCTTATACCGAGTAGAGCTAAGGTCAACTAAGACATAAATTAATGAAAATGCTACCCAAGAAACATTCTACTCAGACGAAATTGCGGGTTCAGCTAGTGCTGTATAAATGAATATTATTAGACATTGAGTCGATCGACATCGAGATCGAAATTAGATAAAAGGTCCTTGTTTATAAAAAATATCTCAGCGAAAAAAGCAAATTGTAGCTTATTGTTTGTAGTTCAACTAATTATATGAATGAACAAACTACAATAAGCAAATTGAACTTAAAAAAGGAAAAATTTGCAAACATTTTCATTGCGGTATTACTATAGATTGCGTGACAAACGCAACTCCTAAAAGCATTTTCATCAAATGATCTCGAAACTAGAATTTTCAAGTTACGAAATGCTTTTTTCGGAACCCTAATACGTTTATTTTACTTGTCGAAAGTCATCAACAATTTTTAGAGCAACAATTATGGGATCTTTTATTGCTGACAGCTTGGCGCTTGTCAGTGATCACACCTGATGGTAAGTGATGATGCAAACTAAGCTGGAAGTGCGTTAATCTGTTAAAAAGCAATTTACTTCTTAGGATAAACAATATTCTCGTATTTACTTTAATTTTTTAAATTTTTAATTAGTTTAAATTTGATTAATATTTTTTGATTTCATTTTAAGTTAATTTTACTTTTAATCTTTAATTTTATTAAATTTTTAAAAACATGTAATATGGGTTGATAGCCTGAAATAAAGGATATTAATATTATTAATTATCGCCGAAATTCAAAAAAAGGTGTGTTGCAGCTGATCATACGACTCCTTATTATTTTAGTAAGAAATATAAATAATCTTGTTGTTAATTCTAGTGGGCTGCATATAATTAAGAATTCATTTATGGGTAACTTTACATACGTTTGTGTAATAAACTCCCACAAGACGTTCTAGAGATGTCACTCTACTCAGAGTCATTGTTAAAAGAAAGTTGATTGAAAAATCATATTATAAGTTGCATAATTACTTAGACGAATACGTGGAAATAAGCGAATTGCTCTAATTAGATTTGAAATATATTAAACTAATATGATATTGTAATGATGATGGTAAAAAAATTACAAAATACTGTAATGAGTTTGTTGTGGGATCTTCTCAGGACAGGGCGCGAAGGAAACCTCGTAACTTTAGACTTTAAGTCGTTCTTTAACACCATCATCAGACGTTCATTAGAATTAAAGTGTGAAAAAAATATATATTTGGCAATTCAAAATTGCTGTAACAGGCCCACTTGATATTTTGATTTATTCAAAAAGGGAGGGTTTTAAGTACATATGCTGACCATAATGCTTCACTAGGTCGGCAGGCGTAGTGCACAAGTGCACACTCTCTATTCCTTCACATGCATCGTACGATAGCACAGAAATCCAGCCCAAATAGAGGCGAGAGAAAAACAAGCGCATTTATTATGGCTTAACGTGGTCTCCGAAGCACGGGGGTATAGCACACCGCCAACTTCCCAACTTCGGGTAAATACTGAGAATTTCATAACAGAAAACATCAATACTCAAATTCATCCGAACCGGGAAGTAGCCCAGGACATCCATAGCTGTAACCGAAGCTGACCATTAAACCAATGAGGTAATTATTGCGTTAAATTTTCTTTCAAAATGACATGACGAAATTTTTGTTGGCGTACATAGAAATACTAATGGACTGTAACAGAGAACTTACGAGTATATGGGCGATTCATGTCCCTGCTTGTACCAAATGACTAGGCCCATTCTATCGTCGGGGAGAGCAGGGGTGACGTCACAGGGTAGCTCTACAGCGCCCCCCGTCGGCGCGTGGAATGACTCTATAGCAGCTGAAACAATACAAAAATAATATTAAACGACGTATTGTCATAGATCACTATTATTATACTGGGTATTAGGAGACCGCTTCCGAATACGAAAACAGACGATAGAACTAATGACTTCTTTAATGATCAGACGGAAAAACAATCGGCCCTTATTTTAAAAAAATCGTGTTTTAAAAACGTTTTTGGGCGGGTTTTAAAAACGGGGCGTACTCCATCGTGTTGGCGTTCTTTGATCAGTTCGTTGACCCGTACGGACGAGCATCAGCTGTTTTTGATTGGCGTTCTTTGATTACTTCGTTGACCCGTGCGAACGAGTATCAGCTGTTTTTGATCTTTATAAGATTTTTATCACCGTTTTTATATACATAAATAGCGCAATCTTTGCGCTAATATTGAATGTAATCGTCAACGAAACACCGTCACAAGTTAAACTCAAAAATTATAACATATTAAGCACCTAGAGACGAAAGTATAATATTGCCGCCTACGTATTAATTGATAAAACGGAGGGCTGCAATGTCACACTTCCCTTTCGAGGTGCATATGCATGTTTTCATCAGAATGCGATCGAATCTTGGATAAAAATGTATTACATATATATGTCGGAGTACAATAGTCTGCGGATCGCTGGTCCGTGTGTAATAGTCTGTGGAACGCTGGCGCCATCTGTCTATCGGCGTGGGGCAGAGTCAATAAGTGGCAGTCCGGCGCGTCACTCAGTAGTTCTCGAGTGGCGCTCCGCCGGAGCGGTCGATTTTTGAAACTGTCGCGTTCCTAGCTATTATTATTAATGAGTTTGTGTAAATTGATATCGTGAACATCAAGTGATTGGTTATTATAATCTGAGTTAATTAGTTAAGTGTTTGATTGCACTAACAAACGCCCACAGTATGGAATTATGGATGCCACTAATGACGATGTCGGCGGGGAACCATACGCACCTATGCTTTTTGCTTCTCTCCTTTCTCGCTTATTCTCCGAAATATATATTTAGTAATTTGAAGCATGCGCACTTCAGGTTAAACTGTCTCACAAATATTTTGTAAAAATTACGAACATTCGATCCAGGTATATTAAAATTTATCTCATTTCATTCCAAATTATTAGGCTTCATACATGCGCGATCATATTTTATTACCCTTTTATATATAAAGAGGTTCATTAAGCGACTATGGCCGCTATTAGACGATATCATGAGTAATACCACCAAAGCATTGTTGACATTTCAAAGAAAGACCTTAATATCAGGTGTCTTAGAAATTTTACCTCACCCTCAAGTATTATTAACTTTAGAATCGTAAAGAGCTTTAAGCTTTCAAGTTTTTGAACTGAGTTCAGAAGTGCTTGTCTAGGATTCTCTCTCGACTCGTTCGCAAGGAACAACGAATCTTACCACTAAGACAGAGCTTACTGCAAAGTAGGTAAACAAAACTGTAATTAATGGAAAATGATACCCTAAATCAAGCGGTACGACAAAATGGGTTTCTGACGGCTATATTGGGCGGTCGCGGCAATCATTTATATTCTAATCCCCTAATAAAACGACCGCACCTGGGTTTTATTGCTTAAAACAAAACTTATATCCCGGAGTTACTTGATAGTTTTTATTAGTGCATTTGCATTCATTTATTCCAACCTATTAGGTTGTCTTCTTTTTATAGTTCAATTACGGTGAACAACATCAATAGGACCTGCCCACATTGCACTAATATTGTAAAAGTCGTAAGTCGCATTAAGTAACTGATACATAAAAAAATAAAAATGATACGAACTTATTGCGAGGTCCCCTAATACTTGGTGATGCATTATTACGGTACGAAACTTAATCAAAGTCATTATAAATAAATATAAATCTTAATAATTACACATGACCAAAGGAATGTGTATGAATGTGTCAGTTTGTGTTTTCGTAATTGCATATCTACAAAACTTACATGCAAAAATTGACGCAAGTAATGGTAATTTAACGAAATTGAACGAATTGATTTGTTTAATTTTTACGGCGGGCCCAGAGGGTAATAGCGATTAGAGCTAAACGGGGGTACTGTACAGTGTCATGGACGGCAGCCACACTCCTGGCAGGTGATCCCCCATGGCAGCTCAGGGCAGAAGTTCTCACGGCTACTTACCAGTGCAAAGTAGACCCGAGAACGAGAGAGAGATTACAAGACGTTGACGAAGTAAAGGAGGGTCAGGGTTCTAGTTAACAGAGCCTTGACCCAAAGGTGGAAGGAGGATCTCGGGTCCCCAGTGGCAGGCGTGGCCATAGTAGGGGCGATCCGCCCTCATCTGGACAAGTGGCCGGGCAGAGAGTACGGATCGTTTTCCTACAGATTGGTATAGGTGCTTACCAGTCATGGTTGCTTCAGCAAATACCTGTACCAAACTGTTGGCTGCGAGCCGTCGGCCAGATGTCACGGGTGTGGTGCTTAGTCAGACACAGCCCACCACACTGTGGCTGAATGTCCCGCTTGGAGTTCTCAGCGATTCATTATGAGTCGCTGATCGGCAGAGACCTCTCACTGGTTAGTATTATAGGTGCAATATTCATCAGTGAGCAGGCCTGGAAAGCGGATGCCCTATTTTGCGAGACTGTCATCTCGTTTAAAGAGGCACGACAAAGGGAGAGGGTGAATGACGCTGAGGCACTCCGAACCCGACGAAGGGGAGTAGGAAACAGGTGGAGGAGGTTCATACAACTCCTCCCCCTGTAAAAAATCTGTAAGCCAGCTACAACCGAGGGTCCAGACAGAATTGCCCCAACGAACCTCTGGCTCGCCACTCGTGGTTGACGACGGTCCCGCTGGGTTTTAGTGGGTATTGCGAGCTCTTCCCCCTCACGGAGTCCTACACTCCCGACCCCATAGTCGGCGTGCGTAAATACATTTCCCAGCGAGAAAAATAAAGACTCCACTATTTATAAACATAAGCATATTTATAATTATTACAGAGAGTATTGCAACTAATTTCAATAAAAATTATATATGACAATATGAAAAAAACCACGCGTAAATTTAACCAAGGTTTTTTTCTTATAATCTAACATTTGTGTGTCACTGCGTTTGTACATTACCTAATTTACACACACAAAATTGAATCTTCGAATGAGATAAATTTTAAAAAAGCAAACATTTGTTTACTTTACATGTAAAACCTTTTCGGGGATTTATTTACTAAACCTTTTTTTAAATTATCTCAGTACTGAATATCATATAAAATCAATATAACATAGAACTGAAGGTAAATTTTTACTAAAAATTCTCTCAGGAATTTATTAATCTATCATATTATATCACTTACGTTTCCCTTTAACAAATGTTGGGATGTATACTTTACTTGATAAATATGCATTCGTCGTCGTCGTCGTCGTCGCTTCAACCGATGGACGTCCACTGCTGGACATAGGTCTCACGTAATGACGTCCACAAAGCCCGATCTTGCGCCGCCTGGCTCCAGCGGCTACCGGCGACCCTCTTTATGTCGTCGGTCCACCTTGTGGGGGGTCTCCCTACACTGCGCCGTCCGGTGCGGGGTCGCCACTCCAGCACCTTTGGCCCCCAACGTCCATCGGTCCTTCGGACTATGTGCCCCGCCCATTGCCACTTCAGGTTCGCGATTCGCAGGACTATGTCGGTGACTCTGGTTCTACTACGGATCTCTTCATTTCTGATTCGATCACGTAGAGAAACTCCGAGCATAGCCCTCTCCATCGCACGCTGAGTGACTCTGAGCTTCCGCATGAGGCCCATAGTCAGCGACCATGTCTCAGAACCGTAGGTCATCACTGGCAACACGCACTGTTCGAAGACTTTGGTCTTCAGGCACTGAGGGTTATCAGACGAAAATATCTGGCGTAACTTCCCGAACGCAGCCCAACCGAGTTGGATTCGGCGGTTGACCTCCTTCTCGAAATTGGATCTACCTAGCTGGACTATATGTCCCAGGTATGTGTACTCGTCAACAATTTCGAGAGCTGAGTTCTCAACGATGACTGGGTGAGGCGGTACATGGATATTAGACATAATTTTCGTCTTATCCATGTTCATTTTCAGGCCCACCTGTTGAGAAACTCTGCTGAGGTCATCCAGCATTGTATTGAGATCTTCGAGAGTCTCTGCCATAATGACTACGTCATCGGCAAACCGTAGATGAGTGATGTACTCGCCGTTGATGTTGATGCCCAGTCCGTTCCACTCCAAAAGCTTAAAAAGGTCTTCCAGCGCCGCAGTGAAAAGCTTCGGGGAGATAACATCTCCCTGTCGCACTCCACGTTGCAGTTGGATAGACGCTGTGCTTTGGTCCTGTATACGGACTGACATGGTGGCGTTTTCGTACAAGCACTTCAACACGTGTATGTACCGGTAGTCAATTCGGCATCTCTGTAAAGATCTCAACACGGCCCATGTTTCCACCGAATCGAAGGCTTTCTCATAGTCCACGAACGCTAAGCAAAGTGGCCGATTATACTCTTCGGTCTTCTGTATAATCTGCCGCAGCGTAAAGATGTGGTCTATGGTACTAAAGCCTTTTCGGAAACCGGCTTGTTCGGGAGGCTGGAAGTCGTCAAATCTGCGAACGAGACGATTCGTAATGACTCTCGAGAACAGTTTGTAGACATGACTTAACAGCGCGATAGGTCTGTAGTTCTTCAATAAGGCCTTGTCGCCTTTCTTGAAAAACAGAACCACCACGCTCCTATGCCATGCCTCCGGCACTGTGCCATCGAGGATGACGGAATTGAACATTCGCTGAAGGACTTTGAGTACCGGTTTTCCACCCGCCTTCAGGAGTTCTGCTGTGATTCCGTCATCACCTGGTGCCTTGCTGTTCTTCATCTGTTTGAGAGCCATACTAATCTCGTACAGACTGACGTCCGGGATGTCTTCAGTGTAGTGTCGGGTTAGTTTGGCTCTGGGATCTGCAGCCAAACAGTCAATAGGCTTGACAGTCGATGAGTATAGCTGTCCATAGAAATTCTCGACCTCGCTCAAAATCTCTGGTTTCGACGCAATGAGCTTGCCATCACTGGTCCTCAGCCGCGTAAGCTGGCGCTGACCAATAGACAGGTCTCTTGCGAACACTTTGGAGCCTTTATTGCGTTCAATAGCGTCTTTGATGCGCTCCGTATTGAAGGTTCGCAGATCACGTTTTTGTGATTTGGAGATCTGTCTGTTGATACGCCGGTAATCGGACGCGTCCGCTGCTGACTGTAAGCTCATTGTCTGTCTTTGCTCCATGAGATTGAGAGTGTAGTCAGAGAATCTCTTGGTTTTCTTTTTACGGGCTCTGAAGTACTTAGTCCCAACCATATGAACAGTTTCTACTAGCCTATTGTTAACCTCATCCACAGATTCGCATTCTTCAAGGCCGTCGAAGCGGTTTTGCAGCTCTAGTTGAAAGCTCTCGGGGTCTTGGATTTGGGCACGAGTAGGTCGGAGCGTAGACTTCACCAGTCTGAACCGTTCTCGATGGACGTTGATATTCAATGTGCCTCTTACCATGCGGTGATCGCTCCCAGTTTTCACTTTACTGATCACAGAGACATCATTGAATATGTTCCGTTTCGTAGACATGATGAAGTCTATCTCATTTCTCGTGGAACCATCGGGACTCAGCCAGGTCCATTTTCGGAGCGGCTGTTTCTTGAAAAAGGAGTTCATCATGTAGAGTCCCTCCTTTTCCATGAAATCAGCGAGCATCTGTCCCCTCTGGTTCCGTTGCCCATAGCCATATTGCCCCACTCTCAACTCTGCCCCACTTCGTTCGCCGAGTTTTGCGTTAAAATCTCCCATCACAACATTGTAGAATGTCCGAGAGGTATGCATGGCCCTGGATATGTCCTCATACATAACCTCTACATCCTCATCCGGATGTGATGATGTGGGTGCGTAAACCTGGATGACCTTCAGCGAATACCGTTTGGTGATTCTGAGTATCAGGTACGCTACCCTGTTGGACACGCTGTTAATTTCTACAATGCTGTTGACGAGGGATTTGTGGACAAGGAATCCGACACCACCTTGAGATTGAACTTCACCTTCCCGGTAGTAAAACAAGTTACCGGATTCGAGGATTATCGTGTCCTCCCCCTCTCTACGGACTTCGGACAATCCTATAATATCCCAGTGTAACTTGTTTACTGCTTCTTCCAGTTCGAAGATCTTTTCGTCGGTCCTCAAAGTGCGTGCGTTGTATGTTGCCAGGTCAAGTCGTCGGGGTTGGCAGCGGAATCTCTTCCGGAGATTCTTAGCACCCCCTGCCCCGCCGTTACCATAACCGCTGCCAGAGCTAGGAATAGCGGGGCTGCCGGGGACTGGGGGCCGTTGCTGCCTTGTTTTAGTCATTTGTGGTTTCTGCCGATAATCACCACGCTTGGCAGGCGGGTTGGTGATCGCAGTGCTGACCTTATCGCACCGATAACGCTGCTGCCCGTTATCGGTCTGTGGCATTTAGGTCAGCTATGGAGAATGGTTATACCGCCATTTGTCGGTCGCCAGAGCCTCGTCGGTAGAAGCAAGGTGCACCGCGTGCAGGTGAGGTTGGCGTTTGGAGAAACGGACTGGGACGCGTTTCCCCCTTACACCCCAAATATGCAAAAATAAATATGCATTGATACATTGTAAATGGAATGATTTTATGTCTCAAACGCAAAGATTAAGGTAAAAGTCAATTAATATAATTAACGATTGGTTTTTATTAATTAAAAAGATTGTATCTTTGAGTTCCACAGTTTTAATTAGTTTATTTGCATTTATTTATTCATTATACAGTTTAAACATGGAAATTAACTAAAAAATCTACTTACGAAATGTGCAATAAAATAAAATTAAAGAAACCGTAATAGAAGCCGATTATATTTTGTGATTCGTAATAAATCTAGGAATCAAATCTAAATTACAATATTAGTTTGCATTGGTATAAAAAACAACGCGACAAATAACTGGCATTCAATTAGGCTTTATATAGTTCAATTAAAATTTTTCTTGTAAACCCTTTAATACAAATAAAAACTTCTCTATTCAAATAGCCTTTTACTGTACTTTTGTCTCGGAAAATAAATTGATATTACTAATGATTTAAAAAATTCTAAAAAGAATCCACGATAAACTCAGGTATATAAATACATAAATTCGGGTACATGTTTTTCTCCATTCTATATTCTATAAAAAATATTATTGTTAAAATATAAAATACACAACGTTAAATTTCACATTTATTAAAATACTCTACGTTGAGCAAAGCGTTTTTCAAACATGCCTGAGATAATATTGTTTTTACTTCTCAAAGGCAACCCTAACACTTTGGACCCCAGAAAAACTCTTTAGGGACGCTTGAGAATAAAATAGGTCATAAAACCCTGGATAAAATCTTTGCCACTACAACGAAACACGCCATGCTTTAATTCATGGCTTCTAATAATACAGAATGTTTAGTTGCAACGCGCTAAAGGTTTTTTTTTTATTTTATTTTTACACAATTGAATGTTACAAACGATTTTCAACGCCATGTGTATAATGGATTCAGAAAAATTCACGCCCATAATAATTTTCAAGTTTGGTCCACATTATAAATGGTTAAGTGTGAATGGGAATTCATTTAAGAAATTCCAAAGTTTCACAGTAGTCTTTTAAATAAACTTATATTCATTATTGGGCTCACATTCCCTCACTGGAAACAGTGATTTATACGTGAGTACATTTTTATAAAACAAGCAGACCCGGCAAGCATATATAAAATAGTTGAATAATAATTGCAGAATGATTAAACTTTTAGTAAAAAAATGTGATCAAAACGAAACAAACGAATTCATAATCAGATAAACGTGACCTGTAGGCCCTTATACCCGTCAAAGTACGTAAAATATTATAGTTGCGATCAAAAATTATTTGTTGTCAATGTCAAATGTCATAGATATATGTAGAAAAAACAATATTCTTTTAAAATTACTTTCTAAACGACGGGAGAACATCAATTTCTAATATTATTTATCACCTTTTAAACCTTTCCCGGACTTCCACATAGATTTCAAAACCAAATATACCCCAATCAGTCAGTCCAGTTGTTCTCGAATTTTATCCAAACTAACGCAGAACAATTGATTTTTATATATTCACAGTTTGAAATTATTAATATCGCTAATATTTTATTCTATACGTAATTATTCTAGACAGATGAAAGTTTGTCTATAAAAGTTGAGCATTGTATAGAAATAACAAGATTATTGACGTAATTCATTTCAACAGCTATTGCTGGCCCGATTAAATAAAAAAAGACCCATCGAGCAAATATTAAGGAAATTAGTAGGCAACATGTAAGACAACATATTTCCTTATGATGTTTCTCTTTTTTTACTGCTGAAAAGTAAGCGCTTAGCTTTCATATACCCTAATGATAAGTGATAATACAGTACAAAGTCTTTTCGCCTGAACCTGGAAAGAGGTACAATATTACTTGCAGGAATTTACAAAGCATCACACTGTAATAGAAATACTTATAAATAGTTGAACTATGCAGTAAATGCAGGTCTCTCAATAAATACAACAAAGACAAAAATAATGAATAATTCTCCGCAAAAATAAACTATTACAATTAATAATCAGCAGTCAGAATAGTAAACGGATACATTTATCTTGGGCAAGTAGTGTCACTCACAGAAAACATGCAATAAGGAACCGAAAGGAGAATAGCAAACACTTAGAAGAGATTCTGGTCATTAAGCGAAATAATGAAAAATAAAGCGATGCCAATGTCAGAGAAGCAAAAAGTGTTTAACACTTGCATTTTGCTATGTCTCACATATGCTTACTAAACATGGGCCCTAACCCAGCAACCACAAAATAAAATAAATATCTGTCAGAATGGAATAGAAAGAAAGAAGTGCATTGGGAATAAGGCGAATAGATAAAAAGAATAAAATAAAAGATCGAATTCAGAAAAGTACAATCAGTTTGCAGAAAATTAAAATGGCAATGGACGGGACACATGATGAGAGAAGAAGGTAAAATGGACGAAAATAATAACTGAATGGTACCCCAGGGAAAGTTAAGGAAGACCAGTAAAGCGATGGTAAGACGACCTGAAGAAAATAGCAGGACCAAAATGGCTATATCCAGCAAAGCATAGGTACAAATAGAGAGCCTTTGTCGAAAAACAAGCTATGAGGAAGGAAGAACGGATTGCCGAGAATACAGTTTAAGTTTATATAAAAAAAACAGCTACACTACCATATTCCTTACATCCTAAGTGGCCACTAACTATTTAATGAAATGGTAGGTAATCACTAATGATAAGAGCAACATTATAGAAATCTTATACGTATACTAAAATTAGTATAAATTAATTGAGTTTACAATACGAAGTTTTCTATATTATTATTTGAACAATCAAATAACTTTATAAATTCAATTTCAACATCTATTCCCCATAAAATTCCACGGTCGTAAAAACATTTGTAATAAAGAATATTGACCGCTAACTTTATTTGCGTGAAATTGGCCCTTCGAGCGCAATATGGTGGCGATTTTTAACGCCTTTGTTGGCTTTTAAAGCCCTAGGGCTCTATTGTAAAGCAAATTTACAAAAACTTTATTGTAATACTATGAATATGGTACTTGGAAGGTGTTTTTAAAGCCCCATTTAGTGCATTTTAACTTACCTCTACAACAATGAATGCTTAACGTAAATACTTTGAAAAATAGTCGCTTTTTTGAAATTATAGTAAGATAAGTAGTGGCCCATTAAGATCCCACTGCTGGGCACAGGCCTCCTCACTCACAGGAAAAAAGTTAGTTGCAGGACCGATGGCTTATCGTGATGAGGCACGGGGGTGGAAAACAACCCCAGCTAGCCAACTTAGGGGCAGATACTGAGAATTTCTGGACTGAAAACTCAGTATCGACTTTAGAATGTGTCTGTCCCGGGAGTCGAATCCAGGACCTTACGTCTGTAGCCGAAGAAGCTGACTAATGAGAGACTATTAAAGAATCTATATGTAATTAATGAAATATACCATCGCTCTAACTGCCTCATTGGTCTAGTGGTTAGCATGTTCGACTACAGACATGAGGTCCTGGGTTCGAGTCCCGGGTCGGGCCAATTCAAAAATCAATATTGAGTTTTCTATTAAGATTTTCTCAATATTTGCCCGAAGTTGGGAAGTTGGCGGTGTGATCCACCCCCGTGCCTCGGAGAGCACGTTAAGCCGTCGGTCCTGCGCCTGATCTCTCTCCGGTCGTGTCGGATTTCCGTCACACCGGACTATGCTCTAAAAACCCTCTCTCATATGAGGGAGGAGGCCTGTGCCCAGCAGTGGGACGTTAATGGGCTGCTACTTACTTACTTATCATCGCTCGTCCGCTTATATCACTATATATTCGATTTCAGCCAGATACCATTTTTAATTATTGTATTATTTACCACAATGATCACAAACACGCGCTATAAAAATAATATCATAATTTTTTATATTCCAAACCATATAACAAAAGTAAAACTTCAATTTTCTTGCGGCTTATTCATTAAAGCTTTGAGCTTTTAAAACAATTCCTATACACAAAGGCATCACCCCTAAGGCGAGTTTTAACGCTTACCTACTTTAGCAGCGTTTGAATAGTCCGTATTGATTTATTCTTTTCATTTAAGACACTATAAGTAAAGAAAAAGACTAACCAATCAAGTGATAAGCAAAATCTGAGATATATAGATAGATAATATTCTTTATTGAACACCACGCTAAAAATAAATGTACAATTACTCCGTACAAGGTACTTTTAGTGTGCAATTGGGCGGTCTTATCGCTTATTAGCGATCTGTTCCAGACAACCCTGGCGTTAGGTTATATACTATATGAAAAGATGCTCAAACTAAAACTCATTAGTGTTTGACAATTTTTGTCTTACTTTTAAATGCCAATTTTCGACGAATAAATATTACCTTAAAGTTTTTAATACATTATCTAATATTTCAGAAGCTAAGAGGAATAACTACAAACAATTAGAAAAAAATATTGTAATGATATATTATTAATAATAGGGCGCGAAAGAACCATCGTAACTTGTAAGTCTGCAAAGTGCTGCAAAGGCATACGTACATTATACTACTATATTACGTAATAACATTATTTGCTTTAAATTGACATTTTAAAATTCATTATATCTTTTGAATTGAATGGCGGATTTTAATAATTCATAAAATATTCTACAGGTATTAAAACGTGTTTTAATAAAATAGATAGATAGATGTATACTTTATTGAACACCACAGAAATAGGACAAAAGAAAAATACAACTTAAAATTAACTAAATTTAGTGTGCAATTGGGCGGTCTTATCGCTACATAGCGATCTCTTCCAGACAACCCTTACGATCAGGGAGACAGTTAAAGAAAAGAAAGAGAAGGTAGGCGGTGTTATTATAAAAATATACATACATATATTATCTACATAAAGATAATTATAATAATACAAATACTTACATACATATAATAAATACATACATACACATAAATTAATATATATATATACATAATGCATTATGCAAGCCCATGTCAAGCGTTAAAGATGCAAAAAAATTATTAGCAATTAAAATATTATTTAATGGAATGAGTATTAATACAGATGTATGAATAAAATAGGTTAATTATTGTCGGCACTTTTATAAACTTTTTAATACGTTCTATATTATTGAAGAATATTTCTTTGTTCTATCTATAATATTATATTTATATATATATATGTGATTTTTTTTAAATCAGTCTAGTAGTGTCAAAATAATATAAATAAACATACATAGACACACACAAAGACACAAATTTTTCCTTTTTATAATTAAACTAATAACTAATTCAGATAGCAAATTGAGCCTTTTGCAGTCATTTTAATTTCCAATCTTATACAGGAGAACCTTTACATTACTTATAAATGATATTGGATTTTAAACCGACATTTGTTGGACGCCCTTTGTAAGAATGTCAAATAAGCTGGCTTTTATACTTTATGGAATTTTACATAAAATTCGAAATCAATACAATATTTTATACTAAACCGGGATTGAATTGAAAATTTTGCAGATTTATAAAAGGACTGAACATTGGTTAGGAATGCCATTGTACAAATTTACGATCGGGTGGACGGTCCTAATCGATTACTGACTTTAGTGATGAGATTTTATGAAACTGTTGCATCGATAGCGATATTATGATTGCCGACATTTTATTTTAACCAACATAAAAACTCGGGTTCCTACAAAGTAATTATTCCATCCAATACTATAAAAAAACCTCATGGTCCTTGTGATATAGAAGATATAGAAGTTTTTTTGTATAATGTTATATCGTAAGTGTAAATTAGGGTAATCCCGTTAAAATTGTAAGTGTAAACTATTTTCCAGTCTACTTAAAACTGCACAAAAAAAGCATCAAAATCGGTCCAGAAAAATTTTATATATAAAGATTGATTTCGCGATTTAAATAGATAAATTGATATCTTGAAGTTTTTTGTTAGCAAGTGTTATTATTACTACAATATATAATAAAATATAAGTGTATTATGTTTTTTAATTACCTGTTAACAAGATGGAAATCTTAGTCAGTATCTATTACCATCAGGTGAAATCTTAATCAAGCGATATCCTATAAGCAATAAAAACAATACAGTTTTCGCCATCAATTACCATCAGGTGAGATCATACTCAAGCACTAGCTTTTGTTTGATATCTAAGAGGAATCAAGACACCCCTTTTACAAGAACAAATTATCAAGAAATATTATTAAAAATATGCAGTTTAAGTCATGTTGTTCGATAAAATGTATAAAGGGACAACACTAGCCGGAAAAAAACCTTGAAAAAAACAAGTTCAACGCCAGGTGTTCCCAATCTGATCCAGAATCAACATTTAACAAAGAGGCCGTTCATAATCCAAAAGTTCTCTGAATCTTAGATAATCGACGCAGGAATCGAACGAGTCATTATTGTGGAATAATAAAGAGGTGCCTTTGACGCCGGTTCCATGAAAAAAGGGAAAAAAATGCGCGGGTAAACCAAAGCGGTATTGTAAGGTAGATTTATAGGTTCGTATTTTTCTAGTCAGCTTTTATGTGTGCAGTGTTTATAAAACTATCGAACTGTATATAAAATATAAAAACTAATATTTTTCAATCTATGTATAAAGATCTATATACTGTAATATCAAAAGATTAAAGTCAATTTCTAATTCACCTTCCATGAACTTCTTAAAGTATATCTATATATTAATACGTCTAGTAAAACCTTCACACACCTATTTACAAAATTGTGCTAATATATCTATTTTTAATGATGCATGAAATATACGTTAAATAATATAAAAAAAATATATAACGCACCCCCTACTATTTTGACGCACACACTATTATAGAGTATATATGCCTCTTTATCATTCACTGACATTTATGTCAAACGTCATAAGGTTACATTAAAAAGTTTATATTGTCAAAAGCACTAAGGAGGTTACATTAGAGACTATATTAAATGTATGATATATATTATACAATTAATTCTATTACGTATGTAGTAGAAAGAGATGTTTAATTAACTAATTATCGACTCATCAAGTTCTTTACATTAAAAAAAAATGATATTAATTGAACGTGCTAGCTTTTACACATTGGCAATTTTATGTCGCAGCAAGTAGAGTTCGATAATTCTATGGTTTCAGATTTTATATTTCCTAATATAAGAGTAAAAACATCTAGCAAACGATGGAATAGTTTAAAAAAACATCCCTTTATGTGAAGTTTCATATCATTAACTTAAATATCGAAATATGTATATCAAGTTCTACGAACAGCGTTACTTTCCATGACTTCTTTTTAATTTAAATTACATATATTTTGTTTGAAAATAATAGGCAATATGACATTGTAGCCTTGGAAATATCTGTGATTATAGAATGCCTTTGAAACAAGAACTTTAATAATATTCAAAGTAATAATTTCAATTAATTATGATTGAACTTTCGATAATTCATAATATATAAAATAATTAGTGCTTAAATTCGTTAGTGCTTAAATTCATTATAATAAACATGCCTTTCATTAACTTGATATGTGAAACCATTACATGATTTTACACTTTCTTTACAGGTTGGTCCCAACCCTGTGAGACTGTATCATTACTTACCGTCAAATGAAATCGCAGTCAAGGGTATTCTGTAAGCAATAAAAAAAACCACTGACGAATATTCCGGTTTAGCAACACAAGTTTTTCACCTCATTAGGTCTGGTTTGATAGTCAATTTTGAAAATTATGGTAAATGATAAATCTGTAAATTGTTGAAGTTGCTTGAGACACGGCATAATTAAAACAAAAGTTGGAAATAAGATAGACTTTCCAAGAATTATACAAGAGATGAGAAGTAATTTGTACTCGCGTGACGTGACGTCAAGTGCGTTATTCGACGACTTTTAATGAAATTCCTAAGAAGATATGTCGACGAATTAATCTTGCATTTAATTCCAACTTTTTGTCAAACGAGGTTACAAGGATTTATGACGTGAAGGAAACGTCCTCGTATCAAATGAGATTTGTCAATCTCCACGTTGCAGTGATGCGTATGATTGAGTTTAAAGCCAAGGATCAATTAAAAAGGTTAGATTTGTAACATATGAAATCACTTATATGAATCTAAATAAGAGTCGCGGTCTAATCCTTGGCAGATAACACTAAGGTTTCTTTGCAAAACTTAACCAGTAAGCTTTGCAAAGAACTTTGGTTTCTAACAGAGTTTTTGGGTTCGATTCAGTTCTTCATCCAGATCTCCAGGATTCACGAGTCAAACCACTTGTCTTTTAGTACAAATTTATAGAGTAGAATATATATTATAAAGTATTCACTGTTTTCTTTATCACAAAGCTCTCGTATGCATGATCTGTTTCATGACAAATCGTCTATGGAATTTCATTACAAGCCGAGACGTGCTTGTCGCCACGTCACACGGATATGCGAAATTACATCTCCATCTAACGCATGACTTTGATATGGAAATAAATCAAATATTCGTGTACGGGATGGAAACCAACAGTTTATGCCTTAATTAAACTATATTCAAACAAATTTCGTTTTATTAAAACGCTAGACTTAAGGGCCCAAATGTCAAACGGACGACTCTAAATAATATCAACTGAACTTTACTTAAACACAAAAAAACAGTACTTTATAATCACATTTACTGCGTATTTAAGTGAATTTCAAAGAAAAATACTTAAAATAAAGTTGAGGCTACAATTTCCCACTTCTTTGGCAAACGAATTTTTTAGTGTTGTTTATATTTATGCAAATCTAAAACTTTAGACTTCCGAGACTTTGAGGGAAAAGAAAGATATGATAGGAATTTAATAAATTCAATGGTCATTAAAATATTAACAGTGTCGAAAATCAATACAAATTGTTTATAGAAATCTTAAATGCCGAATTGTAAAAAAAAATTCTACGGGTTTTTTTGTTAATATTAGAAATTAGTAATCAAATTATAGTTTTTGGATTTAAAATTTAGAAAAGAGAATTAATTAAATATTTTATGAAAACTAGTATATTAAATTATTAAATGACGAGTGGCAAAATTAAATGCCATATGTTGTTTGTAAATATTAATACTACCTGATCTTTAAACGAATTAGCATAAAAACGCTGTACATCTTCGTGAAACTAGTCAATCACAAGTTTCATCCGTAAAAATATTACCCTCATGCGCCTAAAGAAGTTTAATTTCAAAATTCCAAATAAAATATAGCGTTAGGTTACATTTTACCCCCATTAATGACCTTTTCTTCGATGGAAGGTACCCTTATGTACCACGGAGAAAGGCGAAATCAATTCAGAGTCAGGGACTCGTAGAATTACCAGAATACCCACTAAAACCTGGTGGATCCCTCCTCCCTGAGATCACTATGCAGAATCCTATTACTCTAACCTAGAGCTATTAAACAACTTAAGATGAATAAATCTTTTAATTAAGTACATACATAACATTTATAATATGCATTAATAGATGTAAGCGTGAGAAGACATATACGAGTATTTAAAGCTGTTGCAAGGTGGTTCTTCGTTTTAGTAAAAGTAAGTAAGTAGCAACCCATTACTGCTGGGCACAGACCTCCTTTCTCATAGGAGAGAGGATTGTTAGAGCATAGATCCACCACGCTGCTCCACTGCGGATTGGAAGGCATAGTACACAAGTGTACAAGTGTACAATAGAGTGTTCTATTCCTTCACTGTCATAGTCCGTTTCATGTGACGGGATCCGACACGACCGGTGGGAGATCAGGAGCAGGACCGACGTCTTAACGTGCTCTCCGAGGAACGGGAATGGAGCACACCGCCGACTTCCCAACTTCGGGCAAATATTGAGAAAATCTTAATAGAAAACTCAATATTGATTTTTGAAATATGACCCGGGACTCGAACCCAGGACCTCACGTCTGTAGTCGAACATGTTAACCACTAGACCAGTGAGGTAGTCCTTCGTTTTACACCTCTGAAATTAGTAGCTATATCTCTCTAAATCCGATACTGAACTTGATACGGACGCAATCGCGAGCAAAATGTGATAGATTTATTATTGACAGATTTATTGTATTGTAGACAGAAACAACTGTTTCACAATTGTCCAGACATTACAGTAATAAATGCAATTTAATCGCAAGCAATTGCATGGTGACACTCCGGTCGCACTAAAATGGAGGCGACAGCTGTAAATTGATACGATGACAATTTATGACAGCTCTTATTGGCTTGTTAATCTTGCAATATAACAAGACAGATCGTGTTTTTTTATTATCACGATTGGCCCTAATCTCTTTTGATTATAATTAGGTTTAAGGTTCACTTTTTCCGCTACCTTTCTCCATGCAAACGTTGGAAACAACTACTTCGTCATCTGATGTTATACTTATATAATCAAGCATGTTGTAGTATTATTTTTATAATTTAAGTGTATAATGTTTATATACTTCTGGACACATCTATTGGCCCACCTTGTATTTTCAGCTTCGTTTGGTCCTAGTTAAAATTTTATATTAGATCGAACAAAAAGTTTTTATGCAATTTTGAACCTGGCACATTCATAATTTCATTCAATAGTGTTTTTTTGAATTTCGAACACAGAATTTAAAGAAACAAAAGACAATTTGGAGCCTGTTCGTTGTTAACAAACAATCGAATACTAAAAAAAACTTGATTTTATTGGTTTACTCGGATTTAATTCTTGAAAGTGTGATTTTTCTCATTGGTTTTGCAACAAACATTACTTATTCTTACCATTAAGGTAAGGTTCTATCAATAATCAATGGATACTTCGCCTGAAGTCGCCGCCCAAGCTGTGGCACTTATCCAGGCGGGACACAGCCAACGAAATGTGAGTGTTCAACTTAATTTAAGTCGATCTGCGGTCCGAAATGTTTATTCGCGGTACCTAGAGACTGGCGGCTTTGTTCGTCGCCAAGGAAGGCCACGATCTCGGGTCACAACTGAAAGGCAGGATCGATTCATCGTGACGACCAGCTTGAGAAATCGTCACCTTACCTCCATTGAGATACAAAACCAACTTCGCGACTTCCACGGAGTATCTGTGAGCGCTCGAACAGTTCGGAGAAGGTTAAAAGAACGCGATATGGTACCACACAAGCCAGCTAATGGCCCCAAACTAACGCGAGCCCATCGAACAGCGCGCCTTCATTTCGCGCGCACTCATTTAAATTGGACTCAGCAGCATTGGAGCCGTGTACTCTTTTCTGATGAGTCTAAAATTGTGTTACATGGCAATGATGGAAGGAAGAAGGTCTACCGACGTAAGGGGGAGCGTTTTGCACAATGCTGCTTTGAAGAGAGGGTTGCTTATGGCGGTGGCTCATGGACTGTCTGGGGCGGTATATCCGCGAGCGGTAAAACTCAACTTGAGATTGTTACGGGACCACGGCTGCCAACATTAAATGCTGAAAGGTACATTCGTGAGTGCTTAGAACCTCACGTGATGCCATACGCGGACTATGTGGGCCCAAATTTCCTTTTTATGCATGATAATGCAAGAGCCCATACGGCCGGCATCGTCAGGGAATATCTTCGGGGTGTGAACATCACAGTTATGGACTGGCCAGCCAGAAGCCCAGACATGAACCCCATTGAGCACATGTGGGACGAGCTAAAAAGACTTGTTAGGGCTCGTCAGCCAGTTGCCCAGACGATGCAGGAGTTGAAAACTGCCATAGAAGAGGAATGGGAGATGATCCCCCAAAATTTCATAGAGCGGTTGATAAACTCTATGCCTAATCGTATGAGAGCTGTGGTAGAAGCCTATGGAGGCAACACGCGTTATTAAATTAAACCTTTATTAAATTGAACATGTTTTTTATTCAATAATCAAGTGCCTTCATCAAGGCGCATACCCGACTTGTTAGGCGTAGCTCCATGTCGTGTGGTATTCTGAATTCAAATTTAAAACATTACGATCGAAAAAGATGGTAAAAAGTACCAGGTTTAAAACTGCATCAATAGTTTTTGTTCAATCTAGCAATAATATTTCGGTAGGGGCCATCGAAACCTAAACTCTAAGGTGGGCCAATAGATGTGTCCAGAAGAGTATAACAAAAATTTCTTATCGTCTTTCTAATCCTTCCTTAAATTTGTTTTTGTTTTCTTTTGAATTTGATTATTTTTGTTTTAAACTAAAAGAACACCATCAAACCATCAAACTAGGTTAATATCTAATCTAAGCTAAATCAGTAACTCTGGTAGTGCTGCGTATTTCTTATTTATCTATAAAGATGCCGAGCAATTGCGACGTTTTTACAATTAAAAGAGGAAAAGGGCAAAAGTTCTCGTCAGGCGATAATTGGCTTATTATCCATTTACATGCATCGTGATCGACTAGCTAAAGTAAGGATACTTTAGCTAATCGATCACTCTGATATTATTATTCACTCATTTCTGATTATCTAAAGATATATAGAACATTACATATAGTTGAAGTATATTACAAACTACACCACAAGGCAGCTCGAAAGACTATCTTTTCAAAAATGATCCGTTCGTTAAAGTTACCACACATTGCATAACATTTCGTAATATTGCAATGTTTTTGGTATTTTTAAGTGTTGCCACACTCGGCTAATCCTAACATCAAACGTGGCCCCGCCTTTTTACTTGTAACTTGCCATTTCATATATCATGACGTATGCTTTATATTAAACTGAAACTTTCGTGATTTATCGCCATATTAAAGAAAAACAATAGTAAGCAGTCAAAAACAGAAGTCTCGTAGTGCTCACGGCCCATACAATTAGGTTGAAATATTATCCTAATAGTAAGCGAAGATACAATCTCAAATTGAAGTGCGCTAATCTGGAAAGCGGCAATTTACTTCTTATAGTTTCTACACAGCATCGTACCGGAACACCAATCTCCTGGTTTAGCGGTACGTGTTTGCTGGCAGCGTGGTAACTGCCTCGGTCAAAACCTCCCACCAATCCAAACTTAGACAAATTAGAAACTACAATTTACTACCGAGGATCCAACTCGGGGCCTCTGAAAGCCGTCAAAATCTGGACAAACCGTCTAAAACATATTTAACCCTGGCATGTACCTGTAAATGATATATTTTTAAATACTTGCAATATTCTTAAGGACAATCACAAAAGCGATAACTGGTTTCATATTAAAAGCTTATAGATAGGTGTTTGAATGCTCACGCAACACTGATATTAACAGTTCGGATGACCGGACAGTTACTGATATGAACGCATCCGTCACATGGTCTTAACCGCAACAAGATCTTGCCCACTGATCTGTGCAATGCTATGCCTATCCCTACATCAGACCTAAGATATCTAAACCTAGCTATTTCACGCGGTATCACCTTATTTCCGGACGCCTTTTTTAAAATAAAAGTAGTCAAAGTAATATAAGGTATCTACCAGTGAAAGTCCCGATAAAATTAGTCGTCACAGAATATTAGATAACACTGTTACTATATCTAGTTTAATAATATTCTGGATTTAGTCTCAAGTTCAGCTATAACTTGCGATTTTGTTATAGCGTAGACTCTGAGTGCTGGAGTTATTTTTCAAGTGGGGAGATTTACAAGATGGTATAATTGACGGTAGCGTAAGAAAGCGGCATTCATTCTATTTATGGCACGAGAGGAGTAAAGCAATATAATGCAGAAGAACCCTGAAATAATATATTTAAAAAGTACTAGAATATGCCTGCCAATCCGCAGTGAAGCAATATAGTGTGGTCTATGCTCTAAAATCCGTCCCTCATATGAGTGAACAAGACTGTTCCCAACTGTGGGACATTAATGGGCTGTTCCTTCCAATAATAAGTATAAGTAATAGTAAATATATACAAATGTATTTAGTGAATAGCTGTTAATCTGAATTTACACTGACACTCTAATTTTCTTTTACAACAATTAGTTAAAATATATTAGTGTTCTAAAAGTAGATGTAACTCAATATATTCGAAACCTTTATTAAATGAAAGCCATATTAACTCTATAACGGCCATCCTTTGATAAAACTATATTGCAACGTTTGATGATGATACAAAGGACACTCGAATAAGTACTTTTAAGTCATTTTTTAATTTTCCATACAGATGTACTAATGTGGTATAATTATAAGATAACACGATAAAAATGTGCTGTGAAAGCAAAGATAGAAATTTAAAATGAACCATTTTATCTCTCTATCTATTCTTAAAGATGTAGTTTCATAATACCTTTTTAATAAGACTCAAATTATTTTAGACAATCTGAGCTCAGGTAGGCATTTTGGGCAATTATTAAACTTGACACCACTAATGAAGGCTGTAATGAACCTTCGTGGATAATTAAGCCTAAAAGTGCGTTACATTTTCCAAGAAACTATTTATATTTATTTATTATGAATTTTGAAACCCAGGATGCTAAAATAGATGACAGATATATAAATTTTAAAAACAGTTTTACCCTTCGGTGTACAATTTGTAAGTAAAAATAATATTAAAATTTTACAAATCTAAATTATTAATTAACATGTCGGTTAGTATATTGCAAAATTATATAAATTCAATAAAGAAAAGTACATAATTTAATAAATAAATATAGAAAATGTCACGAAAAAAAATTGTCAAACGAGTAGCTGTCGCTTGTCAACGTTATTATTATATTATGTCAGATAATACGTAGTCTAGATTAGAAAAGTAAATTTAAATATAAATTCTAAGTGCCTTTATTCCCGCTGCAGAATCAACAATCCAAACCGATGGTAGGTTCATTGTCAACGTATAGAATTGATAATTCAAGAAAGCTCAATAAGCCATCTATTTGATATAATCCCCGATCCCATAGAAATATGAAGAAATCAATTAAGGAAAGTCAAATCCTAAATTAGTTCCTTTATTTTTATATTTCTAAGTTATTTTGAATTTCCCAGTGAGACCTGTGAATTGCCGTTTGGAGACATCGCTGTTTCGAATCTTGGGCAGGCACCGATAAGTTATTATTTACAAAAATGAAACTTCGTGCTTAATATTTTCAATCTATCATTGTACTTTTCGTGAAGGAAAACATCTTGAGGAAACCTGCATACCTCGGGAGTAATTTTGAGGTTTGTGAAGCCTATCAACCCGCTGTGGAGTAGCGTGGGTCTATGCTATAAAAACTCTCTCTCCTATGAGTGAAGAGGCCTGTGCCGATCAGTGGGACGTTAATGCTACCTAGGTAGGTAGCATTAACGTCCCACTGATCGGCACATCTGCACATCTGTACCTTTTACATCAACGAAATACATTCAACGTATCAAATTGGAAAAGCTTTACTTCTCGGTATATCTGAACTTTTGCAAATACATACCGTAATAAAAAAAACATGGTAGAGATCATTTAAAAACATCAGATGGTGGGGTTTGCCGAAATATTTTATTTTAATTGCAGACTGCTCGTAAAAGGTTTGCGAATTTTGTTATAAATCATCAATAATTCAACGCTTTCAGGCTTATTTGTGTTTAAACGAATCAATAGGTACGCTTGCGTTAAAAATACTCTCAAAAATAAAATGTTTGCACGAACAAGTAACGTGAATTTGAACACGTAATCAATCCAAACGTATTTCTCGTTGTATCGCGTTTAATTATTCGAATCCCTGTGTATTTACTTTGGGAGCGATGAATGAAATTCAAATATCAATAATTGATGAACTCGCGTAAAATGTAACGTCAACGATTAATTTTTTTGTTTCAGCTTATGAACATATTGTCTTTTATTTTATACGTGTAATCAAGTTCGTTTTTAATGAGCATTAATATAGCGACAGTAGTCTTTTTGCTAAATATAAAATTAATCGGGCAAATAATTTTGGGACTCTCGTTTTCAAATTAATTTTTATTTTACTTGGGAAAGAAGTTAATTAATACATAATAAGCTTAATAGACAAAACACAAATAAATAAAAAGTCCCCACTAAAAAAATAATAAATACAAAGCAGAACTACAATGAAAAAAGTAGTGAAATAAATATAATCAGAAACAATAAGATAAAACTACTTGTTATCTATTAGAATGGCTCTGATTTTCTTCTTAAATATAGATAAACTGCAGTTAAACAAATCAATGCTAGTAAGAAACAAATTGTAATTATTGCAAGAGCGAAACAACAGTAATGCTGATGTATTTCGCTCTTGAGAAACGTACATAATATAGAGATTGATGTCGGGTATTCAGATTCAGGAATTTAAAATGTCTATTATTATTCAAATTGAAGCGTATTTAATAAAATTGTAAGAAAGCCTTGTTATTTTTAACTAAGCCATAGTTTTAATAGCAACAGCAGGGATCGATAGGGTTGGCATGTCTATTAGTGCCTCTAAAGAAATTTCTATAAAATTACTAGACTGTACTTATAAGATACTATAAACAATAGAAAAAGAAAACGAATATCAAACCAGAGATTTCTCAGAAAGAAGCGTTGAGGAACAGTGAAGGCCAGCGAGTTCCGGTTTTAACAAAAAAGCTACCGTAATTGAAGGAAAACGAAAAGTTTTTGCCTTTAAAAGGTACGTTTAAATTAATTTCAATTTGGGTTAAGCGATTTAAAAATTATCCATTGTTATTAAGTAAAATCGAATGTACGAATGAATGCTTTTTGCACGCAATCATTAAAAATCGTTTTCAGGTAAAATTCTATTGAAAGCCTCGTGTTTCTATAGAATCATTAAATGCATAGCATAATATTAGAATGGATTTTAAAAACATGTAACTACATTGTTTGGATTTGCTACGATACAAAGTCCTTTCGTGACAAAAAAATGTGTACTCAATTTAATGAAATCGCAGCAGTCTTAAAATAATACTTATAAAAATGGGTATTTCTATTAGCTTCTCTAATTAAGCCTCTAGGAGCAAGAATGGCTTCAGAGTAAGTAACAATGAATCAAATTATTTCTAGTACCCTCCTGTTTTATATTCGTTTAAGGCCAACCCCCCTCTGTAAAAATATTTGCTAAATAGTTCGTAGCCAGTGGTCTTTCCTAATGGTGAGTGATGATTTAGTCTGAGATGGCAACATATTATTCCATTTCCTAATTGATTCGAATGGCGACAGGTTTTGATCGTGGCTAGTAACCACCCTACCAAAAAGAAGTGCCGCTAAACAAAAAAAAATGGATTCCGATATGCGTAGAAACCTATCATAGACTCTCCTATCACTCTCCTATCTTAGAATGTATGGTCAGTTACGACCATATGAGGTCATAGTCAAACGCTAATCTGTCGGCCAAAGGAAAAAGCAATAGAATCAAATTCGTTTCCATTTTGGACTATATTAACACTTACAATCAGGTACCACGTTGTGGTATAAAAGAAGATGTAGTGACTAAAATAGAGATAGGTATATTTTGGGCACGTAGAGAGAATGAATGAAAGGAGACTGACAAAAAGAATTTATGAGTCAAGAGCGAATGGGAAAGTTGGAAGAAGACCAAGGCGAACGTTCCTGGACCAAATCCAGGACATTTTAAATAAGGGCCAGGTCAAGAGTACTCTAAACCGACGAACTTGTATGAAAGGTTTAATGAGAATGAAAGAAGGAGATATGCAAGGATCGTGGCAAGTGGAATGACACATAACATGAATCCATTTAACCATAACAACTAATCTTTTGGTACAATAATAAAATCTGACAGCAAATAAAACGGTGTTATGAATAATGTTTCGTTTTTTACTACGCCACCAAATTGCGGAGACGTATATGGCCTGTGTTTAACGAATGTATCATAACATTTTACAATCACGTAAAAGTTACGCAATACTGATGAATGTGGCTACCGATTACAACACCTAATAACAGTGTAATATTTCTATCTTAATGAGTTATTATTAAACTGTGTGATCATGATAAAAAAACATCTAAGAAGAAAGCAGGTAGTAACTTTTCATAGCTTCAGTTAGAACATTGAAAAGTGTGAAATGAGTAATCATAGTCGACGCTTTAACCGATGGACGTCCATTGCTGGACATGGTCTCACGTAATGACGTCCACAAGGCCCGATCTTGCGCCGCCTGGCTCCAGCGGCTACCGGCGATCCTCCTTATATCGTCGGTCCACCTTGTGGGGGGTCTTCCTACACTGCGTCGTCCAGTGCGGGGTCGCCATTCCAGCACTTTCCGACCCCAACGTCCATCGGTTCGTCGGACTATGTGCCCCGCCCATTGCCACTTCAGGTTCGCGATTCGTAGGGCTATGTCGGTGACTTTGGTTCTGCTACGGATCTCCTCATTTCTGATTTGATCGCGTAGAGAAACTCCGAGCATAGCCCTCTCCATCGCACGCTGAGTGACTCTGAGCTTCCGCATGAGGCCCATAGTTAGCGACCACGTCTCAGAACCGTAGGTTATCACTGACAACAGGCACTGTTCGCGGTATTCAGGCACTGAGGGATATCGGACAAAAATATCTGGCGTAGCTTCCCGAACGCTGCCCAACCGAGTTGGATTCGACGGTTGACCTCTTTCTCGAAATTGGACCTATCTAGCCAGACTATATGTCTTTAAAAAGTTCATACTAAATGGCGTAGAGATTACCTTTCTTATATTACATGATAAATTTCTTTTATCATATGTAAGCTACTTTATCGTACATTATTCAACTCATTATATAAATATGGTATATATCTCACACCGAAGAAGATTTATTGCATCACCAAATTACTGGAACGCGTTATACGACATCCTTTTATGAATGTGTCATAATTTTTTTACATTGACATCAAAAGCACACAGTAAGTTTAAATTTATGTTGATTTGAATACGTAGTTATGAGTTGGATATGTATGGGTTTTAATAGATTAATAAAAACTTAGCAATTAAAAAAAGAACAGACTTTTAGAAGTACGTATGTGGTCCATTGAAGTTAAGAAGATATCTTAAGTGATAGCGACATTAAGAGTGAGTAAATTTATATAAGCAATAGCTGCTTCGAATATAGTAAAAAGAACGATTTCGTTTTCCTTTAGAAGCTATTCTTACCTGTCAAAGATTTTATGTTCGTCCCGTCCCGAAATCAAATAATTTACAAGTCCTTCAGGAATCAAGCCACATTAAAAAGAATACATTTTTTCATTTGTTTTTGACATTTGAAATTTTCAACCAAGAATTTCTGATCATAAACATAATAATTTACGGACTTTGGCGAAAATCAGGTAGTTAAGGTCGCGTTTTTTTGATTTCAAATTCTTTTTGTTGACCACATTTCTTACTAAAGTTTAAACATTGTGCCATTAGCAAATATGTCTCATAATTCTAAAATACATATCAATACATTGTGTTTCAAAATAGATATACGTATAAGGGGTTATGTTATAATAGAAGCAACTGTGGACAAGGGATACAAATAAGAATAGCTAAAGCCAATAGGGGCGTGCGACTATTTCGTCAATATATTGAACGTCAAAATTTTACGATCGCTCGTTACCACCGAGGGCACTACTAGAAAAACTCGAGTGAAGAACTGAAATTATAAATAAACAATAACCTAGGTATGAAGGTAGTTAGATTGGTAAATTTTCAGAGTAATAATTACTAAACTAATAATAATTGCGTATCTGTTTAGGTCCTTGGACACCTCGACACTATAGACAGTCTAAGCAAATGAAAATAGCTCCTGAGATATATTATGACGTTCTCCTTCATCGAAAATCATAAATTTGTAGGAATAGGTTAAGTGCGACGTTATTTGACAAAACGTTTTTTAAAGTTTAAACATCATTATTGCCATTGCACTATTATAATACCCTATATCTGTGACACGTCTAATATCGTTCTTTTACTTGTTGGCAATAGGAAAAAATCATGACTACGAAACGTCAGGGAGTGGACGGGCATCACAACTGCAGATGATTTGCTGCACCTTGCGCAAGACCGACAACGCTTGAGAAGCTGAAAGCCAAGCTCCAGTAATGGACAGGCACCGTAAAAAGAATAACAAGAAGAATTTGTCTGCCTGTAGAGTGTCTATGTCTAGAGTAGTGAGAGATTTCGGCCATGGGTAGTTACCGCCTTTTAGCGAAGACGTGCCGCATACCACAACTTTACTTTGCACTTGAACTAGACTAATTCCAAAAAGCGATTTCCATATTTGCCCTAACATAATAAACTGTACTATTATTTATTTCTTACATGTTTGAGCTTCACTGTAATCCCACCTGATGGTAAATGATGACACAATCTAAGATGGAAGCGCGCTATTATACTTGGCTCTTTTTCAGTTCCCCCCGACGTGGTGATCGGGGCCTTTATTTAGCTCAATAACATTTAGTACATGTTCACATTTTACATTCCTTTTTTACGTTTACAATTTTCAATTGTATGCTTATTTAGTTCTACAATAACACTTGTCTATATACAATAATAATGATGCTAACCTTATTTTACAATCTCATGTTTTTCTACAATTTCAATAAGAAAGAAAGAAAGAAATAACTCTTATATATTCAAATACCTGTTTTATATATTTGTATAATGTACAATAGAATAAATAAGTATTTTAAAATAAAGGGTATAAAAACAAAGATCCGGTTTATCGTGTCTCATTTCTTTTATTGACTAATTTAACTATCACTAACTATCGGAGCGCAAATGTTTTTCTTAGAAATTCGAATTATATGCGACTTGGGACTACTTATAATGTGCAATTGCCTAAATCTGTCCTGCCGGGAAATGAACCCTGGACTTTTGCTAGGCAAGTAATCACACCATCACGAGTAATTACACCCTCGCGGCAACGAAACTGTCAAAATATAAGTAATTAATTTACATCACTTGTTATTTTCGAGTTCCAATCGACATATTCCAATAGTAGTCACCGAGTCGTAAGTAATATTATAATTCAGCCATAAAGCAGCGCCACTGTGACCCAATGTAGAATGCATGGAGTTATATAGTTACAGGTTATGGGGTTTTATCGCTCCTGGTCCGGAGATGAGATGATAACGGCTATATTTTAAACTCGAGGGTAGCTTATTACGACGTTTCGTGCGTTATTAAATAAGATTTGTAAGTTAATTCAATTTTGAAAATTATCAATGATGTATTCACTTGTTATGCAAAACGATCAAGGAATTTAATCCCATTCAAATTGACATCGGGAGCTATACGAGACCAAGACGTCAAATTCCTGATGTTAACTGACCCAAAAAGGCTATTGGATGAAATAAGTTGAAACGAGGTGGCTAGCCACAATTTTTTTTTCTGCATAAATTTCAGATACATACTTTAAATTAAAAAAAAAAAAAATAATCATGTCGTCTTATATAAAGATCAGGGCTATACGGGCTTGCGTTTATATTCTACATTTACTAATTAATATTTCTTGTATTTTTTATATATTGTTTTATATACAAATTATATCTTTATCTTAAACTAGAATATATAAATTGATTTTAAACTGGAACTTTTACTACAACAACTTAAAAGCCTGTCAGGAATTTCGTTAGACGGATGTAATCCTTACTGGGTTTTTCGATCTTCAACAAATAGAAAATTCGCCACCTTTCCATATAAGCATACCAGCTGAACCGACGACTTCGTCTGCGTTGAATGTTTTTTTCGTAGGTTTGAATGGGGCGCATTTTCATTAATTTCAATCAATTTCATAAAATCCGAAATAGCTGACCTCTACTCGGCAAAAGGAATATTCCTACCAAATTTCAAGTTTCTACGCCTCATGGTTCCAGAGATATCGTGATGAGTTAATAGATACCTGGATATCACTAATCATCTAATCTAACTAATCATCCTTAATCTATATATATATATATATAGATTAAGGAATAAGGTTTTTATAATTCACAGTTAAATTGTACGATAGTCAACATTTGTCATTCTTCAGCTGTCAGCTGTCATTTTTAGAGTGCAAGTAGGAATAATATTTACACAAAATATAATTATCACATGCAAGATACACACAGAAACAAATCCCGGATTGCTATATTGTTAACTTACCTGTAAAATTAGGTATGTAAGCTATTGATTATAGTAATCATAATATACCAGTTAAGTAGTTATCGATAATACTCAACAATAGAGCCACGACAGCCCAATAGATACCAGTAAGTTATATTTGTAAAACTTATGTGCTTAACTGCTAAAATACGCAAAACATTGTGGGGATACTTATATATCCCTAGAGCAATTATGTATAGATTGTCAAACCGTGTAGCATCGTGTTGAGTCTATTCTTAAACCCTACAACTCCCTTAACTTAACACCCTCTCTACCATAAATGAGAAGGCCTGTGCTCAAAAGTAGGATATTAATAGTCTAAGGCTTACATATTTAATATTATTTTGTAGCCAATTATTCTTCTTCAAGGTAGGGACTCATACAAGTGGTATAATAACACTACGCCACCCTCTGGCTATCGCGTTTCTATCTTAAACTGTACTATTACTTATCACCAGGTGAGATCGCATTCGACCACGAAAAATATATATGAAATATAAATTCACACAATTCTATTTCACTTCGAAATAAGAACTCAGCAGGACATTACTAATAAAGTTATAAAATAACAAACTTATTGTTCTATCCAACAGAGAAATACATATTAAGGATATTAAGTGTCGTATTTAATATGCTTTATGATGAATTTTGTAGAGACTGTTTGAAATATTTTTAATTCTGTAAACAGTATTATTCAAATTTAAAAAAAAATACTCGTATGTTTTTATTCACTACAAAGGATGTAAAACATTAATAGATTGATTACTTAATTAAGTATTCTACTTTCATGGTCAGAAAATCAAATTTAAAACTGCTGCTCGACTATTAGTACCTATCCTATAACGCCATCAGGCCTAAATTTAACACAAAGTTCAATTAAAACCATGTAACATGGTAAATATCGACCAATCTAACAATCAGCTTCTTGCACCAGCTATCATAATCAATGTTTAAGGAATACACTAATACATTACAAAAAATATAAAAAAAAATTATATAGAGGTACTTTATTGTTATTTTTATGTTACTAAGGAAAGTAACGGCTAACAAACATCATACACGTGACGCGTACTGTTTTTTATTCGTACTATGCCATAAGAAGTTTCACTTTAAAAATACATTTTCAAATGAATTCATTCAAAGGCGTAATTACAGTACCGTCACTGCACCGTTTCTGTATTCCTATTTACTTTGCAAATCACGCCGCAACTCGCATTTACGAGGAATACCTTGTTAACATAGTTAACAAGTTTGTACAGCCTCTTCTGCATCCATAGTTTTATATAGCTCGTCTACGAAGTTCTTATATTTTTGTTGCGGGGAAATTCCTTTAAATACACCGAGTAAAGATAAAATCCATGCAGCAGTGCACTGGACAGTCAGAATGCCCACTAAAACCCAGTGGAACCCTCTTCATTTGATGGATGGGGGGCTAGGAGTTCATCTGTGCATTCGACTTAACTGGCGCCCCAGATGCTTGCGACAGAAGATTCAAGGTCTCCCCTTGATATTGCCTCCTTCTGTAAGAAGACAGACTCACAAACTGAGGCATTTGCCACGGAGATCTTTTGACCTCCTTTCCGTATCACTGTCGACCGTAATTGCTATAAAATCATCTCCGATTGCTACGTCAGACAGTGCCGCTGAGGTCCCCAATATGAGCACTCTTCCACAGTATGCTGCTTCGAATAGTTGCTCCAAATCAAAGCCAGCTGGCAATCTCTCCATACCAATAAGTTTTCTCCTTCATATAGGATAACTTTCCTTAAAAAAGTTTGTGATCCATCTGGATAACAATTTTAAACAGCTAATAGCGAATGTTAAATTTTGAACAATACTAACACTTTTGGTAACATTTTTCAATAAGCTATACATACACTAGCTGCTGCTTATTTAATTTAATTGACAGCAGAACTCATATTTAAGACTCTTATTCGAAATAAATATCATCCTATACCTCAAATTGAAGCAAATTATACACAGTAGCGAAAATTCATCAAAATAAGTTCAGTTTCTTAGTCCATTTGTGAGTCGGTGACAAACAAATACAAAATACAAATATTTTTATTGGGATAAAATTATTTTACTATGTATTTTATGGGTCCCTCTTTTAAGTATAGCAAAACCTGTGTTAGAGGATCTCGCTGTTCCAAGTCAAAAGTTTATATATCTTAAAATTAACATAACATTTTTATATTATATTCTTTTCAACAAAAGAAAAGTAAGTGAAACTAAGTTATATGTTAAAACTATGTTATATGTTAATCAAACTAAAACTAATTGAATATTAAAATTAAATTCTAGATATGGGTGTGGATGCATGGGTAAGTATATGTTTTGTGGGTACAAACATCCTGACACCTTTTTTAGCTGGGTTATTGCTAACGCACCCCCATTAAATTATTTTTCCAATTGCCAATGTGGGACTCGCAGATACCAGAATACTCGCTAAAACCCAGATGATTTCTATTCATTCATGAGTGAGATCACTAGGGGTTCCTTAACCGCATTCCACTCTAGCGATCTGTATGACATCAAATATGAGAACCTATAATTTTATACGGAGAAGCATGAAGCGCTCATATATGACTACTGTCACCCAGCCTCCTCCGACAGAGAGGGAGGTCTCCAGCCGCTTGCTCCCTTAGCCTCTCTTTTACCTCCTTACCATCCCTTAATATATAGATTTTCCAGTTAAAAAGATATACATTATTGCATAAAGCGCAATTAAAGTTCCGTTACACCACGGTGTTTATGTTTCTCTATTTACTTGACAAATCACGCCGTAACTCGCATTTACGACGAATACCTTGTTAAAATGCACCCCCATTATTGTTAGTGTTAGCAATTATTAATTTATTGGGAGATGTATTGTTAAAGCGGAAGTAGTACAATTATTAGTTTATTGCAATTATTGTTCAAAAGGAAGCTGAAGCGCTCTTTCGTGCTTTTTCCTTCTCTTTCGTGTATCTTTACCGATGTTTCGCCCCACCACGGGGAAGCGTTATAGAAGGTGTTGAAATTAGTAAAGTGATAAATAATTAAAGTGTTGTGAATAATAAATATAGTGTTCTGAAGTAATGTAGTGTATAATATATTGTATTAAATATTTGTGGACTTTTTATAAATAGTTTGGGAGAAACTATATTTGTTTAAAACCACTTCGGGAGATAGAGCTTTTAGTAGTATTAACAATAGGTTACCTTTCATAGTATAACGAAATGGCTCATTTCGTAATATAACAAAATAGTTTCTTGTATTATGACGAAATGGAGAGTTTGCAGTATTAAGAAATGGCGTTTTTCGTAGTATAACAATATAGATGGCAATTGAGCATTGCCATGTTTTAAATTCGCCATAAATGACATTGTCGTTTGTTAAAGCGTAAATCTATATACATATAAAAATCTCGATATTTGTCACCGATGGACTGTGAAGCTGATTAACTGAATTTCATAAAGTTTTCTATACTGTGTGTAATTTATCTACCTGGAGACATATTCTGTACCTTCATGTTTAATGTTGTACATTAAAATAAAACTTATAAAGTTTTTGTAGATATATTAATAAGTAACTGATACAGAAGTCATATTTACACATGTCACGAAACTTGCCGATATTAATATGTTTTTCATAGTTCTATAACTTCTACCTTAAATAGAGAACATACCAGGCCTGAGATTAACAAGATTTTATCCTACAAAGGGACAATCTCTGTTTGAGATTACCTGTTTGAAATAAATACAATTCGGTTCTCAGAAACATTAAATATATCAGAACCGTAAAAACGTTAACCACATCTATATAAAGACTTTTTTTTAGAAAAATTACAATACTGTTTTTCTCTATTCGAAGCATAAAAGCGCTATTCTTTGTAATTCCTTCGGAAATAATCGTGTTGACAGGTCAGATTTATAAAAGTTACTGTTTCATTAATCTTGTTTTAGTAAATATCGCCAGACGCAATTGTACGTGAATTTCTATAGAATACTAGCAGACCTTACTTTATTTACGTCTTTTGTAGACTTTAAAACCACCCAAACGATATCTCCCAAACCGGTATCACAAGAAAGACAATAATGCTAAGATCATTTAAGGCCTTCAAACTAACCCATTATTATTCGTAACTAGCAGACCCGACAGACTTGGTTCTGTCAAAAAGATTTGGAATGTGGCAGATTTCAGTTTTACGAATGTTTTTAGAAATGAAATTACAGCAGTACTAATTATCTATAGCTCTTACATTTTGTGACTATTCAATTTGGTCAGGTTGTGACTATGCAATTGATTTTGAACTTTGTGGAGCGGTAATAAAGTGCAAATTGACTCTGTGACTTTAGGAACACCTACATTGCTTAGACAACAGTGAGTACTTATAATTTGTTATGAACTTTATAGAATAGCAATAAAGGACAAATTGACTCTCCATTTTAGTTAGAAAACTTTTGTATGGGAAACAGAAAAGGGCTGTTTTTAGGGTTTTCCTCTGCATTCGAACATTAAAAATAAAAGAATTGTAAAAATTATCCCAGGCGTTGTTGAGTTATGCGATTACCAACACATTTTGCGATTCATTTTTATATTATAGATGAAAACTTTAGTATGTAATTGGAAGTACGTAGGGTTCTTCTGTAGACGTTTTAATCCCTCTAAAGATTAAGAACTTCTTGACAAACGTGAAACACTTAAAAGAAAGAAAAGAATTTTAATATGTAATTACAGTAACAATTTGATTGCGTTATCATGTCCGATAAAAATTACAAATATGCTTAATTTCTAAATTTGAAAGCGCTCTTTCTGATGCATGATACACAACTAGATATTATTTGAAAGTGAGTCACTTGATTTTATAAAAAATCGAGTATCTAATACTTTATTGACTAATGAAAAACCTAAATAGTCTCAGTGATATTAAATTAATCTAGATTTTGACAGCCCTGATTTTGTCTATGAATAAAAAAATATCTTGTCAATTTTTTTCATTCAATTTATATATATACATAGATTCCAGATCTCAAATTTGAAATTACTGAACCTATTTCGATGTTTTATTTCCATTTTGCTAGATTTCTTCAGATGTCGGACATAGCTTTTATTATAATCAAAAAAAATTATTGCATTTTTTTTAAAGCAACAAATCGTTAAGTTATCTTATCAAGTAGGTTATATAACGTTATAAATGTTTGACGGCCTCGCTGGCGCAGTGGTGCGAATACTCGCTTTGTTAGCAGAGGTCCCGGGTTCGATCCCCGGTAGGACGAATTTAGGAAATTGTATTTTCTAATTTGTCCGAGTCTAGACTGGTGGGAGGCTTCGGCCGTGGCTAGTTACCACCCTACCAACAAAGACGTATGGCCAAACAAAGAGATTTGTGTTCTGATACGATGCTGTGTAGAAACTGTAAGGGTTTTATCGTCTCTTACCAGATTAACGCGCTTCCATCTTAGACTGTATCATCACTTACCAGATCACAGTCAAAAATTACACGAGGTACTATACGCATGTGTAAGTCTATATGTGTCTGTTGGATCTTTATTCTCCTCAGTCACACTTTACTTAGAAAAAATTACTACAAAATAAAATTATATTATGGAATTTAACATAATATACGTTACACTTCCTCCACGTGTATACTGACACATATACTATTTTCTTCATAATTAATCGTATGTATTTGTCTATCAATAAATAACTATGGAATTTATAAATATTATTACACAATCCATTACTTCCGATTTCATATTACTTTGTTATCTAGTAAAAAAAAGTAAAACCATACTCGTTATAACTTGTTTTAAAAATGATCGTGCATTTGACAGCCCTGATTTATAAGTTCCCTTTTCATTGGTTTCGTTTTAACAAATAACGTTAGAGCCGGTTGTAATGTAATAAATTTTTGTAGTATAACACTCGTTATGTTTACAATCGGACAAATTATATTGTGATAGGAACAATCAATCTTTTTGATTGATGTAATATTGTTATGGGCCGTTATTCGATATATCGACGGCCTCTACGTATAAAGAGTTAAGTATAAAAACCTAATTTTGTAGGAAACTGTTTCAAATAGAAATTATTTATTACTGTACTGCCATTTTTACTAATGATGTTATTAAGCATCGTGTTAAAAACGATCACCTAGTTTGTTCAATGGTGAATGAATTATAAACTTCAATCCGGCAGTGTGGGACTTGCTGGCTGTACTAGGATGCCGACTAAAACCCAGTGGAACCCTCTTCATCCGGGTGTTGGGGTTCAGAAGTCCGTTGACGCTTCAGCTCTGGGGCCTTGCATAAATCCGAGCTAAAGGTTTCGTTAAGGGAGGTTGAGGCAACAATTGAACTATTCGAGTAATCAAAACACGTACGTTTCGAATTACAAGACGTGCTTTTTTACATACAACAAGAAATATTAAGATAGTTAAAGCAAATTCCTATGCCATCTTGTAAGAGCTCTTTAAGTCGTTACATTGAAAGAATCCTTTAAGCTTTTTATGTGAGCTTTCAATAGATAGCGTTGTACAATTAATCGCAAAATAAATTTAATGAATGAAAATATTTTACAAGCTGTATTAATATCATATGCACCACGGTTTTTATGTAGAATTTAACACAATAGAAGTAATTAATAAATGAGAATGGAGACTATATGATCCTGTGGTGTATATATATATATATATATATATATTAAATATGGCTTTCTTTATAAATCGTTTCTAAATTTTATGTATAGTGGTCACAAGACCAGAGATGCACTGAATTTTGATAGTACGATTTTGTTATTAAGTTATATAAAAGTGGCATTAAAATATATATTTTAAAACATACTATACATAAATATATCGTTCGGTACGTCTGTGATCACATCTAATGCTAAGCAGTGAAACTTAGATGGAGCCGCGCTAATCTGGTAAGAGGCAATGTACCTCTTATGTTTTCTACACAGCATGGTGCCAGAACACAAATCTATTTGGTCAGCGATACGTCTTTCGTGCTAGCCACTTAGTGCTAGTACCTAGCCACGGCCGAAACCTCCCACCAGTCCAGACTTCCCTCTTTCCCACTATCGGCGATACTAGCAAAGTAATGGTGCTAGTACTCGCACCATTACGTCAGATGCAATATGCGATGATATTATTGTAAATAATCGTTAAACTAAAGTCCCCGAAGTCCCAAGTTCAATTTACGACTTCGTATAACTCTATTATTTAATTTATCTGAAACTTGACTAATAGGACGCCTCAGCCGTGGCTAGTTACTACCATAAGNCACACCTCGTGTATATATATATATATATATATATATATATATATATATATATATATATATATATATATATATACACCATGGCTTTTTCTATAAATCGTCTCTAAATTTTATGTATATTGGTGACATTAACACGAGAACCGATTGTATCAAGACCAGAGATGCACTGAATTTTGCTAGTACAATTTTGTTATTAAGTTATATACAAGTGGCATTAAAATAGATATTTTAAAACATACTATACATAAATATATCTTTCGGTACGTCTGTGATCACATCTAATGCTAAGCAGTGAAACTAAGTTGGAGCCGCGCTAATCTGGTAAGAGGCAATGTACCTCTTATGGTTTCTACACAGCATTGTGCAAGAACACAAATCTCTTTGGTCAGCGGCGTACCTAGTTACGCCGCTATCATGAAAGACGGTTTCCGAAACCTCCCACCAGTCCAGACTTCAGTCCAGACTTTCCTTGGTGCTAGTACTCGCACCATTACGTTACCATTACGAAATATGCGATGATATTATTGCAAATAATCGTTAAGCTAAAGTCCCCGAAGTCCCAAGTTCAATTTACGACATCACAGACTTCGTATAACTCTTTTTTCTAATTTATCTGAAACTTGACTAATAGGACGCCTTGGCCGTGGCTGGTTACTACCATAAGGTTAGACCCATTAACGTCCCGCTGCTGGCTGCTCACTCATATGAGAGGGGGTTTTTGGAGCGTAGACCCACCATCACTGCGGATTGGCAGGCATAATACACAAGTGCACTCTTTATTCATTCGCTCTGACAAGACCGGAGAGAGATCAGGCGCAGGAGCGACGCCTTGACGTGCTCTCCGAGGCATGGGGGTGAATCACACCGCCAATTTTTTCCCAACTTCGGGCAAATATTGAGAAAATCCTAATAGAAAACCCAATATCGATTTCAAATTGGCCCGACCCGGAACTCGAACCTAGGAACTTTTACCTGTAGTCGAAGATGCTAACCACTAAACCAATAAGGCAGTCCCAGTTACTACCATACTACCAAAAAAATGGGGTGTGGTTGTCTTACGGAGATGGCCGCTGTGGTAGATAAATAAGACTCGTAACGGCTAATAGCTTTAAAATGGCGGGGCTTCCCCTCGGCCGCACGCGATGTGTTACATTCCTTACATAGAATTATAAGTTCTTTGATCGTTTAACTATTCAGTGGTGTATTTCAATTTCGGGTGGAGGTGATAGATATGTAGCTACAACAACAAACTGTATCCTCCGATTTTGTTATCATTCGTTTTTTTAAATTGCGTTTTTAAAGACGTCTTCACGTCGAAACATACGGATAAACAAGACATTTATATAAAATTAAGAAGACAACTTTCTTTTACCAAATTCAAATTTTTTTGTTTGTTTTGTTTTGTTTTTTGATGTATTCATTAAAATATATCGCAATACGTTTACTGCGACTACAATCTAGTGCAATTATAGAGTTTTGATTGCGATATTGCCTTTTTGCATAAAAATCATATGTATAGTAAGCACGTTTACAGCGAATGTAATCAATGGTCAGTCGTCCTTTATAAATCCGCTTTCAATTGCGCAGTCAAATGGACAATTCCTCATTTCCATTTCAAATTAAGGCTATCGTTTGGTAAATGACAAAATATTATGTATCATTTATATCAAACTTTTGGTTTTTGTTAAAAATCTTAAATCAAAACATGCTGATCGTTGAGTTTTTATTGAAAGTATTATTAAAGTGAAACTTCTTTAGCATCGTTGTGATTTGAAAGTCGATGAAACAAAAAATGGACAGAGACATAAATTCATAAGATTTAACGTGGGAGAAAATGAGATAGTAAGCATTATACAGTGTTTGTTATGTTCGTGGTTATCTTTGTGCTCTACTTTGTACCCTCTCCAGTCGTGTTGACTAAGGCAAAGTGGGAGTTAAAATTAAACCATTAATAAAACCTACAATTATCCTCTTCCTGATAATTTTGCAATTTACATTACAAGATTTTTTTGTCTTCTTACTGTGAATGTGTTTAAAGCAATACGTGTGTAGTATATCATAATAAAAATGTCTTTAAATGTATATCGCATATCTTTTCGTGTAGTCTTTCTTTGCTCTTAAGGTTGTCTGAAGGAGATCATTATAAAGCGGTAAGACCGCCTTTTGTCAAGCCGCTTCCTAATATAAGTCTTACTCTACTTATATGTTATAGTGGTATACAATAATGTGAACAAATAAATAAATAAAGACAGCTAAAGGTGACTGATGACAGAGAACAAAACAGCAAAACTGTCGTTAATCAGTCAGTTCGATGCCAGATTTTAATACTATAATTCCTGTTTTTTATTTTCAATGAAAACGTAACGTTATGTGATAAAGCTTTCGCAAATTAAAACCATATTAATACTCGTTTATACCTGTTGTTTTTCTTGCCCTTATCCCATTAGGTGGGGTCGGCACAGCATGTTTCCTTTCGCCACTTCACTCTATCCGCTGTCATTTCTACATTCACACCCTTAATACACATATCCTCTTTCACACAATTCATCCACACTTTTTTTGGTCGCCCTCTCCCGGCCCTGCCGCTTACCATCATATTTAGGACCCTCTTGCATACATGGCTATGCTCCCTTCTCATTACATGTCCATACCAGGCTAACCTTCCACACCTTAACTTCTCGGTCACTGGTGCTACTTTCACACTTCCTCTAACATACTCATTCTGAATCTTATCTAATTTTGTTACTCCACACATAATCTCATCATTCGCATCTCCGCTGCATGCAATTTCCTTTCATTCTCCCCTTTGGTGGCCCAGCGCTCTGATCCATACAGGGTGACAGGCCTTATGAATCTTCCCCTTTTTTATACCTACAATGTTGAATTGTTTCAATATTAAAATATAAGTACATTTATTTACTGCCTCATTGGTCTAGTGGTTGGCATGTTCGACTACAGACATGAGGTCCTGGGTTCGTGTCCCGGGTCAGGCCAATTTGAAATCGATATTGAGTTTTCTATTAAGATTTTCTCAATATTTGCCCGAAGTTGGGAAAAAATCGGCGCCTGATCTCTCGCCGGTCGTGTCGGAGTGCCGTCACGACGGACTATGAGAGTGAAGGAACAGAGTACACTTGTGTACTATGCCTGTCAATACGCAGTGGAGCAGCATGGTGGGTCTGTCCTCTAAAAATCCTCTCTCATATGAGTGAGGAGGCCTGTGACCAGCAGTGGGACGTTAATGGGCTGCTACTTACTTATTTTTTACTTACATTTATTTAGATGTTATAACAATTTAGACTGTATCACTTACTATAGGTTGATCTCAAACTAAGCAATAAAACCTAAGTTCTAGGTAATGAATTGTATAAATTACCGCCCACGCTGTGCAACGGCTCCGTTCCAAAAAAGGGTTGGATCTCACAAAATACATTGTTCTTTACCGTATTCGAGATAAACTGAGTGCATCACCCACAACACCATACTGGAGCGACCTCCCATGGCGTCAAAATTATTATTAATCCGAGTCATATTTATTGTGGATGCTGCGATAAAGGCCTTTGTTACCTGTGATATATGTCGCTTGCAAATACCCCGAACAAGAAGCCGGTTAGATTTTCACTTGAATCAATTGTCCATGAGAACTTTCAAATGTTTTTTTATTACTCCCAGGTTAACACTTAACTGTTATCCCACCTGATGGTAAGTATCATCACAGTCCATATGGAGGCGCGCTAATATGATTATAGTTGATATACCTCTTATGGTTTCTACACAGCATCGTACCGGAACATAAATATATTGCTTGGCGGTTATGTCTTCGCTGGAAATTAGATAAATAAAAATTTTAACAAAAAAAGAACTGCCTTCAAAACAAATTGTTCCAAATATGCTCGTAAAAGTAAAAAAATAATTGTGCAATCTTTTTCAGAGTTCTTCGTATTCTTATAATCGGAGTCGGCGTCAGCCAAGGTAGGTATCCCGGAGGTCTACTTGGCAGCTCCGGCGCCGCTCACACCCATAGCTATATATGTTGTTACAACGTATAGCTGTATATGTAGGCACCTTGGTATAGCTGTATCCCTACACTGCGCAGTCCAGTGCGGGGTCGCCACTCCAGCACCTTCGGCCCCCCACGTCCATCGGTCCGTCGGACTATATGCCCCGCCCACTGCCACTTCAGGTTCGCGATCCGTAGGGCTATATCAGTGACTTTGGTTCTATTACCAGTCTCCTCATTTTTGATTTGATCGAGTAGAGAAACTCTGGGCATAGCCCTCTCCGTCGCACGCTGAGTGACTCTGAGCTTTGGAATGCGGCCCATAGTCAGAGACCACGTGTCGGAGCCCTAGGTTATCACTGGCAACACGCACTGTTCGAAGAGCTTCGTCTGAAGACGTATATATATCTACGTGGGTGAAAACGGACAACATTACTAGCAGTAATGAATATTTTAATTTTCGGCACGTCTTTATTAATATTATAGCTGCCATTGCTAAAACGTGTTAAGTCCTAGAGAGAAAACTGTAATTTCTGATTTGACTAAAATTATAAAAAATGTTATAGTTTATTTAATGGTGCTGCCACACTGCTGTTTAAAAATAACAAAACCTACCCCTACGTAAGAGAAGCTGTCATATTAAGACTACTATTAATTCGTAAGCTATGTGAAAAAAATGATTATGTTGTTTCAAACTTTTAACATTAACATTACAGAGAGAATTGGAATGTTTTTGATAGATTAAATACGCTAAAAATAACAGCTATAACAATCGAAATCCGGGACTATTGCTGGAAATATAATAACCGTGTATTCCAACCCCTGGGATTTTAAACACGACATTGCAATTCGTTTAAAGAGTCTCGTAAAAGTGGATTATGCAGTTCAAATCCCGCGACGATTGTGTTACTCAGAACTTTTGTACAAAGGACATATAACAAACAGTTTTAAAATTATCATTCTTTATTTACCTTTGCCTCTATTTGTATATAAGATATACTAGCAGTGTCGCGCGACGTCACTCGCGTAGGAAATAACAGACCTCAACATTAATGAATGACTTCCCTTTCGTTTATGATATAAATAGGATCCTCGAAACTACGCCGCCGATTTCGATAACTTATTTTCATTTTGCTGTATTATTTTCGAATTTAAAAGACTTAATATAACTTTCATTTTAATTTATATCAATTCTTTTTAAAGCTGAGAGATCGCCAAGTATAAGTTTTGCTGTCAATTAAGTTACATCATATAAATGGCGCGATACTTTACTCATACATTTAAGTGTACACGAAGTTAGCTAGTATGTATATATGTATGTGTATATATATATATATATACACATACATATATGTACTCGTAACATTGGATCCCATGGGAATTTGGGAAAACGTTGTCGTAAACGAAATGTGTACGCAAAAATTCTAAAGATAATAACTTTAATTTGAAAATAAAAAGGAAGATATATAATTAAAATACCTTGGACTCCTAAACTAAGTAAGCACGTGAGTTAGGGGTCAGTGTCTTTCCAATTTTAGAATATATATACGCTTAGTCTACACTATTAAGAGAAAATTAAAAATGAATACTTAATTTAAAACTAATCATTAATATATTAACTAATATATTGATAAAAATAAATATCTAATACTAGCAGACCCGACAGACTTCGTTCTGTCAAAAAGATTTGAAATGTGGCAGATTTCAGTTTTACGAATGATTTTCAAAATGAAATTATAGCAGTACTAATGACCTATAGCTCTTTCATTTTGTGACTTTTCTATTTTGTCGGGTTAAGACTATTCAATTGATTTTGAATTATGTGCCGCGGCAATAAAATGCAAATTGACTCTTTGACGTTACGAAAACACCTACATTGCTTAGACAACAGTGACTACTACAAGTACTTATAATTTTTATTATGAACTTTATTGAATAGCAATAAAGGTCAAATTGAAAATGTCTGTATGGGAAACAGAAAAGGGCTGTTTTTAGGGCTTCCCCCTGCAATTATTCGAACTTTTCTCGCCCTAAAAACCATCCTTGGACTTCAACGAAGATTTTAAAATAAGAATTGTCAAAATTGACCCAAGCGTTGTTGAGTTATGCGCTTACCATTTTGAGATCCATTTTTAGATTATAGATGTTGATAAAGTAGTTATTTTGATATTACGAACCCATCAAATTTATTTGGCCCCACATTATAATGTATAAAGAGTAAAGCTAAAAATAGGTTATCAATCTTCAGAGGGGCCACATTGAATAGTTCATATGACGAGGTATATTTTGTGTCATGTTATATACTAGTAGATACAGCGAGACTGTTGAGTTAACGTTAAGATTTCTTTATATTTGGCGACGAAAATAGTAAAACTTATAATCTTATTTTCCATACGAAATATCAAGCGTTTGATGTAAACTTCGTCAATAATGGTAAGTTCGGATCTCCTCTATTTAATGAATGTATTAAATAAAGGCTTTGGAATCGAGAAAATCTATCCACAATATTCGGATTAGCGCATATTTATATTTCAAAAAAATGCTAAATATGAGTCAAGATGATGAAAGCAACATATTATTTGTCAAATATTTATGGATGCGAACAGAAATTGACTATTTTTTTTATTTTCCTTCTTTTTATACTTGTATATTTAAATGTGTGTATGTTTATAATATATCTTTAGCGTATTTATTTCAAATTCAATTCAATATATCTCTATTCAAGTAAGCCTTTACAGTAGTTTTGAATCGTCAAATATAGTTTTTTATTCTTCGTATAATATTTCAATGTGGGACTGATGATGGTATCAAAAAACGTCTTCAAAGCTAAAGTTCCATAGGTTCCTGCGTCCCCTTTTCTGAGGAGAGCCCACAGCAAATTTAGTCGGGTGTAGGTTTTTTTCTCATCATCATCATTACAATTTATATTTTTAATTTAATATTCTATATAGCTTAGAGCACATGAATAAACTGCTCCCATCCTTTTATATATTCTAAGCAATCCTTCAAATTATAGAATGATTTCTCAATTACTTTTCTTTTAATATAAGATTTAAATTTATTTAGAGACATCTTTGTAACTTCTTCTAGGAATTTGTTATAGAAACGTATATATTTAACCTTAAATAACTTGTCAATTTGATGTAGCCTACTTGAAATTACAGCAATTTTATTTTTATTTCGTAAGTAATATGAGGTTTATTCCTGCACCTATATATACCACATGCTTTATAAAGTTCTTCCTCTTTCTGGGGTTCCTGGAAGATATTTCCCGTAAGATATGAGTCATTATACTACCTTAGGTATCCTTATTTTTATTGCAACTTACTTTTTGAGTGCAAAAATAGTTCAATAAATAAATAGGTATCAAGGTATAAAGGTTTTGTACTTGAGTCCTATTAATAGTTTTTCTATATATAATTTGTATTTGAACGACTTTACCGATTACCGAAACACACAAACGCACACACACAGACGGAGAGAGAGAGAGAGATAGAGATATACACACAGTGACACTGATTGTTAATGGACACTAAGTACGGATTTCTCCATATTCCCAGGCAATCGATATCAACGCTAGAGTGATTCCGCCAATATATTTAATCAGACATTCATAGGCCATCTTAATAACGTCCCTAAAAGAGAGTACACATTTCCCCCTTGGTTTAATGTTGAGAAATAAAAGTACACTGCCAACAAACCGCAGCACTCTCAGTTTCCAATTTACTTATAAATTCATTTAATCAAGCATTCATAGGCCTTCTTAATTATATCCCTAAAATCGAGTACACTTGTCGGTTTTCTAGATATCCTTCCTAAATATATCCCCCTCGGTTTAACGTTGAGAAATACAAGTGTGAAAGGGAGGAAGGTAAATCTCAAACGTTTGAAGTGGGCGAACGCGGTGTTTGCGCCTTGTAACTCGATATCCGTGTGTGGCCTGACGAGTGAAGAGAATTAATGATGTAATTTTTATTTTGTATCGATAATACACGTCTTTGTATTATGTTATATTATTCAACTTGTTGTTTTTTTTACGTGATTTATTGTAGTTTCCATCTAATACCTCACATTTGTTTTATTGCCTTTTTTAAAGATAGCGATTCACACTTTTCAATTGTTAAATGTTGATAGTCTACGATTTTTATTGAAGTGTTACTTCTTAACGCAAAGTAGGGTCAAAACTGTATGTTATATAAGCCAATGAAGTATCACTTTCACGCGTATGCAAATATGGACACACATTTTTTTTTTAGTTAGAGCTTGACTGTAATTTAACATAAATGCTTAGATAATACAGTCTCAAATACAGTGGCACGATATGTCACAGATCATTATTATTATATTCCTACTGTATTAGTATATTCTTATATCTTGAGGTAAGGGATACTTATGGTTTAATGTTAATGACTCAAATTTAATTACAACATCCGTTTGAAGTAGGTGCTTTAACGGCCACTGTGATTGGTAGAGTTATTACTTTTCGAGTGAGGAGTTTTACAAGGAGGATATAATTAATGGTAGCGGGATTTATTCTATTTGTGAAACGAGAATAGTAAAGGATGATATATAATTTTGAAGAATCTGATAGTGGTATTACTTGCGTTACCAAATTAATTGAGCCATCAATAGTTATTTACCTCAATGTTTTTTACACAGTATTCTAACGGAACGCAAATGTTTTAGCTTATAGGTAACCAGCAACGGCCGAAGCCTCCTTCAACTTCAAATCTGAATGAATTAAATGATTAAATCTCTTAAATTTGCTCTATTGGGAATTGATCCCGGAGTTTTTATTAGCTAATGGCATAAGTAAGTAGCAGCCCTTTAAATTCCCACTGGCACAGGCACAGGCACAGACCTCCTCACTCCGAGGAGCGAGGGATTTTTAAGAGCATAGACCCACCACGCTGCTCCATTGCGGATTGGTAGGCAGGATTGTACATTAATGGCATAAGTACGTTTACAAACGATTAATATTATGTTTGATAGATATAAAAATCAATGTTAATAATATTAAACAAGAGTTATGGTATAAAAGAAGAGAGTGACTAAAATTGAGAATGTAGATTGAAGATTGAGAGGTATTCTTAGATGGTTTGGGCACGTAGAGGGAACGCATGAAAAGAGACTGAAAAAAAAAGATATATGAGTCAAGGGTAAATGGGAAAGTTGGAAGGGGAAGACAACGGCGACCGTTTCTGGACCAAATCTAGGACATTTAAAAAAAGGGTCAGGTCAAGAGTCCTCTAAGCCGACGAACTTGTATAAAAGGTTTAATGAAAGCAGCAAACGAGATATGTAAGGATCGTGGCAAGTGTAAAGACGTGGTCTCTGCCTACCCCTATGGGAATTAGGCGTGATGCTGTGTATGTAATAATATCAATATACATTATGTAAAGCCATAAAATTATAGACATTGTATACTATTTTTTCCTAATAAGAATTTGTTGTTTTGTATCGTAACACTCGTGCAGTTAAAAGCCAACGTTTATAGGAACAACCTCTATATATGTATAAGATAAGTCAATGCATTTAATATAACTCTATTAACTAAGTTCTTGTTGTGGTCTTAGATATACCGAGGAGTTGAAGCCGGAAAACTTACTGGAGAAGTTTTGTGAGCTTGTCGTCCTGTTATATATGCTTGACCTATTTTATTGTACAGATTGAGAAATTGAGACCACTAGAACAAACATAAGACATAATTATATGTTCCGTATTAATTATTACGACAACACGTACCAGAAGCCCTTTTTTATATGTAAATCTTTCTCTTTTTACAATTTCCTACATGATTACAAAGTTACACAAGTAGATCTTATGATTAGTGTTTGTGATTGAATCCAAAGCAATCATCTCGTTATAAAACCGTATGTTTCTAATCTTTTTCAATAATAGCCTTTTCAGTACTAACCTTAACACCCTATCTCCAGAGGAAGATTTACCCAGGAGAGCAACGTTTTTAAGCTGCTATTTAATTTTTACGTTTCTGTTTCTGATTTAGGTACATGGGCGATATTGCAACAATATTAACTATATTTTAAATGTCCCAGTTGCATAAGTACATTGAGAATTTCTAACAGTCTATTTCTATTTTAATAAATACCCTCTTGTTGCGGTTTTAGAGAGGCAAATGTGGGGAATACACCCTATACTTCTCGAAGAAGTTTAGTTCGTTAGAGCGCGTTATATTTTTACGTACTTTGTGTATAGCAGAATTCGTTCCTGAGTAATACCAAAACCAATTTTCAAATACTTTCCTGTCTGTCTGTTTGTTCCCGCTTAAATCGGAAACATCTGGATCTATTTGTTGCTGTTGTATGATCAATAATGTTAGGCGAATAATTTAGGCTGCTTTTTATTCCGTAGTGAATAAATATGTTGTAAATTGATTCAATACCTTTTTATAAATCATTCACTTATTTCATTATAATAACGAGTTTGTTAGCTTTTGCTTAAAAATTCATAAACTATTTTAAAATGCCATATAAGGATCTCGTTCTTCTCTAAAAATTCAAAGAAACATTAATTCTCACAGTACCCTCGCAATATATATTAAATAACAAGTTATATTTTAGAAATAACATTCACTTACATAGTAAAAAAATCACTATACTTCTTTTATAAAACAGAAGCTTAAGAAATCATTTGTTGGGTTGAGCATACGCGTTTCTGGATGCAATCAGATTTGAATTTGCCTTTAGCATAATGACGATTTAAGCGATAAATATGTTTGGACTTGATTTCAACTGCATACAGATGCAACATATTACAAATTGTAACTTATAAAAACTTTATTTAAAGGAGTAACTGCAAAGCTTCTTGCCAACGGACAGAGTATTGACGATCAAATATTAAGATTTGGATAAATAAAATGTGATGCAGAATACAGACATTCAGTAGAATTTTACGAACTGGACAAATTTCGGATCTATGCACTGTAATTTCACAGATGGTTGAATTCATCTAAAGCATGTCAATACACACCCGAGTCAGGTTCACAAAGTGATTGAAATCAAAAAACATGCGGATTTCGATTTTAAGCTTAAATTGACCAAGATGAAAGCCACTCAGTTTTATAAATAGAAAACAAAGTTAAAAATTCATTAGAAATACACTACCATGTAATAAAGTCCCACAAATAAATTCGCTTCCGCTGTCTGTTCGCTTAGATACACACCGGCATATTTAGCGGAACATAAAAAAAATATAGATTTGATATCAGTATCATAACCTTATATGATATTGATATCAAATATTTTTCTATGTTCCGCTAAATATGCAGGTGTGTATATTTAATTAGTATTGTTATTATTCAAGGACTAACGGACAGAAGATAGGCAACAGAACTCTTTATTATAAGGTAAGGTAAATAGCAGCCTATTACTGTCCCACTGTTGACGTCAGGCACTCAGATGAGAACGTTAACAGGCTACACGTACTCCATAATTAATCCAAGTGTATGCAGATCATGTTTTCCTTCACCGAAAAGCACAATGACGTTACGTTAGTGAAAGTTGGGTATGGCAGAAGAAGCATAAAAGTACATTAAATGCGGTGAAGATGAGAGCGTTGAGAAGTATGAGTGGATTGAAACTGAGTGATAAAGTAAGAAAAAGTGTGATAAGAGAAGGCCGTGGTATAAAAGAAGATGTAGTGACTAAAATTGAGAAAGGTAGAGATAATGAATGAAAGGAGACTGACAAAAAGGATTTATGAGTCAAAAATGAATGGGAAAGTTGTAAGAGGAATACCAACGCCAACATTCCTTGACCAAACCCAGGACATTTTAAATAAGGGCCAGGTCATGTATACTCTAAACCGACCGAACTTGTAGGAAAAGTTTAATGGGAATGAAAGAAGCAAAGGTGATATGCAACGATCGTGGCAAGTGAAAGGACGTGGTCGCTGCCTACCCCTATGAAAATGAATTGTGATGAACGAAACGAAATAAAAAATATATCAAAAAATATAGGCACCGATGACACTGCAAAAGCAAAAAACTGCGTTGTAGATGTCAACGACATATCTTCGAAAACTATTTGCCAAATTTTATACAATTTACTGTAAGCTTAATTAATTCTTAAAACTATGAAGTTTAAAACAAAATATTATTATTGGCTGTTTCGTAACTCGTGTATCTGGACGTGTGTGGGTGTAAAATCGGAATCCTTATGGGAATATGTATAAGTAGTTGGTGACGCCACTTTTGGCGGTAATTTGGTTTTTATTCATTTACAAATTACAAGAAGCTTTTCAGTCTCTTTATAAGTTAGCGTTTGCTGCCAAGTTATAATATTTTACTTTGCAAGCATCTGTAGAATTCACACGTCTCTCCACTAAATTTTCTAGCTCTTACTTGCTAATTGTTTTTTAGTAATAATAATAAAGCTTATCGATAAATGTACATTTTGTTTAGTAGACGTCTCTGTTATGGCAGTCATTGTAGCATTATGCTCATAAAACATTCCACAGATCCTCCATCCCTTAAACCGTGAGTAATGGATGTCGAAGCGCTGTAAAGCGGCTGGCCAGAACGTGTCACTGTTTTTAATTATACTTAATTAGCGAGCAAGCCACACGTCGGCGGTAATTGTGAACTGGGGTTTAATTTTTTTTTAAACCGGCTTTGTATAACACAAGCTGAGCCCGTATTAAAGGGACGTGGCATAATAACATTATTCATTAATAGCATTAATTATAGCCATGCGTTCTGTTTTTCTGTTCACATATAATAGATAAGCTTTGTGTAAATATTTGACTCTTTGTGGTCATTTTAACAAAGGTAATGCAATTTAAATAGGGTTTTTATATAGCTAATGTGATCTCGTCTGATAGTACGTAGTAGGTACATGTTTAAGGTGATTTACTCACAAGAATAAATCAGACAAATTATATAATTTTAATTAAATCACTTAATACAATATAAATTCAAATCGAAAAATCGATGAAAATGTTTAAATTATCTATCTTGGAGCGTGATAGAGACCAAGACTAAACATGTTAAAAGTCCATGTTTTTATTATCTTGTTAATATTTATATGTATTTTGTAGGATGTGGCAGAAGAAGCATACAACTGAAATAAATAGTGTGTGAGTGACAAAGTAAGAAATAGTGTGATTAGAGAACGTTGTGATATAAAAAAAGATGTAGTGGTAAAAATTGAGAAAGGTATGCTTAAATGGTTTGGGCACGTAGAGAGAATGAATGTAAGGAGACTGACAAAAATGGTTTAAGAAACAAGAGCGAATGGGAAAGTTGTAAGGGGAAGACCAAGGCGAACGTTCCTGGACCGAATCCAGGACATTTTATATAGGGGCACGGTCAAGAGTACTCTAAACCGACTAACTTGCATGAAAGGTTTAATAAGAATGAAAGAAGCGAAGGAGATATGCAAGGATCGTGGCAAGTGGAAGGACGTGGTCTCTGCCTATCCCAATGAGAATGAGGTGTGATGCTATGGTGTATGAATGTTGCTATTTTACCATAACAAACAAACACTTAATCGCGTGTATAAACACTTTATGATTATCTGAAAACTTGAAGATCTTATTAAATTCTGACTTTTAAATCAAACTTCTTATGTATGTTGCAAAAATATGAGAAATTTTTTAAATCGTTAACAAAATACTTTTCTACACATCCGCTCAAGTTCAAATACAGTTTTATTTAGCTTTAATTAGATTATACTTGATGTAAATACATTTTTTTCAAATATTAGTACATTGATATTCTAAATATGTAAATTTATTTATTATACTTCTTTAATAATCGAATTTACGTAAAAATGTAGAAAGCCATTATTAAGAGTTTCTTTTTGAATGGAATCGAAATGATTTTTTTTTAATTTAACTTGTTCTCATTAAACTGTTAAAAAAGATAGAAGTAGAATAGCGAGGGTGTAAGAGATATAAAGAGCTAAGTGGTTTCAGACCGTGAAGCAAAGCATTCCGAGAGTATCTACCTCAATAATGAAGCACAATTACGACTCTCGCCGCCTGATTAGGAAGATCAAAACATCTCTCAAAGAAATCGCTCATTATAAAGATTCGGCCTAATAAAACATTCTCAGATCATTAAAATAGTGAACACTAAGCATGACTTATCATATTTCCAATTATAAATGGAAGTGCTTAATTTATATGATTAAAACAGCACTTCAGAATACCCCGGGGTATTCAATTAGGCTGCGGATGCGGGCATTGTTGTACGGAATTATAATCTATATTTTACCCTACTTTATGGAAATGCCGTGCTCCAGCTGCGCTATTATTTATACACTCAATAGAGTTCGTTTTGTTTTCAAAGGCACACAACTAGCCATAGACCTTTTATATCTAGCTAAGAAAGTCGTCACTATTTCTACCTTTCTCCGTTCCTAATAAAAATGAATAATTCTTTACTGATTTAAAAATACAATGAATACTAAGTGTTCTTGTATTACTGGATGCAGTTTACCATTAAATTTCAAACAAATTAAAAGTGCGTGCGTACCAGGTACAAAAGTCAGAAGTGAAACTTCTTTGGCAAATAAATTTTTAAGTCTTGTTTACATTTACTTAAATAAAATCCAAAATTTTAGATTTCCGAGACATAGAGGGAGGGAAAAAGGAAGATATGTTAGGAGTTTAATTGTTATTAAAATATTAAGTGTTGAAAATTAATACAAATAATTTATTGAATACTCAAAAGACGAATAGTAAATAAAATTGTGTTTCTGAAGTTATACTTCTTTTGCGCGTTAGGGAAAAATAATGAGAGTAAATTTTTACGATGCGCGCGCACACCGGCACAAAAAATCGACACCCTGATGTTAGATATAGTCAACATTTTTTTTTTAATATTGTATAATTATATAATACCTTAATTATTTTATTATGTTACGTGTTTCAAAGGATTTTGATCTTGTTACGCCAAAGAAGTATAACTTTTAACACGTGTACATAAGTACACACACTCTTTTTTGTCAACATTAGAATTATAATTAGCATAAAAAAATGAAAAATCTTCATGACGCTTCTATAACAATTTTACCCTATTGCACTTAAAGAAGTTTCACTTCAAAAACATTGAAAATACGAAGTAGGAAGAGTAAGAATGGAAATAATAGTAGGAATTGAAAAAATGTTTTATTGACATAAGTTTAAACAAGATATGTAGGGAATAAATGGAATTGCTTACGATTTATCAATAAGATATTTATTACACGACCTTGTTCTTTATTTAACGAACACTAATTAGAGAAACTTTGTATGTAATCGTATCATGCATACTATCTTTTAAAATAATCACAATCATAATACTATAATGCCCTCCTGAACGATTTGGTGTTCAGTCTCTGAGGGATATAAAACTTTTGCACTAACGTGTTCGCTGACAAAGGTACGGTCCCTGAGTTCTCGCCCTTATAGTCAGGGTCAAAGTTTGACACGATTGGAGTTAACGCTGATATTTTATGTACAAAATTAATTTCTCTCTCTTTTATCTCAAACAAGAAGCTCAATAACTATTTTTGTAGTTATCTGCTATATAATAATTATTTCACAGCCCCTAACCCATAACTTGCATTTTAGACAATGATTATATCACTACATTTATCAATCTAGGTCATCGTTTTTTATATCATATAGCTATTAAGATCCAACAAACATACATACAAAATGTAGTACAGTAATAAATGTGAATAAAAAATTAATTAAAAGAGGATTTCGTACTTGATTTAATTCGTAGGGGCAATCAATATCTCTCTCTCTTAGTCGGTCATGTCTGAGGATCGTGGTCAGTATCAGAGTAGCATCTGGTGCGGATGATTTGTTTCCATCGGTTTCTGTCCAGCGCCCCTCTTACCACCGTGTAAAATTTGGAGGACGACCAGTTTTTTACTTGCAATTGCTGATAGGGTTGCGCTTGATTGTAACCTGATCTGATTGTAATAGTCTTGATACATTCTAAGTTTGAAACGCTCTAACACGGTAATAGTTAATTGACCTCTTATTATTTAAACACATCATTGTACCGGAACACAAATGTTGTTGTAGGAACCACGTCTTTGCTGGTGAAAACCGTTTGAATGCCCGGCCGTGTTTTCTAACGCAGTAATCTGTCCGCGCTTGATTAACGGAAATAACAGTAGACAGTCCCTCTCCCTCACTGCATTTTTGATTCAATTTCCCCGCGGGTCGAATGACGCCAAAGTGGCTCTTGGTATTTAAATACTCATAAAAGGCTACCAAATGTTACGATTTTTATATTTGCTAATAGTTAATCTACATAATGTTATCTGTTGTTTATTAAATTAAGACTCTATTGGAGCGTCACAAATTAAAACTTACCTCAAGGGTTTTCATTGTTATTCACATCACTTATATAATCAAAAACGCAAACAGCCAGTAATAAACACTTAGTTTATAAAATACCACGAAAAAAACGCGAAATACGCATAGTTACTAACGGTTAATTTGTAACTGATTTATTTTTTGTTTGGTCTATTGTCTGGTCTAATCTCTACGCATGCTGTGTTACGGCAGTTACCAAGAAGCGAAATAGATATTATACATTATGACTTAAAAGAAAGAGATACTTATATTACCGATAGCCCGAGTTGAGACAGTACTGGGGTATCATGTTAACCGGTAGTTGACATGGGCTATCGAACGGCTAGAGCCCAATAGTCACAGTTATAACCCAACACAGTCCCATCAATCTAGACTCAAACAAATTTAAAAATGCAATTAATTTTGTTTCTACACGGTTAGTTAAGATATCTGGATTCTCGAGACCTCAAATTGTATTCTTAAGTCTATAAAATAATAATTGTTTTGGGAACGCAGAGAATAGTTTAGTCTATTTTTTATTTATTATTATTTTTGCTTTAACGTTATTTTAGTCAATTATGTTTATGTGATTTATGGCTGAATAAAGATTTATTTATTTTATTCAATTACCAAAATTTTACGAACATAGGACCTTTGCTAAGGAAACGAGTACTTTCATAATTATGACAGCGAGGCCGTCGAGGTTAAGATCCTTGAGTTTTGTAAGGAGGTGATACGCAAACGCAATTATTTGATTCCATTAAGCAACTCGATAAAAGTAATACTCACATGACTCCTCAATAAGGACTTCTTGTCTGCTACAAACACAACACATAAGAAGCGCGACAATAACTGTAAATGCAAAATGACGGTACACCATGGTTCACATTTAAAATTTTAAGGTCTACCGATAAACATTTCACGACACTATCGTATCATTTCACTTCACAAATAGACGGTACTTTAAAATATTTTCATAGATAACACTGCTGCCTACACTAGTCATGAATGCTTTTAAAAAAGATTAGAATTTGTTGTCGTTTCATTGTTGTGGTGCCTAGTTTCAAAGCAGCCGAGTGGATCTGAAACAAAACAAAAATGTTATTATTATAAACCTCGCGTGTTTCAGCGACTCTTTATAAAATTCTACCAGCATTAACATGAAAAAATAAAACAATAGAATAATGTAAAATGTTTTCTTTCTTCTTTATTAAAATGTTAGTGTATTTCTAATGAGGCTTCTATAAATACTATACATTACGACTAACAGCTCCGGCTCGTTGCTCCGTTTTCCATTGAGTTTTCTGAAAAACTCTTAGCGATAGCCTGGGAGTATGTGACAGTGTCTTACTTTCGATATTCAAATAAGAAATACTTATTTGTTTATGTAAAAGGGTAAGTAGCAGTTTATTAATGTCCCACTGCTGAACATATGCCCACTACGTTACACCAATGCAGGATGGCAAGCCGTGAATGCATTATATATATAAAATTTTTCGTCATCGTTAACTTAACTTCGTGCTTTCTCTCCCTTCTTCGTTATTTCATATCATGTAGAATGTAAAACAAAATACTGGCAAACACTAACAAAACAATAAACCTATTTGATCTATACTATACTAGTGTATAAGTTAACATGTAATTGATTTGTGAAATACAAAAGGCTGTTCAAATTGGTCGTTTTAGTTTACGACAAAATAAAAATACAAAAGCGAGGGAAATGAACTGGCGAATTATTATGAATTGAAGCAAAGTAGATGCTATTGACGCAAAACTTAGTAAATCTTTAAAAATAGTACTTTACTATACAGGATTGGTGTCGAAAGTGTTACACAGTCAAATGCCTCAGCCAAGTTGATTGGATATAAATAAGTTCATTACAGAATTGAGTGAATCAATTGATTAGTAATATCATTTTAAATACTCTGAGCAATCGCTTACATCATGACTTTTAAGACTCATAAAATTGCAATGAAGGAAGTATGGTCCAGATACTTCAGTATTATTCCGTGTCACACTTAAAGCTTGTTGTTGTCGTCTAACATGGCATTCCTTGAGATGTTTTAGGCCATGTTTTTTTATTTTATGATGTATCTGTTTATTAACGTTGGAGTATAAAAGAAGTTGTAGTATCTAAAATTGAGAGAGGTGTGCTTAGTAGGTTTGGGCACGTAGAGAGTATGAATGAAAGGAAACTGACAAAAATAATTTATGAGTCAAGATTGAATAGGAATGTTGGAAGGGAAAGACAAAGGCAAACGTTCCTGGACAAAACCCAGTACATTTTAAATACGGGCCAGATTAAGAGTAACCAACCAACGAACTTATATGCAAGATTTAATGAGAATGAAAAAAGCGATGGAAATATGCAAGGATCGTGGTAAGTGGAAGTGATGCAATGTATATTTATTGACGAAATATATTTTCTATTAAATTATATTTAATTAAGTGTGTTTCGAGGAGAACTTTTATGTTGTAGTGTAAAGCAGAAAGCGATTCCAGGAGATCCAAATTTATTCTGTCTTTGAAGACTCACTCTGGTTCAATGGCGTAAGTTCTCTAGCATAAGTCCTGGGTTCAATATTCGCCAGGGAAATTACATTTTCTGCTTTATCTGAGTTTGGCAGAAGACCGTGGCTAGTTACCACCGTATCAACAAAGACGTGCCGCCAAAAAAAAAGTGGCGGAATTACATCTCTGTTAATTACCATCAGGTAAAATCACAGTCAAGCGCTAACTTGTCTGCAAGAAAAGGGAATAGGAAGTAAAGAACAGTCGGTGCTATCTTTGACTATTTTATCACATACTTTCAGGTGAGATTAATCAGTTAACCTGTCTACGTGAAAAGTAAAAACATAATAAAGATTTTCTAGTTAAAAACATTTTTGACAGCGCTGACGTGTCCACATTATCATACAAGAGATTAATTTCACTTTTTAAGAGATGACTAAGTCCGAAGCTTGGCAATTTCGCCAAGTCACGCCTGTATTAAGTATGAAAATATTTTTCGGCTGAGCGAGAAAAATTGTGACAAGGAACGGCTCGTTAAATATGGCCGAATAATCCTCTTATCTAAGCACTGAAAAGCTGGCCTTAAGAAGTTATTATATTCTTCGAACTTAAAAAAAATATCTTCCTGTTCCTTTAAAGCATCTATATGCTTCTACATGTATATTGAAGTGAAACTTCTTTTGGCGCAGAAGGGTAAATTTTTTACGGAGGAAACGCGTGATTAACGTCACGTAGATGTGTGGCGTTTTTATGCTAATTAAAAAAAGGTTAGGTAGTTTTAATATCTACAAATAACACGTGGCATTCATAAATATTTCATAATTACTCCTTTCTATATTTTAAATTAAAGAACAAAATTTAATAATTTCTAATTTTGGCAAAAAAACACACGGTATTTTTATTTACAATTCGTCTTTCGAGATTTCAATAAATTATTTGTGTTAATTTCCGATACATTTAATATTTTAACGATAATTAAATTGATGAAATTCCTAACATATCTTTCTTTCTCCCTATCTCCAAGCCAAAGAAGTTTCACTTCTGACATGTGTGTACATTATACGCACGCACTTTTAACTTTTTTCACATCGCGTCAATTTTTTTTCATACATCTATCGCAAGTCGCATTACAGCGGGCCGTGAGGTAGAAGTTAAATATACACAATTGCTCGCATATACCACAAAATACATAATTTTAGCACATACATACACCTTTTCACAAATAAATGCGGACGGAATAAATTTATATAGAGAAGGAATGCATAATAATAATATTTATTTCATGCACAAAAAATAAATTAAATTAAAAAAAACACATTACACACACATATATAGAGTATATATGCGTATCTGTCAATCGCTGACATATATATCAAACGCTGTAAGGCTACATTATAAACAAAAATTTTAACAAAAAAAGAACCGCCTTCAAAACAAACTAACAAATATATTAATATGCTCTAAAAAGTAAGAAATAATTGCGTATTCTTTAATAGTGTTCTTCGTATTCTTATATTCGGAGTAGGCGTCAGCCAAAGCCGATGTTCCCCGCGTGTCCACTTGGCAGCTCCTGCGTCTCTCCCACCTATAGCTCGTATATATGTAGGCGCCGACTCCGAATATAAGAATACGAAGAACACTTTAAAAGAATACGCAATTATTTCTTACTTTTTAGAGCATATTAATATATTTGTTAGTTTGTTTTGAAGGCGGTTCTTTTTTGTTAAATTTTTTATTTATTTTTTGATTTTTAGTGAATCTGAAGTAACCGTGTTGCAATGCAGCAACAAACGTAAGCTCATTGCTATATGATTACAGACACTTATATTTTCTGCCTTAAATCGCACCCTGACTGTAAGCCGTTGAGGAGATCGATTCATATTTAACTACGACTAGCATTTGACCATACCGAAGTTCCGGTAGGCAACTCAAATAATTGGTAAGCTTATAGAAGATTCTGCCGAGTATCGTTGATTTGCTCCTAACAATTGAAGAGTTCCGTCACTTTGTCATGGATGCCATCATCAAAACCTAAACAAACTATCACAAAACAACCCTTAAAGTATATCCTTTCTAATAAAAAAAAAAATCATCGAAATCTGTTGGCGTGATCTTGAGTTATTCGTCCACTTGTCGCGCACATGATTAATGCAAATTTAACACTTATCCGGTTTTCTCATGGATGCCATCATCTGAACTGGATTTCAAAAAAATGGGACACTATGACGAGCACCACCTTCCATTAAAAAAAAAATCATCACGATCGGTCCACCCAGTCGAGAGATATGAGGTAACAAACATAATAAAAAGGAAATACAGACGAATTGTTACAGATCCTTTTTTTGAAGTCGGTTAAAAATATGTTTAATATGTTCAATGGAGAGATTTTTTTTTGCATGGTTTTCTGTTTCAATAAAACATCATTCAATATAAACTTTGCCAAATCCTTGATTATAGAAGTATAGTATCGAACTCCCGACGACCATTAGTATCTATTATAGATAGATAGATAGAACACTTTATAGCTTTCATATTTATTGTACGATACATTACTTTATCTTTTATTTATATTGTGTATGCGATTCTTAACACAAAGAAATCTGTAAGCGATTTGGAATCAACTAGTATTATAAAATTGTATCGTATTTGCTCATTTCATTGATTCTAATCATGCCTAAAAGTAATGATACATTCTTAGATAGTATCCATGGTAAATGGTAAGAGGTTACCACGAGGTAAGCTTTCCAGCTTCGGCCTAGACAATTTAGATTAAAAATTTATAAATGTTAGTTTGAAAATATTTAAATAAAAATTAATATTGTAAAGGAAATTAGTAGTACCATAAATTCTGATATAATACACAAATAAGGCTTTACAATTTAAAAACAAGTTTCAAGCATGTCGCGTTGTTTAATTTATTTGATTTCTTTGTAAAATGTATGTTTCTTTAGTAAACGTTGAGGTTTTCGTGCACTTTATCAATTCAGTAAACCTGTCAGAATAGCGTGGTTAAACGCTAGCAGGTTACAATTTTAAACTTTAATTAAACCTACCTTCTAACGTCGTTTAAATAGGAGCGATGACACAATTAAAACGTAAATAAATTAATATTGCAGTATCCCTAGCAACTGCGAGTTCTTGTAATATTCAATATAATTTTTAAAGTTTACGCAACTGCCTCATTGGTCTTGTGGTTAGTGTGTTCGACTACCGACATGAGGTCCTGGGTTCGAGTCCCGGGTCGTCCGGCAATAATCTAAAAGGAAGTAATAAAAAAATAAGTGAAATTAAACTCTTATGTTATCGAAAATAAATCTATAGTCCGACTTAGTAAACTTTTCACTGCCACAAAATTGGTACCTACGCGGGTAAAACCTTAGGACATTACTAGTGTAATATAAAATCCTCCGTCTATATTCCTTTCATACATATCACTGGGCATACATAAAATCTGGGCAAACAATGTGAAACAGCTTACGCATCCAAGCCTTATAACGTTATTTGGATGAGTAATTCACCGTAAACTGAACCGGCTCAAAGTGGAGTTTACAAAAGATTCACGTAATAAATATCTTTTGAGGTCTATAACCTACATCATTTTATGGACAAATGCACAAACGGACTGGACCACCCACTAGTAACTCACGCCACAATTTATTATTTCAGAGCAGAAATAAATGTCACAGACCCACTCAAATTAAGTTATATCTCGCGCTTCAGAAATAAAATATAAGACCACTCTATTACTTTATCGCGAGACCAGTTAAGGCTGCGTTTATATGGCAATACAACGCTACGTATTTAAGTGAAACTTCGTTTTACATTACCGCTTTTCGTCTACCTATTGCATGTTTTATTACAACCTGCCGCGGAGTAAGGGTAAAGCTAGAGGCGCTAGGCAGAACAGCCAAGCGCAATGACGGCGCCCATGGCTCGCATCAGCTGACAAATAATATAGCACAATGGATATTTTTTTTTACTTGTAGTCATTGCCTGAATAAATTATAATTTAAATGCTGTCATTTACAAATCCACTAAAAGAACACTATCTCGAAAATGTAGTTGAAGGTTATATGATATATGTTTAAATAGTTTTATGTATACCTTCTATTTATATAAGTATATTATAATATATATCATATATAGTCTGTGGAACGCTGGCGCCATCTATCTATCGCCATGGGACAGAGTCATGTGTCATGAGCCGGCGGTGGACTCGATAGTTCTCAGGTGACGGTCCGCCAGAGCGGTCGACTATTGAAACTGTCGCGTTCCTAGCTATTATTGTTAATGTTTTTTGTGTAAATTGTTATCGGGAACATTAAGTGATTGGACATTATAATCTGAGTTAATTAATAAAGTGTTTGATTCCACCAATATTACCCACCGAAGCCCACAGTATGGAGATCGAATAATTGATGCCACTAATGACGATGTCGGCGAAGAACCCTACGCCCCTATGCTTTATGCTCCTTCTCTCTTATACTCCGACATATACCTATTTCTTTTTATAGCATATCATTTTATTCTTACATTATACTTATAGGTTTTAAAACCCAAAGGTTATCTGGAAGAGATCGCTTTAGCTAGCGATAAGCCCGCCTTTTATACATTTGTTTTTATATTACATGTAAGTTTATCTTTATTAATGTCTGCATTTTATTAATATGCAATAAAAAGTATAAATAAATAAGTGAAGTATAAGTAAACTAGTGTTTTAATAATAAATCATTTTTTAATATTTGAAGATACAAATTCGTTTATTCGTTTTTAAGATATAAAACTTAGAAACGATATACTTTACACCTTTTATTTACTGGAAATTGAACATTCACCATGTTCGACTTCTAGTCATAATAGGAGGAGGAGTGATAATAGGAGGTGGTTTTCACGACCCTGAGATAGAATCAAGGAGGAGGAGGAGGTAGAGTTTAAAACTTAACATTTTGCTTTGCGAAGCCTTAATCACTTGAAACTATTACATTTCATACGAGAATTACGCATACGAATAGTCGATATCAAAGCGTATGATGTTGTAAGACGTGAGACTCCGGAGAGGAATAGCTAGTATAAATATAATTACAAAACCTATACACTGATTTATGCAATAATTAGTAGTTCAGTAAACATAGAGGTATTATTTTATAATCATGTGAACACCGCCCTTATAACAAGTACAGAAATTTATTCGTCTAACTTACATTGTATATTGACAAGTTATATTTCAATATCTAAACCGTGCTTTTATTGAGAGTAAATCTTTTGTACTAGATTGATAAATTTAACAGTTATACCAATTGGTACAAGATCTATACTCAATAATACATTTTTAATAAGTGATATTATTTTCTCGATAAAAAATATACAAATTATTAAAATTATGCAGCCGATATATGGTTATATAATCTTATTAAGTAGCCACGGCTGAAGCCTCTGGTAAAAAATTTAAATTATCAAACTAAAGGCAATAATGGATCATTTTTATATTGCTATAATATATTACGTAACAGGGTAAAGAGTTAAGCAATTGAAATGAAAAGTAAAAGTAAGTAAATAGCAACCCAATAACGTCCCATTGCTGGGCACAGGCCTCCTCACTCCAAGGAGCGAGGGTTGTTAGAGCATAGACCCACCACGCTGCTCCACAGCGGATTGGCAGGCATAGTCCACAAGTGCACTCTCTATTCCTTCACTCTCATAGTCAGATGTGACGGTAAACCAACACAACCGGACCTCTGTCCGAGATCAGGCGCGGGACTGACGGCTTAACATGCTCTCCGAGGCTCGGGGGTGGGTCACACCGCCAACTTCCCAACATCGAGCAAATATTGAGAAAATCTTAATAGAAAATTTAATATTGATTTCTGAATCGGCCCGACCCAGAACTCGAACCCAGGACCTCATGTCTGTAGTCAAACATGCTAACCACTAGACCAATGAGGCAGACGTGGCAATGAGGAAGTGAAAAACGAAACAAAAAATAGTTTGTGGCAAATTTTTACAGACGAAACGCGTGATTAGCGTCACGAAGATGTGCGTTTTTTATGTTAATTTAATTGAAGGTTAGGAAGTTTTAATATTTACAAATAATATTTAGCATTTTAATTTGCCACTCGTCATTTAATAATATAATATACTATTTTTTATAAAATGTCTTGTAGTCATTTTTCGACACTTTATTATTTTAGTGACATTTAAATTTATTAAATTTCTTACATATCTTCATTTTTCTCTCCGTCTAAGTCTAGGAAATGTAAAGTTTTAGATTTGTATAAATATAAACAAGACTTAAAAATTAGTTTGCAAAAGAAGTTTCATTATTAATTTGGAACAATGGCCAGACTAATGGCGATTCAAAAGTGCTTTTTGCGTTTACTTGATTAAAGAATATTTTTATTTTTATTTACTAAAACTCAGCAGAACTTTCTTTACCTATACTTGAGGCACCAGGAATTCTACTTGCGACTGAGGATTTACGGAGTCGGACCTACATTGCATGCTCTTTCTCGCTCGTAGGACTTCTTGAGCAAGACTGCCTACGAATGTATTTGTGACCCCAATGAACACGAAACCATAGAACATCTGTTGCTTAACTGCCCAAAATATGAAGCACAAAGGACAATGTTAGAAGTAGAAGTATATATTAAAATAAATAAGTATAACGTAAGACATATACCAGAAAGTAATAGGGTAAGGGATATATTTTTAGCATATTGTGTTAAAATAGTTTTTGATGTAAATAGTAGAAATAGAAGTAAGTAATTTAAATTTAAAAGGCGATATATAGTGATTATATATTACAAGACATATTTTATTTTTACTTATTTTTAAGGCAGCCCAAATAGATAACAAAAATTGTTATAGTTAAGTAATATATATAAAAGAGATATCCAGGTATCTATTGACTCACTCACTCTGGAACCATAAGGCGTAGAGACTTGAAATTTGGTAGGAATTTTCCTTTTGCTGAGTAGAGGTCAGCTATGAACGGATTTTACCAAAATTCACCCGCAAGGAGGGTTGCGGGGGCGTTAACAATTGACTCAACAATATCTCTGGAACCATAAGGCGTAGTCTTGAAATTTGGTAGGAATATTCCTTTTGCTGAGTAGAGGTCAGCTTAAAACGGATTTTACCATAATTCACCCGCAAGGGGGGTTGCGGGGGTGTTAACAATTGACTCAACGATATCTCTAGAACCATAAGGCGTAGAGACTTGAAATTTAGTAGGAATATTCCTTTGGCGAGTAGAGGTCAGCTAAGAACGGATTTTACCAAAATCTACCCGCAAGAGGGTTTGCGGGGTTGTTAACTATTGTCTCGACGATATCTCTAGAACCATAAGGAGTATACTTGAAATTTAGTAGGAATATTTCTTTTGCCGAGTAGAGGTCAGTTAAATACGGATTTTACGAAATTCCACCGGCAAAGGGGGGTTGCGGGTATGTTTCTTATTTGTAAATCAATTTGCCCAAATAAATGAAGGTGCTATCATTCCACGCAGACGAAGTCGCGGGTTCAGCTTGTAATATATAAATGTATAGACCTTATTAAGACCTTATATAACATTCTTCATTCATCAAAATATTGTCTTATTTTCATAGTTATATAGCGTTGAAAATGTCTATATCTAGATTAGCAAACTCGTTATTCTATGACCGATACATCCTGATATGACAGAAATTGTTAAAACTAAAACATGAAGATGTACAAAGAGACCGACCCGTGTTCGAGGGCAACTTGAATTTTTTATAAATAAATAAAAAAAAACTACTGTTTCGCAGAATTCCTATCCAGCCAATATTTTTCACTAGAGGGCATGGTAAATACAATTTAGCTCTGCTCGAAATCGAACAACAAATCTGTGCTAGCTAGTAAAGCGAATAGCATCACCAATACAGTGAGGTCGTCAAAAAGATTTTGGTCAAGGTTTGTTTTATTTAAAATACCTAATCTTATCTCTAACTCTCTGTTATCTCAACAAACAAAATCAACGGGGATTTAGTATTCTTGGCCCCGACAGAAAATATTGGTCTCATAAATAATTCATACGCCATTTTATATAAGGGCATCCACTTCATCTCGGAAACATTCATTTGCCGCGGGTTTATTTCATAACTTGGATGACACGCTTTCATTCAACCAAAATTGATCTTATTAAAACATTTTGACGGATTTCGGGGAAGAAATTTATTTTTTATTTGGAGAGATGGCAGCCCTTATATTATTAGAAGCCAACATTACTTTCAATGTAAATTGGCACTCCTTACCCTAATTTTTGTTTACATAAATAAAAATATTTTACTAAAATACGCGTCAGGAATCAGTAAAACACATTATTGATTAAAAAAAAAACTATTATTTACAATCACATCTATGGTACAATTAAATGTGTGCCATAAAGTACGACAACATCTATTTGAAGCTTATGTAAGACTTCTTCTCTGATATCTCTTAAGATATCCTTTTTAATGAAGTGCTTTTCAGGTTAGTTTTAATCTATATGAAACATGCAACGAATTTAATGTATTGAATTGGATAAGGAATAGTGTTGTATTGTAGAAAATAGCATGGGAAACAACAATATGTTATGTATTATGTATAGGACATAAAAGTGGTTATTTTATGTAATACTTTAAAGATATGTATCAGTGCGGATCAGTTTTTTATAGATTTTTTGAAGATTTAGAATTAGGTTTTACAAGCGTTTGTGATTTAAGCGCGAAAAATATGTTAACTACGACGTCACATTAGATTTTCCGGCTTTTCTGTAGTATAAAGTAAGTGGTAGCCCATTAACGTCCCACTGCTGGGCATAGGCCTCCTCACTCATAGGCGAGAAAGGGTTTTTAGAGCATAGATCCACCACGCTGCTCCACTGCGAATTGGCAGGCATAGTACACAAGTGCACTCTCTATTCCTTCACTCGCATAGTCCGATGTGACGGGAATCCGACACGACCGGAGAGAGATCAGGCGCAGGACCAATGGCTTAACGTACTCTCTGAGGCACGGGAGTGGGTCATACCGCCATCTTCCCAACTTCGGGCAAATATTGAGAAAATCAATGAGGCTGCTTCTGTACTATAATATGTATGAATTATACATATAAACCTACCTCTTGTACCATTGTTTCTATAGCTAAAAACTGCCTTAAACCGGATGAATAATTTAAAGGTTTTAAGCAAACAGACAGCGGAAGCGACTCGTTTTATACTATGTAAAGAAGACATATTTGATAATAGGTTGAAAACTCACAGCGACATTAGTCAAACTAAGTTATATTAATATATTTGAGGTAAAAGTAACATTCACGAATTAAGTTATATCAATACGGGTTACTTTACTTTCCCTTATTGCTTTTTTTAATTACAAAACTGTTACAATGTAATGAAACCTTCAAACAAAAAGGGACAAAAGTCATTTATCATTGTCTCTTTAACGACATCAAAGGGTTTTTCCTAGTAAAACAGTTGAAAGCAAACGCATTTCTTAAATGAGGAGTTTTCAGGGGATATTGTAAAGAATAAGAGTCTTAAATTTAAAATAAATCTTTTTAGAAAAGCCAAGTGGAAACTTCTTTCGAAATAACTTCAGGAGCTATCTTTTCTTGTCTGGATTATAAAAAATCTAAACGGTAGCTTTATAACGTAAAAATACAAACAATTTTTTTATATAATAGGAGAGATGCGTGAATTCCAATTCAGAAAAGTCGTGAATTCAAATCCTGGGCCCTAGGAATAAAACTTACGAGATGCGAAAAAAACATGATGAAGAAGTATTCCGAGAGTAATTCTAGGGTAAATGTAGCCTTGTTAACTCGCTGACGAGAAGCATGGTGAGTTTATATTCCAAAAACCCTTTAGCAACTTCACTCACAGGGCAGTGAGCGAAGTTGCTTGTGCCCAGCAGTGGGACGTTAATGAGCTGCTACTTACTTATCAATTCATTTGTACTATTACTTTCAGATAAAATACTTAAAATTTACTTATTATAAATAAATATATAAATTATGTCTAAATCTAAAGTCTTATGAGTTTGTTCTGGTAAGTCGTCCGTGTTACCCGCATTATTCAATCCTGTGGAAAAATGGGAAAATCCGTTCTGTAAAAGAATCTGTGTAACGAAAGAATTAAAATATTCTTGTGTCTATCTTGTTTGCTCTGATTTATCTCTGAAACGGTTGGCCTGATATATAAGTTAAAAAGAAATATACAGGTCTACTAGATGATATACATGTCGGAGTACAATAGCCTGTGGAACGCTGGCGCCATCTGTCTATCGGCGTGGCGCGTCTCTCCAGTTCTCGGGTGAAGGTCCGCCAGAGCGGTCGACTATTGAAACTGTCGCTATCCTAGCTATTATTATTAATGAGTTTGTGTAAATTGATATCAGGAACATTAAGTGATTGAACATTATAATGTGAGTAAATAATTGAAATGTTTGATTGCACTAACATTATCCACCAACGCCCACAGTATGAAAATTGAATTATGGATGCCATTAATAACGATGTCGGCGGAGAACCCTACGCCCCTTTGTTTTATGATCTCCCTTCTCTTCTATTCTCCGTCATACATTTTATCTAGTAGAGATTATATTAGATGTCCTCCATGGTGTTACTCGCGTAATTCCGGATACCATCTTTTGAATATCTGACAGTGAAAATCCCTTCAAAATCCGACTAGCTGTGTCAGAAATAAACCAGAGTAGAGAAGACAGACTGAAGAATATTTAAAAAATATATAATCCCCAGTTTATCTACAAGAAACAATTGAAATCTACACTGAGCTTAATATGTGTGGGTTATAACTCACACGTAATAAGCATAATGCAGGTTTTCCAAAACCACAAATAGCTCTCGAAATAGGTTAGATACAAATTTATTACAGCCTGAAATGTTTCAGACATTTTCTGCTGTAATAAAGTTAATACGTAACGCATTTCGTAATCAATCACATAAGCATTCAGACTTTTAGAGCAACCCTTAACGTATTTTCCCCTTGATATGTTGTAATATCCGAATTTACATACAAATGTTTCGTAGCCTATCGAGCAAAGTAAATAGTTCAAGAGCTGGCGGTAATAATTATATTTAATGACAAGCGTTCGTTCCCTGTGATGTTACCTGCATAATTAGGAATTTTTTTTTTTTTGTAAAATAAAACTAGCATAAGTTACTCCTTTTAAAATCTGCTATCTGCCAATGAAAGTTTTATCAAAATCAGTACAGCCGTTTCAAAGACTATCCGAAAATATATATTTTTTTATAAGTTTCGGGATTAATTCATTTGTTAGAAAGCAGTTAATTTGACATTACAAACATAGACTATAATTTTATTTATATTCATTACAGCCCATCCATAACTTGCTCTACAGAAATTTTGATGTTTTTGACCATCTTTCCTTCTTTCTCGTAATAGATGGGCGTTCTTGTAAAACCCCCTCTCCTCCAGTGACGATAAAATTTTATATTGTTAAAATAATACATTTTAAATAGCAGTTATGGTGAGAGGAACAGTAGGACAGTGAGCTCGCCGACGACTTCAACTCTATAAATGTAGTCATATTCCTTTAAGATTTTTATATATGGTATAATTATTTTAGAGATTAACAAATGAGGTTAGAAAATTTTTGACCTCAGTCCCTTGCCGCATACCTTCACCCTCTCCACCTTCTCGCACGTATTTTAAAGGTAAAGCTATGCCAACAAATAAAGACAAATTCAGAAAAAGCTAATTGTATAAAGCAAACGCTTATGATTTACTGCATTTTTAAGAGATAATTTTACTATGATCCTTTAATAATAATCATATATCTCAGTTATATACTTGTATCTCACGTGTTGAATCAAAACATCATTTCTAATTAGAGACTTGTTACCGAGATATTACTTTAAAATTGAACAATTAAATTTAACAACAATATGTTTATGATAATTATACATTATTACGACGTTCGATACGTATTCGATCGACGAATAATCTCAACACTCACTCTTAAGGTATAACTTAACGCTATTTACCAAGCCTCTTAAGTAACAGGGGAGTTCGTATGAGTGAAAAAAACCAGGAAGGCTTTACTTGAGTATACAGGAAGGAAAAGAAGAGGTCCTTTGAATATTCTACTATTCAAGAAGTATTTGATTTGTTTTAAATATATCCTGAATAATCCGTATATAAATAGCTGGTGCAATAGCTACGTTGTTGCTTTGTTAAAATAAATATAAAACTAAAAATATTGACGGAATCTCTGGCGTAGTGATGTTCTTCTTTGCCAGAAGTTTTGGATTCGATTCATGGCATGGCAAATTCGTCATTTTAACTTTCCATTTACTACGAAAAATCATTATCTTTCCATTTTGTTTATTGACATACAATGACGAAGCTACATATGGGTATGTATTTATCTGTTCTTATTTTTATATATTTATGTACCTATTTTATTGAAATTATACTTCTTTTGGCGCATAAGAGAAAAATGACGATTTTTACGATGCGCGCGCACACTGTCACAAAAATATCGCTTAATAAGAGATATTCAGGTATCTATTGACTCATCACAAAGTATCTGTAACCAGAAGGCGTAGAGACTTGAAATTTGGTAGGAATATGCCAGATGGTGTCTCAAGGGGCCAGACTGGCAGTGCATGCAGTGTTGGTGCCAACACTTATGTATGGTAGTGAAAGTTGGGTATGACAGAAAAATCACATAAGTAAAATAAATGCGGTAGAGATGAGAGCATTGCGAAGTATGAGTGGAGTAAAACTAAGTGACAGAGTAAGAAATAGTGTGATAAGAGAACGTTCTGGTATACAAGAAGACGTAGTGACTAAAATCGAGAAAGGTATTCTCTCTTCATGCCCAAACCATCTAATGGTTTGAGCATGAAGAGAGAATGAGTGAAAGGAGACTGACAAAAAGAATTTATGAGTCAAGAGTGAATGCGAAAGTTAGAAGGGGAAGACCAAGGCGAACGTTCCTGGACCAAATCCAGGACATTTTAAATAAGGGCCAAGTCAAGAATACTCTAAACCGACGAACTTGTATGAAAGGTTTAATGAGAATGAAAGCAGCGAAGGAATTATGCAAGGATCGTGGCAAGTGGAAGAACGTGGTCTCTGCCTACCCCTGTGGGAATGAAGCGTGATATATGTATGTATATTCCTTTTCCCGAGTAGAGGTCAGTTAAGAACGGATTTTAAGAAATTTCATTCCCAAGGGGAGTTGCAGGCGTGTTAACTATTGACTCATCACGATATCTCTGATCGATGCTCTGATCAATGCTAACCAAAAAACATTCCACGCAGACGAAGTCGCGGGTTCAGCTAGTTAAATATATCTAGTTATACGAGTGCTCAGAGTAAGAAGCAATAAAAACAATGAGTCCCATACATTTCTACTGTATGTGCTAGCAACTCAGAAATGCACACTCAGACATACAATAATGTTGAAAATATATGTCTTTCATTAGTAAAACTAAAGTCGGAGTATGGATCTTAGCCAAATAGGCACAAGTGAATATGATACCATTTCACTTGTATTTTTCTCTTTTTATTAGTTTCTGGGCCGCCTTTATGTCGCGCTGTTTGCGAGGAGTTAGTTATTTGGTGAAAACTTCACTAGTAATTGACGATAGTCTCAGATAGATAGATAGATACACGCTAACCTGTTAAGAGGTAATTTACGCCTTAGACGTATCTGTTGCTAGTTAAAATGTCTTTGGCATAATAAATAGCCATGGCCTACCAGTCCAGTTAGTTTAGTTTTGAAATCTCTTCATCTTGACATTATTATATAATTTTTGGCGCCTGCATTTTAATGAAACCATTTGTTGCCAAGTTTTTTGAAATGGGATCTCTCTCTCTGTATTTTCCTATGGTTTGTAAAAAAGATCGCCATACATCAACCAACTTAAACGATTTAAGCTAAGTTCTTTATCGTAAGACGCAAAACAAATGAAATGATTTACTTATACAAACTTCTAAACTGAATCATGGACAACGCGGACTTATTGAGCGGAGAATATCCTTCAAAGTTCTTCTGAGCTCTTCGCGAAATGCTGTTTCACTGCTCGCTCATAGAACCAATCTTGGCCACTATTCCATCATACCGAGATTGACTAGGTCATATAATGAATTGTTCCAGAAGAATACCAACATTGACATCTTCCACCTGAATGCAGCCCACATCAGAATGAAAGTATCGATGCTCTTCCTTTAAATAAGTTTTATTATTTTTATTGCTGTATATTTCTGTATTGTCGCTGTTGTTTTCTTACTAGTATATATCTAAATTTATAATGTATCGTATTAGATTTAGGTGTATGATGTACCTAGCTATAAGTATAATTATGTGTGTTTTAATAATCCTTAGCATAGTTTTAGCTGTAGTTTTAACATGTAATTATGTTGCTAGTTCATAAGTTATAAATAAGTAAAGGTGTAAATCAAATTTTGTCTCTGGCAATTTAAATAAATTTATAATGCTGTAAACTCTAAGCTGTACTTTAAACACGAGACCAATTTAACACTTAAATCTGATAGAGATCATCTTACACTGGAACCGTTAACTCGTTGATAGCGAGTCGATTGAGTACTTGACACGTTTTGCGAATGGTCCGTCAGATTTAAATGGGCGCACTACCTTAACGAAGCTCAAGTCAACATTTTAAAGTCCCATTGACATTATATATCCGTGAGATAACTAAATTTGGCTACATTATTATATCATCAATGAGATTATCACTATCCATGCTAACCCATAAATAGATTTTACGCATTATTAGCTTTTGTTGTCTAAAATTCACTTACAATTTTATATCGGTAACAACTTGGTTGTTCACTTCATTATATACCTTTAATCATGGGGATTTTAGGACACCTGAAACATAATTATGGGGTATGTGTTGTCAAGTCTCAGCGGAGTAGTTTGGTGGGTCTATGCCCTCTCTAATAAACCCACACTCCTATGAGTGAAAAGGCATGTACAACTGTGGGGCATTAGAAGGCTGTTACATACATATATAGCATCACGCCTCATTCCCATATTCCCAGGCAGAGACCACGCCCCTCTAATTGCTGCTATCCTTGCATATCTCCTTCGTTTCTTTTATTCTCATTAAACCTTTCATACAAGTTCGTTGGTTTAGAATATTCTTGACCTGGCCTTTATTTAAAATGTCCTGGATTTGGTCCAGGAACGTTCGCCTTGGTCTTCCCCTTCCAACTTTCGTATTCACTCTTGACTCATAAATCCTTTTTGTCTGTCTCCTTTCGTTCATTCTCTCTAAATGCTCATTTAAGCACACCTTTCTCAACTTTGGTCAACACCTGCAGGGTAATTATGGGCTATGTGTTGTCAACGGGCAGTGAAGTAATTTGGTGAGTCTATGCGCTCTCTAATAAACCCTCACACTTAAGAGTTAAAAGGCATGTACCCAACAGTGGAGCATTAGATGGTTGTTATTTACCATATATCTAAAGGGAGTGTGAAGTAAAAGCAGGAATGAAAAACAAACCTTTTTAGATTATAATATTTTTTATAACTAAATATTTATTTTGATTTTGGATATTTGGTCCATTATATGAATGGTGATGCAGCGCGCTAATTTGATTATAGTTTTCAATTTCCGATACATTTATGTAAGTAAAGTTGGGCTGCTTTTATCTTTATTATTAGCGCAAATGTCCCAAATGTCAGGTAGCAAAACAACAAGAATCACAATCGTATAAAATCTAAGTTTCTCTCGTAACTTTTTATGTCTGCAAACAGCACTCAACTAAAGCACTACGTAAGAAGTCCCATCGGCGAACCAACGACTTTTACTATTCTCAAGATGCAATAAATGTCAGAACGTTTCGAGGGTCACCCAATGTCGTTGAGAAGATGCTGATTCTTATACATTTTCCCACATCATTCGATAAGTGCCGTTAATTATTTTCCATAAAAACTAATTGACATCTTCTTAATCTACTTGGAATACTTGTTTTTATTTTGATGCTTGTTATTATCGGTCTTCTCTTGTTCTTATAGCAATTCGCGTAGTCTTTTGCCCTTTACATTGCTAGTAACTATCAGATTTCCTGAGTTCGGACTATGACGAAAGTAGCTGAGTATATAGATGATATATATTTAGTAAAAAGTCTATCAGTGTAAATTAGTTTTTACAGCCTCGATTCTCAGCAGAGGAGATTTAGAAAATTGCATTTTACGATTAGATTGAGACCACTAACCACCGACTCTACTAATAAGGCTAGTAAATACTTAATCCGCAAAGACGTTATGACAAGCAAAATCTTTGCAGTCATTGCTAAAACCCTTAAACTGCTTTATCGTATGAGATTACAGTCAAGCGCTGACCTCACAGCAATAATAACACAAAGTTTCAAAATTTACACTTATTGAAGTGAAACTTTTTACAGCGCATGACGGTAAAATTTTAATGAGGATGAAACGCGTGATTAGCGTCACGAATATTTGCAGCGTTTTTTACACTTATTCGTTTAAAGGTTGGGTTATCTTAATATTTACAAATAACTTGTGGTGTTTTATTTTGCCACTCGTCATTTAATAATTTAATATACTCCTAAATGTCAAAATCAAAAACAAAATTTAATTAATAATTTCTAATGTTGAAAAAACACGTGGAATTTTTATTTACAGTTCGACAATTGATATTTCAATACATTATTTATATGAGTTTTCGACACTTTAAATATTTTAATGACAATTAAATTAATTAAATTCCTAACAGATCTTCCTTTTTCCCTCCCTCAAAACCTCGGAAATTTAAAGTTTTAGATTTTTATAAATATAAACAAGACTTGAAAATTAGTTTGCCCAAGAAGCTTCTCTTCTGACAGGTGTACTTTGTACACACACATTTTTTGTTTTTTTGGGGTCTATGTTATAAGTAGCATCTTTCTCCAGGATCACATATAAAATCTTATATTTATGGCAGTTTGCATTGAAAATTTAACATTGTTCGGGAATGTTAACTTGTTTGTTTATTTACATTAAGATGTAAATCGAAAACATGCTTACTTAAGAACTTTGTATACATACTCTCCGATATATGGCAGTGAAGTACACCGCCTTTCCTATTTCGGTTATGCATATATTAGAAATTTTTAGAGAAACTAAGCCTGTTTTTCAATTTTGGAGTTATAATCAGCACTTTATGATTTAAATATGCGAAAAGGTGTTATGGCTTTTTGGCAGGTATGGCATTATGAGGGGTAATAAAATCGTTTTTTTGCTTAAACATCTATTTCATAAAAAAAAGTCTATCCACCACGGGACGCCTGATAGATGTGAAACATTGACTTTTAAAGAAAACCACAGTTTAGATGTACCGTAGCGAACAAAACATTATATATACCTAGGTGCAGCAAGAGCGATGGCGAATCACCAAACGCCGTGTGGGTATCGAAGCGACGTGGCGACACTTCGCTTGCCCTGGTATAAGACGGTATCTTGTGCCGCTGTAGATATCATCATATCACATCATAATTTAAAATATATCCGTAGTAGTTAATAAGTTATCATACATTTGATGAAATATAATAATCTTACGTAAATCTTCAAATAAGAGGTTTAAAAATAATGAACTTAAGTAATACGTGGGTTAATTAATTTCTATCGCATTTTGCTTTTCTAGTAAGCCGAGAAACAAATTCTTCATCATATAATTCCACCCATTGAAATGCAATAAGCGTCTGAACGGTTAAATGAGCGAGATCCTACTTTGAATTTGTTGGAAAGATGCTGAGTCGTTAAACTTCCTCGTTATAGTTTGAACTTTTGTTACCAATCTTACTTTTTGAATGGAATAGTTTGGTACAGTAGATTGAGCTCGATCCTCGCAATACTAAGTCGAGGACAGTTATGTATCGAGCAAGGGTAGTTCGGGCATTAAACTTTTGAAATTAGCTGAACTTTGGAATTTGTATTTATTCTAATAGCTCACTTGCGGAAAGAACTGAAATTGTTTTTTTTTATATAATGTTATGCCATACGACAGGAGTTAAGACAAGACAATTTTTTTGACCTATAAGTATAATATATAAATGTATTTGAGAAATAGATAGACAACACTTTAATTGTAGTCCACAATAAGACACAAAAAAGTACAATAAGGCGGTCTTATCACTAAAGCAGCGATTTCTTCCAGACAACCTTTGGGTCAAGGAAACTTCTTAAAGAAAATAAATTGCCTATATTATATTTACAATTAAATATTTTAAATTATTTCCAGTCTACATTTTATTCAATAATTCATTCACTCCCACGCTCTTATATAATTTAACCTTTAAATTGTCCTAATTAGCTATCATTTAAATAATATCTTTAATTAATAGAGTGACGTCTCCAGAACGTCTTCTGGGAGTATGATATAGAAACGTCACGTCACAATGAAAGGGCTTGGAATTACGCAAGTCACGCCCTAGGGAATAGGTAATATACCTATCAACGGCCCCTACGTATAAAGAGTTAATTATTTAATACTATTCTGATATGTTTTTTTTTAATAAAACGTTAAACGGTGACTACGTTGACAAAAGGGTGAGAGAGAGAGAACACTTTTATTCTACGCCACTAAACTAAAGTAAAAGGTGATAAGTGAAAGGGGTACAGCCTGGTGACATAAAACAGTGAAGAAATACATATAATTAATGTCATAAATATAAATACATACATATAAGGATGCAAATCTATACATACATAAACATAAATAGTAGACCTATTCGGATAGAGACAGGAAATATATTTTCACCTGCCTCTTAAAAATTTAATTTAGCTCTTCTTATTGTTCGCGGCAGGTCTTTCCACAAGTTAATTGCTATTACATTTAATTTTAAATTTTGGGATGGTCTAATGGGTCTCAAATCCGACTGTTGAGATTCAAACTTTTCTTTTATAACACACAGTATATTTAGATTCCGGCGAAGACGTATGGGCAACCAATAGAGCTTTTTGCGAAAATGTGAAACTTGGTCATATTTGCGTAAACCAAATGGATAGATTTTTAATCCGCTGAAGTGTATTTAATTGATCCTCGGTCAGATAGTTTACATCTGCATAATCAAGGACAGAACGAAGAAAAGATTGTGCTAACATTATTATCGTGGGGATTGGAAGAAAGTGTCGCAAACGACGCAAAGAACTCAATGTTACGAATGATTTTCTTCTCAATTCCTTAAGTTACTTTGTCCAAGAAAGTGTTGAATCTAAGTAAATCCCAAGACTTTTTACTGTATCTTGGTATGGTATAATGACACCATTTAAAGTAATGGGCCATGGAGAGTGATATAATCATCAAAATTACAAAAACCTCAATATATCTAAAAATCAATTCGACCGTTTGTACGTAATGGCGTTTCATATATTACAAGAGTATCTTTAAATTACAAAAGGTTGCACTATTGCTAAAAGAGTTCATCAAATTCACTTCCTGTTACGTCTACGTCTCACGCATAACCACGAGATCTATTTAAACCTTAAAAGAGTAATTTGTTCATTTAAATTCTTGGCCCCGACGAGGAATGAACAGGACTTGAAGTATTACCCGTATATATCACCGGATTACAGCGTCTTCGAGTGATAACGCGGAAAATGAGAAAAATTGTATAAATTTAATCTAGTGGAAGAGAATAATGAAAAGATCAGACACCTCTCGTTTCTAGCACAACGGTTAGGGAGCCTCTTTGAGTATTAAATCCTAAGACGGGTCAAATTGCGAAATGATTTTTCTACATCAGATAATTTTTCCTCTAGTGCTTGGATATATTTTCACAGTGGAAATAATGTAGACGTTCCTGTTAAATTTACTTTTGACTTAATGATGCAAATCAGGTTAGTTTTCATTTAAAATCCATTAAGTTTAGAAAATTGTATCTCCTAATTTCTGTAAGTTTAGAATATCTCCACTAGAATGAAATGCGAAAAGGAACGTCTAGTAATCTCTCTAAAGGATGAGGAAGGATCCGCTGGGCTTAAATGGGCATTCTAGTTCAAATAGCGAGTCCTACACTTCGCCTGAAGAATTAAAATGAAAAAAAAAAAACACCTAAAATGTTTTAAATTAATGTATGGGTACGGAATCGTCCAGAAACCATTAAAAGGTAAATTTCCAACCTACCAGATTTCTATCTTGACCTGTATTATTACTAACTGTAATGCAAGATCACAGTCAAGCGATAGGCTCCAATATAAAAAGGTGTCTACTCATTTAAAGCATATAAATCTACTGTTTCGTTTAATGACCTAAACAATTATTTAATAACGTTGTTGACATCAAGATAGAATTAGGTGTTCATACAACACTAGCATTTCATCAAGAAATGAGTGGATTTGCAAAATTTTAAAACAATCGCGAATAGTATTCAAGATCTCACTCTGAGTTTATACTTAAACAGTCTTCGCATTATTGCCCGTCTAATGAAACTGGTTTGGGGCACTTTGGTCGGGAAGTCTATAAAGGGCAGACATAATTATATTTCAAAATATATAAATGCCTTTTTTGAATTAGCCCTTAACGTAATCACTACTGTCAACCATTCTTCATAACCCGCCTTCTTCCATACATTTCTTATAGTTAGCTAAGTCTTATATACAAGGCCATATTAATTTAACGTAATTGAAAAGTTCAACACCTTCCATAATTTACATCTTGACAGAAAATCCATTATCCGCACTATCAAGACGCCTACATTCGGTACTACTACTTCAGTCATAAAAACGTCAATATATGTCTGTAGGTGGCAGAGACATACATCGATTTCCTCCTTTATCGTTATTACTATCGGTATAAAGTCTATTATGGTGTGCACGATATAGGTCAGACCATAATCGGCCCCCTTCTTTATGGCGCCGTTATGGAAAAGGATTTCGGATACCCATTTGTTTTCGACATCTGGTGAAAGTTCCTTGTAGCGAAATTTTTGTAACGGATGTTTGGAATTGTTGCCTTCATTTATTAGAGAATATCTGAAGCTTTTAATAAAGGAAAATAAGGTTTCGATATCGGGATCCCCACTATTCCTATAGAAACTAATAACTCATGATTGAGAATAAATTAACGATATTTATTTTCATTGAAATTCCAACTACCGCATTATAAGCAATATCTATGAAAGATTTAATATATTTCTATATATAAGAGTGAGTACATATCCAGAAAGGAACACGAGACGTTAAGAGGAGTTTATAATTAAATTGGGAAATCATTTGATTTATATATTTCGTTATTGGTTACAAGTTAATTTGAAGTCAATATCGCAATTTTGGAACATTTCAGTTAAGTTCATATTTAAAGCAACATTAGTAAGATAAGGTTTAGAGTATTAAATCGTTATCTTGCTGTTGAAGTATGGTTCAAGGTGAAAGAAAATGCAGTCAATGTCCTTAATCTGTAATAAGGCATCTTTTTTCCGAGAATTCGGTAGCGTAGCACTTTATATAGCTTTCACATAACCCATAACCCAATATATATAAGTTATAAGCAAAAATTCCTACTACTTTACCTCTTGTAACTAATAAACATTTTCGATAAGCGAATAACATATATCAGGGAATAAACATTTTAAACCAAAATAACCGAGTCATACATATTCAAACGTGCATTATTAACTAGACATGTTTTCCGAACATGTTCCTTGTACTACACAATTCGTGATACGGTAACATGAACGATATTCTAATATTAACTGCAGCGTAGCATGAACAAGTCTACGAGTTAATGTTCTACTAAGATAGGACAGCTAGTTACACGTGCGACTTTATCTTTCAACTCAAAAACAGTTGTCATAGTTACTGTATATTTTAAACTTAATTTTCGTTAAACAAATACAGGGAATGAAGTTTTAATAGCAGAAATTGAATTGAAATATGGTTTGTTGTGCATGTCACGACAGCATATAATTATTTTACTCAATATTGTGCCTACAAATGCTCTATAAACCCTCTCTCCTGTGAGTGAGGAGGCTTGTGCCCAGCAGTGGGACGCTAATGAGCTGCTACTTACAAATGCGGTACTTAATATAGTAATAGAATATTGTGGTATAAAAAAAGATGTAGTGACTAAAATTGAGAAAGGTATGCTTAGATGGCTTGGGCACGTAGAGAGAATGAATGAAAGGAGACTGACAAAAATGATTTAATTTTGACAAGAGTGAATGCGAAAGTTGGAAGGGGAAGACCAAGACAAACGTTCCAAGATCAACTCCAGGACATTTTAAATAAGGGCCAGGTTAAGAGTACTCTAAACCGACGAACTTGTATGAAAGATTTAATGAGAATGAAAGAAACGAATGAGAGATGCAAGGATCGTGGCAAGTGGGAGGACATGGTCATTGCCTACCCCTGTGGAAATGAGGCGTGATGTATGTATATAATATACATTGCATCTAACTTAATTAACTTTTCACGACACTTCCTGGTCGATGGTGCGATGGTGATTACATGAGCGTAATGTAACTTGTAGGGCACCACATTTCTACAGTATTGTAGAGTTTTTATTGGAGTCAAATAATGATTTGATTTCTTTAGCTCAAAACGAAAGTGCTCTCTGGTTCGAAGTAATGACTTATAATAGCCTGGGTCTGAACCATGATAACAAAAGATACTCGGTGCGGACGGTAACCGCAATCAGGGAGCTTTAAGCCAGCTTTGAAACATCCTTTCGCAGTGACAAAGGCGCGTGTCATTAAGTCGAAGTAAATGTTTTGTCATCTTAATTGACGGATTGTAGAACTTGACCTGGTTTAGGCAGCTTTTATAGAGCATATAACTTAAGAACCTGGCTACAAATACAGGAAAAACTGGCTTCGTCGCTTCCACCGATGGATGTCCACTGCTGGACATAGGTCTCACGAAATGATGCCCACAAGACCCGATCTGTTCGTCACCAAAATAAAAAATAAAGGAAATTTTTGAGAAGAGGCTGAAAAAAAGTTGCGTCCCTGTTTTAAAATTGTAAAATTTATAGTTAACAATTTTAAAGCGGGATCTTTGGCTACTAATAACTTTTATCCAACGCATTTTTGCATCACATTGACAAGACACTAAACAAAAGAAATACGAAACGATAAGACATAATAAATTCTAAATAATAGTGACATTTTAACCCTGATTGCTCACTTTAGCTGGACGTGGTGATGTATCGAATAGATAGTTCAGTTTACTCACGAGAAGTATTTAGGTAGATATAATATTTATAGAACCAAGTCATCAATCTACGCAGCCAAACCACATGTGACAAGCATGAACGGTTTAAATGTAATTTTAAATAGATGGAAATACAAAAATGTTCAAAGTTGCAGATTTTGATTAAAATTTTGAACCTCTTAGTTTGATGAAAAAAAATTTAATTTATTTCGCACATTTCAGGCGCCTAAATCCCAAGTTAATGACAATGTTTTATGAATTGAAAATAATAATTTGCCTGTCGCCTTTGCCTTGTCTTATTAAAAATTAAATTCTATAAAGTAATTAACAAATAGAAGACAAAAAACAAAACAAACTTGGTATGAGAACCATATTTAGAGAAATTTGAAAGTATGCACATACGACCTCTACATTCGATACCTCCTCTAAATATGCCGACTTCACGTATCGATTGAGACAAACTTTGAATTTGCTCATAATCAAATAATGTTCAAAGTTGTTTAAAACTCACTCTATGATGTAGACGTACCGCAAAAACCTAATTCATATCCATCAGTAAGTAAAATTCATAACGAAATATTGCGAACTTGTGAATACAAAGTACCTCTGACATTTAAGCCATCTAAACTTAATTAGTTGAGGTCTTCAGGCGTGTTTGAGTTTGCAATTTGTATCTCGCTACTTTAGGCAGACATGACCGTCTTATATTTTAAGTAAATTAAGAGGTCGGCTTGTTAGTTGTTACCTCGAAGTTGAATCCGTAGTTATTTTCGCAGGTAAATTAGGCCAGGTGCGTGTAATTCAGAATAGTGTTTCCAAAATAACTAATAGTTTCTGCTAACTTTCAAACTGAACACTTAATGGGAGTAAACGTACTTACGTCAAAGTTAACAAGAGTTCTTTTACTTGCAAGAAAAAGTTTTGACGTTGAGCTACTTTCTCCGGAGCAGTATCTCTAGTTTTTGTAGGAATAAACAAAGAAAGGCCCATACAGTCTCCTGTTATTAAGAATCCCGTCGTCCATATATTTGCTCGATTAGTGGCACTTATGTAAGACCGATACGCTGCTGGTAAAAGGTTTTAACACTTTCTATTATAATCATCAACAACTAGCGTAGTTTTAACTGTCTTATCATCGTCATTTACACGACAAACAAAAATCCCAGTTTCAACAACATACGAGCTGACCCAAAATATGACCCGACATCTCATGATGTACACTGCTAAAGTTTACTGTAATAAAGACGATATGGACATTAACGCCATTACGTTTGCCAATGGTAACACTGAAGAAACTTTTGTTTTAACATTATGTTCTTCTAATGGTAATGTGTTAATATGCTCGCTTCTCAACATCGTCATCAAGAGGTGTTTTTCCTTCCCTATCATCGTTTTACGAACTTTTTGAAATGGTGATGTATTCCTTCTGAAGTTTTGGCAGAAGACCCCAGTTGCAATTGTAACCGGGTTGACCGAAAACTCGTATACGAGATCTCATGATCTAAACTGTAATAAAAATGACTTAACTAAATGCAGTATCTTATTCTACTGCAACTAGGTTAGATCAGTAGAGCGGAAGAAAACCCAACGTATAAATAATTCATCACTTCAGGTTTATGATGATACAAGCCACACGTATCCGAACGTGTTCGTACTTTATATACGTCAGTAGGTTTTTGTTCACAAATTGATTCCCCTCATATAACAATGGGGCAATTTCGGAGTGGAACGACGGGGAAAATTGAAGCGATTGTTCATACTATCACAGACAAACATTCGGAGATATTTTATTTATTATATATTTCGCTGAATAAACTGCAGACGCATTTATTTTTTATTTTATTCTGCATTGAATAAAATAAAAATTGCATATGCTGTGATTCGATGTTTATTTTTTGCCAGTTCCTTCTGAGCGGAATTAACTTTTCGAATCATTGGTAGATTTGTTACCAACGAACAAAAGTGCTTTTTGAGCCTACTTGAAAGAAAAATATTTGATTGGATTAGATTTGGAGCAGATAAAGACACGCGGTTAAGTTGGTAGAATTATATAAGACTTTCTACACCAAACTACACAAAATAATATAATGATTTTTATGCGTGTATTTTTTACGTTAATTCTTTATGTTAATTTAAGTTTTAATAAGGCCGCTTGCCGATTTATTAAAACATGCTATCACTTATGTCCTTAAACTCTTATAATTACTTTCGAAACTTTTTATTTTTCCCCTAATTTTATTCGAACTTCATCAGTAATATCACTTGAATATTTCAAAATAAAATTGTCTTCACATTTAAAAATGAAGTTTTTACATTAACGTAAGAAGATGCTTCGCAAATTTTGCAACGTCAGTCTATCAGCAAAGCCCGCGGTCTCATTCCACATTCTTTTCACGATATGGGAATATGAAATGAATACGATATATATGAAGAAATCTCGATTGGACGTCTGCCGTAGAGATGAAAGGAATTTTATAATGGGGTTTTCTTTGGCCTCCATTACTTTAAAAGATCAGCTTAATAACGTTACAATGAAATGGACAGAAACAAAATATAATTCTTCCCTCTTACGATAGGTCAGCCTCATTGGTCTAGTGATTAACATGTTCGGCAGCTCATGCGATTCTGAATTCGGATCCTTTTTTTCACGCTGGGAAATGCATTTATGCACCCCGACTAGCGTTGGGAGTCTGGGTCTCGCAGCTGGGAAGACCTTGCAATATCAACTAAAACCCAGCGTAACCTTCTTCATCCATTAGTGGAACATTAGAGAAGAGGTTGCACATTCCTCTCTGAAGTCCTGGTTGAATTGGACCAAAAGTTAACGTAGGATGCGTGACGGGAGCAAATGGACCCCCCCCCCCCACTCCACTTCGGCGGTGACAGGGAACATTAAGGGCGTTTTTTCTCTCTCGCTCGTGCCCAGCATCTCGTACTGGGGAGCATCGCGTCTACAACGCGAAAGATTCGCGCCAATCATCGCCACCAGAATGTGACGCTGAGGTGCCAGGCTGCACATTCTACTAATGTGTTGCTAAAGTTAACAGCGGTACCACACTCATGGCAGACAAGTAACTCTTCACGGCCAATTCGGTTCAGTAAGTTTCCGAAACAACCGTGTCCAGTTAGAAGCAGCAACAGTCTGAAAGAGAGCAACCCATACCCCTTGGTAAGACATTGTTCCAGGTCCTGAGGGCGGGGTCGGGCCATTTCCAAAATGGATACTGAGTTTTCTATTAAGATTTTCTTAATATTTGGTGTAAGTAGGAGGTGTGTTTCACCCCCGTGCCTCGGCGAGTACGTTAATCCGTCGTCCTGCGCTTGATATCTTCCCAATCGTACTAGATTACCGCTACATCGAACTTTGAGACTAAAGGAATAGATAGTGCATTTGAGTACTATGCATGCCAATCCGCAGTGGAGCAGCGTGATGGATCTATGCTCTAATAACCCTCACTCCTAAGAGAGAGGTAGCATGTGCCCTGCAGTGGGACAAATAAGGTCTTCTACTTACCTTACCTTACGTTAGGTCACAAACTACATGTAATATTTATCAGGGAGATTCGGTTTGCTAGTACGGGTATGTTCCCGGGAGAGGTGAATTTAGGAAATTTAATTTTCTAATTTGTCTGAGTCTGGACTGGTGGAAGGCCTTAGCTGTGGCTAGTTAACACCTTTTTTTAGTCGCTGGGAATTCCAATTTATGACTAATCAGGAGTGTGGGACTCGACGATGAACTCGCAATACTCCACTAAAACCCAGCGGAACCCTCTTCATCCTCCACCCTACCAGCAAAGATGTACCCCCTCTATCATAGAGATATTTAAATAAGCGCGCTTCCATCTTATTATCATCACTTACCATCAGGTGTGATCACAGTCAAACACGACAGCGTTGATACAAAAAAAAACATATGTTGATTCGTAACTGGTAAGGAAATATTTAGTATTTTCCTTATTTTAACATACATTCTTTATTTATAAATTATATTTTATTGTAGATTATTTCCAGTGCTTTATTAAATACTACCTGTTTTCGACAGCGCTACCTGTGACGTTTCCAATACTTTAGAAATGCTAAGAAAATTGTATCAAATTGTCAATTTAAACCACTTGGAAATCCAAAAACAAAATATTTGATCAAAATCAGTTCAGCCATTCATTTATTAGAGTTTATTTTAATATTCACTTCATGGATTCTGTACCTATCGCAGAGTACAGAACCCCTCACGTTATAAAAGAGCAGGTTTAGCTGTAGATCACTACGCCAATATGCAAAAGCATGTAGCTTATTATTGCTCCCGTTCACTGAAATGCACAATGATGTCTAAACTAATATTATAAAGAGGAAACATTTGCAACGTTTTCTCAATTCTCACAAAACCTACTGGACCGATTACATGAATTAGATCACCATTAGAAAGCTGAGGCTTTCACCCAACGACATAGGCTACTTTTAAAAAAATAGGGATCCCTAAGCAAACTGCATTAATGTAACCCAAGGTGTGAAAAAAAATATATTATCGCGTGCGCTGCGTGAACTATTGATGATACAACAATATTATAGAACGTATTAATATCTATGAAAATGTCCGCGATATCATGTCCAAATACTGTAAAACTCCCACAAGACGTTCTAAAGATGTCAATTAATAAATTCAAAGTCTTTGTTAAAAGAAAGTTGATAGAAAAATCGTATTATAAGTTGCAAGATTACCTAGACGATAGAAACGCCTGGGAGTGAACGAATTGCTCTAATTTTAATTAAAATATAGTAAACTAATATGATATTGTAATGATGATGGTAACAAAAAAAAATACCCGACTGAGTTTGTTGTGGGTTCTTCTCGGATCAGGGCGCGAAGGAACCCTCGTAACTTTAGATTTTAAGCCGTTCTTGAGTACCATCATCAGACGTATATTAGAATCAGATTGTGGAAAAAAATATAATTTGACGATTCAAAAGTGCTGTAATATGCCTACTTGATTAAAGATATTTTTGATTTGATTTGTAGTTAAGCCACTTTAACTACTTTTTACATTTTAAAAGTTAAAAAATGTAAGGACAATTATAATCAAAACATATTACTCACACCTCTGTATTAATCCTCATCTTATTATAATGGTATTTTATTAAAGGCCGTTCAATACCTGAAAATAAATTATAAATCATTAAATTAGGACATTCCATTAAAAAGATACAATATATTAAAAAACGTCATACTAAGAAAATAAGTCTGACTTAGTAGACTTTCCATCGCCACAAGATCGGTATCTACGAGGATGAAACCGCGGGGCATTGATAGTATTTTATATAAATTAGGGACATTTTTTTTATAAAAGAATGAACTGGAGCCTGCTTAGATTCTATACTAAACAAATGACACAATAAATATCTACATGCCTAAATAATAAACATTTATGAAGAAAACTAAAACACCTATAGTTTCAATAACACTTCTCATTAATAGGAATTTCCCTAACTGAGAAGTAGACCATGAAAGTTTTTTTCTGATTTCAATAAAAATTATATGGATTTCACAATTTAAAACCAGTAAAAATTAAAAGTTTTACGATCAAAATACTTTAATGTATATTTTTGTAATACCATTAAAGAATTTAATGACGGAATTAAAATACTTGGCATACATCAATAAACAAGTAGCTATAATCAAATTAAATAATCGTTAAAAACGTCAACATAAAGATTATCTTTATTACGGCCGCTTCCTTTCGTCGATGTAAATAACTAAGTCATTTTGAAATTTAAATAATCGACGAACGTTAAATTAATATGAAAATTGGTAAGATCGACTTACATCTCATTTGGGATGCAAATTGATACACGATGTTGACAAGAACCTAACTTGTTGTGACATTACGGATAATATACGCACAGCATATTGATGAAGGAATATAATATTGACAGAAATTAATACAATACAGTATTGTGCTCAGTATTTCTGGTATAGATTTGTTATCGGAGAAGCATTTCATTATCCATTTCAAAGAAAGTTGTGCCAGTATTGTTCTTCGAGTGGCGAGGGAAAAGTACTCAATCGTATTTTATCTGAAACATTGGCATTATCTAAATCAGCGGTCCGGGAACCAGGGTAAATTATCCCCAATGAGGTAAAATGACATTTTTGGGGGTAAAAATGAAACTTTTGTGAGTAAAAAGTAAAAGTAGCAGCCCATTAACGTCCCTGCGGATTGGCAAGCATAGTACACAAGTGTACTCTCTATTCCTTCACTCTCCTAGTCCGACGTGACAGCAATCCGACGGCAAAGAGATCAGACGCAGGACCGACAGCTTAACGTGCTCTTCGAGGCACGGGGGTGGTTCATGCCGCCAAACTTTTCCCAACTTCGGGCAAATATTGAGAAAATCTTAATAGAAAACTCAATATCGATTCCGAAATAGGCCGACCAGGGACTCGAACCCAGGACCTCATGTCTGTAGTCGAACATGCCACTAGACCAATGAGGCAATCGAGTAAAAAGTATATATTTTTAATTTGCTATTTTATAACTTAAAGTTTTAACAACGGTCTATCAAGTTGGTGTAAGCGAGATAAAAGCGAAATAATTTAAAACTAGTTTCTACATCTAATAATACAAGGAAAATATCATGAATTATATAATAACAAGAAATTGTCATTTATTTATATTTTCTGTGGGGGCGATATTTTTTCCTCAATTGTTTATTACTATTATTATTACCGTTATGTATTACTAGGTATTGCATTGTAAATGTTTCATAAATTCTCTTTTTCTTCTAAATTAATTAATAGTGTCTAATATTGACAAATACACGTGGCATTTTTATTTACAATTCGTCATTTGGGATTTCAATAAATTCTTTATATTAAATTTCGACACCTGACATATTAATGACAATTAAATTCATTAAATTCCTAACATGGCTTCCTTTTCCCCACCCCTCTTAAGTTTTAGATTTATACAAATATAAACAAGATTTAAAAATTAGTTTTCTAAAGAATTTCCACTTCTGACATATGTATTTTATACGGACGTACTAATAACATTTTTTTTTTATTAAAATGAATGGCAAAACTTCTTCAATTGCTCTTTTCGGCTCGTGATAATCAAAACAACTAATTAAACACAATGTATCTAGAAAAAGCATTCATGAAAACGCACGCACATGTAAATTCTTTTAAAAAAGGCATTAATCAAAAATTCCAGGCAAACTAATTTGGCAAACTAAATTTAAGTCTAATTTATATTTATAAAAATCTAAAATTTTAGATTTTCGAGACTGGAGAGGCTGAGAAAAAGGAAGATATGGTAGGAATTTAATTATTATTGAAATATACAAATGATTTATTGCAATCCCAAATGACGAATTGTAAATAAAAATGCCACGTGTTTTTTAACAATTGATTTAGTAAATTTGATATGTTTATTTTATATTTTATGAAAAATTGTATATTAAATTATTAATTGGTGAGTGGCAAATTAAAATGCAACGTTTTTTGTAAATATTAAAACTAACCTTCAAACGAATTAGCATAAAAAATGTTACACATCTTCGTGACTTAAATCACCCGTTTCACTCATGCCTTTAAAGTTTCACTCGAAAAACTTGAACTAGGGGACATCATAAATTTGCATAAACAGCGCCCTTATCACTGGAGTACCGAAGTCTTATAGGCAACCTATATGCGGAAAATAATCAATTAGAGAGAGAGAGAGAGAGAATAATATTATCGTACACCATAAGTAATGATTAAAGAAAAGACACTTAGATTAAATGAGGAAATAAATGTTTGGGCTCACTAAGAATAGATAGATAGATAGATAGGTATTAGATATTCGCACAGGAACCTACGCGGGTAAAACCACGGAGATCAGCTAGTACATATTTATAAACAATCACAGGGCATTAGTTACTGAAATATCTTGATTATCATGCTGCTTAAATTTAAACGCAAAGTTTGAAGCTTTAGTGAAATTATCAACTGATATAACAGGCAATCGACAGACAATGATAACACGAGGCTTTATTGTGACAAAACCGCCCACACCGGCGGAATTTGAATAAATTAGCGTATCTATTTTAGGCGAAACACGATTTAGCGTACGTCCTTTACTTGAATTTCTCGATTATTTATGTAATCTGTATACAGAAGCGAAAAGAACATTTCATGTATTAACTCTACATCTACAATAAAAAAATTAAATGTTGGCTTGCAATTCTATAAATCTTTCTATTACTGTGTGTTTATGTGTGTGATCTCATTATTTTTTAGCAGTTAGTGTCTGACTGCTACCAAATCTGACAATAAGTGACGCTTTCAAAGATTTTTTCCAATCAATTTACCTTGTAATAGTTTTTATAAAGCATCATACCAGACTAATTTATCGTATCTTATTTATTTATTGGTAATCTAACAGCGTTTTCACAAGTTACTATATAATATTTGAAATAATAGAGTAAATATTACTGTGTTAGAATGTATATGTAAGTATATTTTATTTATATATTATATGTGTATTCTGTTTAATGTTAGTATGTATTATTTCATTATGCACCTCCCACTTACTTTAGCACAATTTCCTTCTCCTAAAGGTTGTCTGGAAGAAATCGCTGATTAGCGATAATACCGCCTCTTTGTACATTTGTTTTGTTATTACTTGTGCGTCTTTTATTCTTTGTAATTCTTTTCTTTGGTGTACAATAAAGAGTATATAACTAAAAATAAATAAATAAAATTAAGAAGTAAGAATTTAGAAACAACGAAAAGAAAAAACTGAGATATTTTCTATGTACTTACGAAGAGTTAGTGAGTGTTATGTATGTGTGAGTGGGTATGTAAGAATGAGTGAGTGTATTTGTGAGTTAATTTGTATTTGTTTGTGAAATGTAGTCATGTAAGAACAATTAATGTCTGTTTTATTAAAAAAGCTGGTATGCGTTGATGTTGTTTAGAGTATGTAAATAATAACCAAAGCTAATACCCCCAGTATTAGCTTTAGTTATTTCATTTTAGTTCCATGAGCTTTGATAATTTCCGTTTTTAAGAATTTTTTAGGTAGGTAAAATAAGTCGAGGTATCAATAACATTTGTTATAAGTTAGTGAAAGACGTGGTGTTATGGAATTAAGAGCACAGTTGGTATGTTGATGGGGTACTTGCAATAAAGGTGTTAGGTTAGTAATATTGTCTCCGCGGAAGCATGAGGGAACAATTCCATGAATTTGCTGTATCAGGATCCGAATCCTGGGCCTGCTAAACACTAACTAGTACTCCGGTAAGAAGGCGTTGAAGGAAACTGATTTTCACACTATTGTTATCGGCAGAAGAAATAAACAGTAATGGAAAGATTTATGATAAAGTTTGCTATAATATTCCAGAATCTATTATGACTTACATTAACTGTGACCTTATGTGATGATGAGTAATGATACAGTCTAAGGAGATATCGTGCTAATCTAGTAAGAGACAAAATGCTAAAAGTTTTTAGATAGCATAGTACCGGAACGCAATACTTTTGCATGTCTTTGCTAGTCGAATGGTAAATAACAATAGCAGAAGCCTCCTATCAGACAAGATCCAGATAAATTATAAATTACAATTTACAAAAATTGTCCTAAACCTACCGTAAATGGAACCCACGATTCCTGCTAACAAAGCGAGTAGTCGCAACATTACAGTAGCGATGTCGTCCAATTTACACTCGTAGGTATCACAAGACCAAAGTCTTCGAACAGAGCGTGTTGCCAGTGATGACCTACGGTTTTGAGACGTGGTCGCTGACTATGGGCCTCATGCGGAAGCTCAGTCATTCAGAGTGCGATGGAGAGTTTCTCTGATCGAATTTGAAATGAAGAGATCCGTAATAGAACCAAAGTCACCGACATTTCGACGAATCGCGAACCTGAAGTGGAAATGGCCGGGCACATAGTCTGAAGGACCGATGGACGTTGGGGGCCGAAGGTGCTGGAGTGGCGACCCCGCACTGGATGGCGCAGTGTAGGCAGACCCCCTACAAGATGGACCGATGATATAAAGAGGGTCGGCGCTAGCCTCTGGAGCCAGGCGGCGCAAGATCGGGCCTTGTGGACGTCATTACGGAGACCTATGTCCAGCAGTGGACGTCCATCCGTTGAAGCGACGACGTCGATGTATCTTAATAAAAGACGATATTGCAAAAAGCTTTTTATGTGAGCTTTTCTTTTTTGCCCGTCTTATAGACGATCTCCCTGCAGCATACTGCATTAAAATCTTTCTCATATCTCGATGGGTAATTTAATTAAATGGTCCATTGATTCAACTTCCGCTGATAGCTCGTATATTTTAAGCTCAAGCGGTTTCTTTCAGTTTATCCTTTAATTCTTTGAGCAAAAGATGGGATTTTCTTCTAAATGCAGGACAGATTTCCTTTACTATTTTTCTGATCGAAAAGAATGCATAAGAAATAAATGATGAAATGGGAACAGTGAATGTAATGGAGTCTTTCAAAGTTATTTTCATAAACTTCAAGAAGTTCGATAGTTGAACTTCAAGAAGTTGAAAACTTAAGAATATACAGTAATTTATAGTAACTAATATTATTTTATAATCTTCAACGTTGCTGTCAGGATGAAGCAATATCATTGAATTTTTCCTTCGTATCGACGATCTCACAGGAGACAACACGTCGTAAAATAATACTTGGCTTTGTACGTATACCAAAAGTATTCCGATATATATAGGTCGGAGACCGGGAGCCTGGGGAGCACTGGCGCCATCTGTCTATCGGCGTGGGACAGAGTCAATAGTGGCAGTTCGGCGCACGTCTCTCGGTAGTTCTCGGATGACGGTCCGCCAGAACGGTCGCCTATTGAAACTGTCGCGTTCCTAGCTATTATTGTTAAGGTTTTTGTGGAAATTGTTATCGGAAACATTAAGTGATTGGACATTTTAATCTGAGTTAATTAATAAAGCATTTGATTGCACCAACGCCCACAGTATGGAAATTGATAAGAGTTATGATTGATTTATATGATTATGGATGCCATTAATGACGATGTCGGCGGAGAACCTTACGCCCCTACGCTTTCCTTCTCTCTTATTCTTCGACATATCTATAACAATATTTCTAGAAAACCGCTTTAGAACTATAAACAAGAAATAAAACGTTTGCTGTATATGAATACGTCTCGTAACGGATAATAGTTTCTTTATAAAATATGTGTTAAAGTCTTTATTTAGCATAATAAAATCGTTAATCTTTTTGGTGTGATGTAATTGAATTTCGGATAAAGGTGATAGATATGTAGCTACAACACCAAACTGTCTTCCGTGTTTGTTATTACCTGTTTTTTTAACTGGTGCTATTTTAAAGACTTGTATTTACTTTAAAAGTTACATCGGTCGCCACTTTATCTTTCTTATTAAATTAATAGAGATCCAGTTAACCTATTAACAGAAGCAGTTTGGTATTTATTTTCTAAATGAACTTGAATATTGAATATATAACCTTGTCACTAGTTATGGTGTAACGTTTGACGTTTTACCTGCACCAAGCGGCATTTTACAAGTAGGTCGAGGCTAAAGATAAATATGGGGCATGAATGAAGAGCTTCTTACCTCCTAATGTATCTTTTTCAAGAGATTCTACTATTAAAAATGAAGATGCAAGATGAAAGCAAATCCATGATGATATAAAAAAAAATTACAAACATCATATTAGCAACGTAATAACACTTTAGAAAAGACAAAGTGGACTGACTGATCGTCTACCTCGCAAAAGAAGTAATTAACACTTAAGTTATATATTTTTGATTATTTCTAACAAATACGTATTTATATACTGTATACTTTTTAATTGAGGTTAATAAAAGTTTTAAGGTTTAGTGTATTTGCTGTTGGTGTTTTTAAATAAATAACTTTAAAACAGCTTTGTAGATCTCATTATGACTGAGTAAGTGTACGAATATGTATGTAAATATCCTTTCTAATGAAACCGGTTCCGGGTGTATAGTTTCAAAGTCAAATTCAAAATATCTTTATCCAAGTAGGCCTTCACAGCACTTTTCAATCGTCAAATATCGTTTTTTCCATATATTATTTAAATTTACGACTGTTGATTACATTAAAGAACGACTTACAATCTAAATTTACCAGGGCTCCTGATCTGAGAAGAGCCCACAACAAACTCAGTTGGGTGTACGTTATTTTTTGTCGTCATCATTACAATATATATTTTTAATTTATTCTATATCAAGATTTATATAGAGCAATTCATTCACTCCCACGCTTTTTTGTCTTCTACGTATTCCTTCAAATCACAGAAAAACTTCTCAATTAGCTTTCTTTTAAAAAAATATTTAAATTTACTAAGAGACATCTATGCAACTTCTTCTGGGAGCTTGTTATAAAAACGTATACAGCTACTATTGAATGAATTGTCAATTGTATGTAGCCTACTAGAACTTACAGGAATTTTATTTTCACTTCTTAAGTTATATGACATGCATTCACTTTTTTTCGTAAAAGATTCAATATTTTTATGTACTTAAGACTATATTTATGTACTTCCAATATATATACGCCGTGTACTGTCATTATTTTCACTGCTCTGCATTTGATTCTTAGCGACTCTTTTGGATCCAAATTATAAATAATTTAACAGTTTTTAAGGTCTATAAAAGAAAGAAACAAATTAAATGAGTACTCGTTTCTCTGTAATATGGGGAACATTTATACACTATTTTCCCTTGTATTACAGTTTCATACAAAGTGGAAAGTCTTCATTATACGAAGTCCATTAGCGGTCTATCTTGTATGGACTTTGACCCTTCGGGTTCTTTTGTTTTCACCCCTCCCTTTGGTCTCTTTAGATAGTCCAACACATCCTTTAAAGAACCTATAACTACGGTTTCCAGATTACGTACGCTTTGTGGAGAGTAATTAATATATAACATAAGAGAATCTAATTTGTAATCTAATTTGTAATCGTTTAATATATAGTCAGTAGTTATTTAAATTGGATCTTATAAGATTTAACTATTTTAAAATAGTTAAAAAAGATTAAAAAGTGGTAACGTTTTAGTGGTAAAGTATCGTGAAATGATTTCTGTAAACATAGATATACATAATGTGAAGGTTCTTTTTCAATCCTTACTCCGTCTTACGATTTTTCAGGCCAAAACTACTAACCAATTTGAGAAAAGACATAAGACTGCTATTTAATTAAAAAAAAGGACTGTAAGGGATGTAAGATTATCCTTAAGGCTGTTGATTCGTTACAAATAAATATAACACTAAAACTTCTTAAAACTTCTAATCGTTTTACCTTTACGAAGTAAAATAACAACCTTTATTGATACTATATGCGAAGTAAATCTGTCTGTTGCGGTTTAAAGCCAAAACTACTGAACCAATTTACACAGATTGTCTAGAGCCTTAGAAAAGACAATTAAATATTTTTGTCAAATAATTAGCCATGTTATCAAAAATTCTACCCATAAACCCTGCTCCACCTGGACGAAGTCGCGAGCGAAGCTAGTAATAAAAATATTTATAGGATTAAGCTAACTCTTCAGATGCTCGGTTAAAATTTATTATACAATATAGTTATAACACCCGAATTCATAACATAATGACAAAAAAATAAGAACTATTCAAATCCCGATATGAATATTTAAAAAAAATCAAGTTTATACCAGCGGTTGTGATTCTTTGACAAGAAGGATATTATAAGTATGAAATATCCACGGATTTCCTTTACGGGCTATTAAGGCACTAGTGGCATGTACAATTTGTACTATTTATATGTAATTTGTAATTGTTTTATGATCTAATTTAGTGTGAATGTACAAATAATTATATTAGTATTTTATAAATGAGCGCCAATAAAAGCTTAATATCCAAGAGACTAAAATGAAAGTCAACAAGCAATATTTTAAAAATATCACCCCTGATTTTAAGGAATATAAAAACCAAAATGTATTAAGCCTGAAAGTCACAGTCGATTGGCCCCACATTTACTTGACTCGATATTAAGACGAAATTTCATGTAGAAAATTTGAACCTAAAATTGGTTTCGTAAACATAATTTCCACGTGTTTAGCTTAACATGCCATTTTACGACATTCACAATTTTATAGCCGATATATTTAGGTATTCCCATATATAAATTGATCATTTTTTTTGCATGATTTGATTATCCTTACAAATATTATAAATTGGAAAATAACTGTTTGTCTGTGGGCCTTACATGGTAAAACTATTGAAGCGATTTAATTGAAATTAAATTGAAAGATTATGAATAATGTAAGTATCGTCGTTTTTAGACCTAGAAGCTTCAAATTTATTTTTGAGCTGGTGATTCAATATAACTAAACATGACAATAATGACAATAATGCTATTTTCGCATTTCACTCTATCTGTCTATGCTCTAAAAACTTTGTCTCAAATAAGTGAGAGGGCATGTGCCCAGCAGCGGGACGTTAATGTATGACAAATATATGGGGATCCCGTCAAATCCATTATTATACAGATCACAAACACAAATTCAGTCAAAATCGATTCAGCCATTATTGCGTTCGGGAGCAGCGAGCCTAGCGCGTCGTCGAAGGTGAGGTATTCTGATTGGTCGACCGCCGGCGAACCTCTCCCTCTCCTGCACCAGCACTCGCGATCGCCCTCTCTTCTGCTCGTCACGCCGTATGTCCGTGCCGAGTAGGAGAGTTGTATAAAAGGCCTCTGCCAGAATTTATATGTCACATTTCGCCCTAGATGCCTAGAGTAGATCCCAGTACCAAGTGAGACTTATGAACATTGAACTAGAACTCTGCAGATCTTCAGACCCAAGTCCGAACAACTGAATATCCGAACCTGCAAGACCTGAACGACTGACAACCGAACCTCTATTTATTGAAGAACTGAAGACCCGAGCATTCACGGATTGAAGACCGAACCCGCTGAAATTGAAGGTCGAAGCTCTAAGAACTCCATATAATCCACTGAACCCGCAGAGATTTGTTTGCACCTGAATCCCTCCCCAACAGCCATTTAAGAAGAGTTCAGGCCCAAACACACGTCCATATATTTACGTATAAATATATGACCTAACCAATATTTTGTAAGAGTTATTGGTTAATAGTAAGTTACACATAAAAAAAATAAAGTAACGTAAAATTTTAAAATAATTACGAAAAAAAGTTTATATGAGAATATGGTTATTTATTTTATACTAATAAATCAAAAACTCGTTTACACTGTACTCTGGATATAACAAAACTTATGAGGCTTAATTAAATGACAAAAACCAATAATTTATGGGTGCAAGGTGTGCACCGGTCACAACTTCGAATAAGAATACCCGTCAGTCTAATGCAAGCCCTTTTTTACAAGTTTCTGCGAATGAGGGTAGTTCGAATGTTGGTAGACGTTTGTCGCTAGCTCGCTGCACACCTTGTTAGCAACATTAAAAAACGTTGCCGCTGTCATATTCGTAGTCAACGTATATTTTGCATAAGATCTTAAGTGCTTAAGATAGATTTTGAAAATTCCTTGTGTTTATTAAGGTTTGCCTAAACGACTATATTTTTCCTGAAAGTGTATTTCTAAAGTCAAACTTGTGTATATCCCATTTCTAACATTTAACATTAAACAGACTGTATAAAAAAAATCATAGTGTATATTTCTTCATTTAATTCCAATTTAGTCTTCCTCTATACCTGACCGTAAAATTAAATCCATATATAGGTCAACTAATGCAAGATCAAAGACTTTACAGTCACGTGTAGACTTTTAAAAGCGAAACATACATGTTTATTTAGATTTATTTATATTTGTACAGAAAAATTGTAAACAAATATAGCTGGCATGGCATTTCTTTTTAAGAGCAAAATGTGTTTGCCCATTTCTATCTGATTTTGATATTTAATAGCCTAAGCTTCAAACCTATTCGAGAACCGTTATTTCAATGACCCTTATTGTGAACATGAAATTAAAATAAATTATATATCTGTCGGAGAATAAAAGAGTAGGAGAGCATAAAGCATAGGGGCGTAAGGTTTTCCGCCGACATCGTCATTAATGGCATCCATAATCATATCAATCAATCATAAATCACAATAATTTCCATACTGTGAGCGTTGGTGGGTAATGTTGGTGCAATCAAACACTTTATAAATTAACTCAGATTATAATGTTCAAACACCTAATGTATCCGATATCAATTTACACAAACTCATTAATAATAAAAGCTAGGCACGCGACAGTTTCAATAGACGACCGCTCTGGTGGACCGTCACCCGAGAACTAGCGGTCGGGTTCATAGCTAGGGCGATCAGCCCTCATCTGGACAAATGGCCGGGCAGAGAGCACGGATTGCTCTCACTCCTACAGGTAAGTCATGGTTGCTTCAGAAAATACCTGTACCAAACTGTTGGATGTGAGCCGTCAGCCAGCTGTCACGTGTGTGGTGCCTCCTTAGACACAGCCCACCTTACATGTCAATAGCAAAAAGAAATAAAAAAAACTACTATAGATTCGAATAAATAAGTGTGACCAAACTTCTGTATGTATGATTCTATTATTATTTATAAAAAAAATCTTTGGCTTAAGAGGCTAATATTAGTTTCTATAGTCTATAACATCAGCTATCTGTCAGTGAAAGTTCAATTGAATTTGAACCAAAATTGAACCAGCTGTTTTGTTTAACTCAAATCATTATCGAATATTCAGGTGTGTTTAGTAAAAAGTGGTTACTTTGACTTTACAGAAATAATTTATAGGTGCATATGTAGCTAAAATATTATGTTTAATCTAAAAAGTATCAAATTTGGCTTTTTTTTATCAAAAAGGTTAATAAATTCGGGTGAGAAAAAGTCACGCAATACAATTAGTGTTTCATTAAAAGAACACCCAACCAAGGTTAACAATAAAAATAGAGAATAACGAAAATATATTTTGATATCAGTGATAATATCATGACAAAAGGAAATAGCACCAGATATTGCTGTATTGTTAGGTCGTTTGTAAAATAATCTATTTCTTTTCTACGATATCGCATTCTCTAGAGATCTTATTGGAAATGCCATATTATACAAAAACATTGTATATGAAAACTTTAGCTATTAAATGTCAATTCTGGCTACTCTCTTTTCTTATCGTATATTTTTACAGCACATAGGCTTAACAGTTGTAATCTCACCTGATGGTAACTAACGATGGTCTGATATGTAAGGACGCTAACCTTATGTATCTTCAAATATATTTCCAATTGATTTCCAATTTAACTTACTCATACGTTTCGCAATGTAAGTAAGGTAAGGTAAGTAGCAGCCCATTAACGTCCCACTACTGGGCACAGGGAGGCCTCGTCACTCATATGAGAGAGGGTTTTTGGAGCATAAGCCCACCATGCTGCTCCACTCGCCCAATCGGTGCTCGCTGCGGATTGGCAGGCATAGTACACAAGCGCACTCTCTATTCCTTCACTCTCATAGTCCGATGTGACGAGTATCCGACACAACCGGAGAGAGATCAGGCGCAGGATCCACAGCTTAACGTGCTGTCCGAAGCACGGGGGTGGGGCACGCCGCCAACTTCCCAACATCGGGCAAATACTAAGAAAATCTTCATAGAAACCTCAGTATCGATTTTTGGTTTGGCCCGCCCCGGGTCTCGAACCCAGGACCTCATGTCTGTAATCAAACACGCTAACCACTAGACCAATGAGGCCGTCTCTTCGATGGTATAGTTGTACGTATCCCCACCTGTCGCAATGTCAAAAAATTCGAATATCCCCATATTTTTACGAGATTGGCAAATATGCGGAATAATATGCCTTTTACGTTTATAAGAAAATATCTTTATTCATACATTATGGCACAAATCACAATATATTTTTATACATTTTACAATGCCCTGCGATGTGTGGCATAACCTAGAAAATGGACCCAGCTCAGCATTTATGCTACACAATCACCAGACCATGCCGCGCTGATTTTCAGCTGGATCCCTAGTCCAGGTGCCGCCATGATTCCAGCCCGAAACAACGCTCCGACGCTGAACGCTAGAAAAGAATGCTCCGAAACGTGATGTTGGAATTCTTTTTGTTTCTAAGGTTTGTAAGGTTATCCTTTTTGAAGTGAAACTTGTTTAGGCACGTGTGGGTAACTTTGTTACGTATGATACGCGTGATTAGCGCCACGAAGATGTGCAGCTTTTTTTATGCTAGTTCGTTTGAAGGTTAGGTAGCCTTAATATTTACAAATAACATGTCGCATTTTAATTTGACACTCGTCGTTTCTCTCTTACTCAGTCACTTCAACCGATGGACGTTTACAGCTGGACATAGGTCTCACCCAATGATGCCCACTGTGCCCGATCCTGTGCCGCCTGGCTCCAGCGGCTACCGGCGACCCTCCTTATGTCGTCGATCCACCTTGTGGGGGGTCTTTTTTTTTCGGAGTGTATTTAGTTGTTAGCCCTACTGGCTTTTACAGCGTTACTGGAATGGGGGGTCTACCTACACTCCGCCGTCCGGTGCGGGTTCGCCATTCCAGCACGTTTGGGCCCCAATGTCCATCGGTTCTTCGGACTATGTGCCCCGCCCACTGCTACTTCAGCTTCCTGGTTGTTAGGGCTAAGACTCTGATTTGATCTTTCTGATTCTCTCATTTCTGATTCGATTGCGTAGAGAATCTCCATGCATAGCCCTCTCCCTCGCACGATGTGTGACTCTGAGCTTTCGTATGAGGCCCATAATCACCCAGCGACCACATTTCCGATCATAAGTGATCACTGACAACACGAACTGTTCGAAGACTTTAGTCTTCTTCGTTTAATAATTTAATTTGCTATTTTTCATAAAATAAAAATATATCATAAACTCTCTTTTCCAAATATTAAATTCAAAAACAAAATTTAATTAATAATTTCTAATATTGAGCAAAAATGGGTGGAATTTTTATTTAGAATTCGTCATTTGAGATTTCAATAAATTATTTGTATTTATTTTTGACATATACATTTTAATGACAATTAAATTCATCAAATTCCTAAAATGTCTTTCTTTTTCCTTCTCTCATGTCTTAGAAATCTAAAGTTTTAGATTTGTATAAATATAACAAGAATTGAAAATTAGTTTGCCAAAGAAGTATCACTTTTGCAGACAGGTTCGTTGTTGACTGTAATATCACCTGATTGCGAATGATGATACAGTTTAAGATGATGATGTTTATGTAAAGCTAAGTCTGAAGTTATTGTGGTGTTTTTATATATATGCTCAACCTGGCGAACAATTTTTTAACCATAAAAAACTTTGAACCGAATAAAATTTTAAAAGTACATATAAACATTTATTATGTCTTTAGCTTACGTAAAGATATAGCTAAAGTAATTATTAGTTTCAATCAAGCGAAGTATTATAATTCCAAGAACTTTATAAGGGTTGAAATAGAAATGAAAGGTAGTTATAAAATTAAATAAGATGATAAACACGGCTTCAAACATTTTGCTAACGAGCTTCTACGTCCTTGCGGTTACATTACGAAAGCTGTAAGAAATAAGTGTACAATAGAAAATAAACGAAAATGAGGGAGGGATTTTAATTTTTGCAAGATCATAAATGTTGATGATGTCACCATAAGAGTCAGACTTTCACTACTTTCGGACGAAATAACGACTTTTATAGCAAACCATACAAAACGAAAGTGCTTAGATCCTAATTTTTAAAAGATATTAATAAAACGAAATGATAACAGTTAACATGACTCTGGAGATTTAACTACAAAATTAAAACCTTTAGAAGCACACCAAACATCTGCTAAAACGCCTAACGTAACATTAATTTTAATAACAAGAATATTCACATGAACTATAGGTATTTGTTTGTCAGTTTCCAATTCTTTAATCTCCGTAACGGCTGTACTGATTCCATTCTTAAATCTTATGTTAGGTGTAACCAATGGCATTTTTATTCCGTTTACGCTATTTCTATAACGTAAGCATGTTTTGTAAAATTGTAGAATAATTCAAATTTGTTGCAAATATTAACATTGTCAGTTACAGTTACATTTACAACTATACATTATGTGGAAATTTTTCCCTGTACTAGACAAATATTTAAAGATTTCTAATGGTTTTTCAATGTAAAGATAGCCTTAGATTTTACAACAGTTTATTCGATATAACTAAGTGGATATATCGGATATATTCATGAAGAAATTCAAATTTATTTGTTAAAAATCTTTTTAAGCAAAAATATAATCGAGATAAAAAGGTCCAGGAAAGTCTATTAAATAACAACGCTATGAAAGTATCTGTTTCAACAAAGTATCTAATATGAGCAACGTTAACAAAACACCGAAATATCCAAGGTTAATCTATGCAAGTTCGTAAATGTTAACGATGCCAATATGACTCCCGGACATTGCTCCAAGACGATTCTTGTGGTAACGCTCGCAAAATGAAATATATTTCGTAACCCGATAAAGGAAAGTAGCTTCACGACAGGAAATATGATAATGGAGACCGTGTTACTTGTCTTCGCTAGAGTGAAAGTACTTGGTAATATCTATCTGAATAACTGAGAATATAAAATACTAGCTGACGGCCTCGTTAACCATTAACAAGCTGTGAAAACTTCAATTACCTTTTTTTCCACTTGAGTCTATCTGCTATGATCAGGTTTGTGGTATGAAGTATGGGGTTTAGAAAGCTAAGGCCACTGCTCTAACTCCCCTCAATTTCTGAGCACATCTGCTCTTTTCAATCTTCTTATGTGGATTTCCTGTAAGAGTGTACTATACCATGGGCAGGGTGAGTCGGTAGACGTTCTTTGTATTTGTCTGTGTAGCGTTTTATTTCTTCACCAATTGTTGGTATCTCCAGATACTCGTTAATCTCCGTGTTGCGGGCGAATCAGGGAGCCGGTGAAAGGACTCGCAGTATGTTGTTTTGAGTTCTCTGGAGACACATCACATTTGTCGCGCTTGCAGCTGAATCCCATAAGTCCAGATGGGCTTTATTATAGAGCAGTACACTCTTACTTTGTTTTTCAGTGAGAGGTCAGATTGCCTGCCGAGGAGCTAGAGCATGTTCCTAAACCGGAGGTTGATTTCCTTCCGCTTTGTTTTTATCTGGTCTTTCCATGTCAACCTACGGTCCAGATGAAGCGATTTGCGTCAAAATTTGATAAACATATAGTCTAGAGCCCGAGAGAAGGCATAGGTTACTTTGAAATCCGAAAAAAAAGGGAAGTAAGGATTAGAAGTATCGTAATTTTTAGATCTAATAGCTTGAATATAAGTAAATATGACTGTAATGTTTTCACGACATAATCAATAAACCAATTTAAATTATATTTGGTACACGGATAGTCTAGAGCCTCGCTATGTGTCTTATTTGTATAATAATTAAGGTAAATTATTAAAACTGACAAGTCGCGAGTACAGTTTTTAACAAAATATAAAAATAGTATCTAAAAATGACAGCTAGTTTTTCTATTCTGTTTATCAATTTTAAATTTGCGTGTTACCATGTGTTGGCTTTCCAGCGTCGATATATTCCAATGAACACGTAACCTTTCGTTTCTTTGCGGTTTACAATAAAAGTAACCCTATTTTCTTTGAGATTGGGTGAACATTTTGTGTTATAAATGTGATATTAGTTCGTAAATGTTAATGAGTTTGATATGAAACCCTGCCCTTCGCATTTCGAAAACGATTTAAGCAACAACGTTCACGATAACAAACGAAAATGAAGAGAATTTATTCCGAATCGCGGTACTGATACAAGGAAATGGCTACAGGAAATGGCGATGGTTGATCGTTTGTGTTAAGACGTATCTTCTTTGTTGCTATATTTGTGATGCTATTAGCGAGATGGAAATAGATAAAAAATAAGAATAAATGTTCTTTTACTGTCTGTCTGTTTGAATGTCCGGTAAAATCGACGAAATGGGTTAAATAATTTTAACACAACTTTTAATGGACACATTTAATGATGTAAATTAATTATTCAAAAGAATTACGTTTTACCTATAATATCTTCATTGAATATGCATAAAAAATAGTAAGTATAGATTACAAACGCTGCAAGTTCACAAACAAGTTGTTACGTAGGAATTTTACTGATGTGTGTGTTAGTATAAAGTGTATTTGGGCAACAAACAATATTTTTAATATTAACTATGCTCAGTGATATCACGTTTACGTCTCGTTTTGCTTCTACATGTATGTCGATTTTCAAGTCAATCGTGCGAATAGTTTTAGAAACCTTGTCATGAATGAATCAGTGATTGTTGACACTTATTTATACGTCCACATCTTGACGAAGCGTAAATGAATTCAAATGCTTTCTCAGTTTGAACTTTAAAGAAGCAAGTGCCACAAAAAGAGATGGCTAAAATACTCAAATGCATTTAAAAAATTTATGAAAGTTAATTTGACGGCTTGATGTGTTCAGTCCAGTCCATGACTTAGTGAAAATCTGCACGCAGGGTTATGTGGTCAATCGGTCGTTTTGCCAATATATCTTTATAAAAGCATAGTCATGGTCAACTAGTTAGCGTCCAGTTGTTAACTCACGCGACAATAAATGATAATACAGTCAAAGATCAAAGCACTCTAACTTGCTTAGACATAATTTACCGCTTATCGTTTCTACATATCATCGAACCGTGTTAGATTATCAGTTATTAGGTAGCAACAAAGATAACCCTAAAATATTGTGAATTACTAAGCGAAGTTACGAAATTTTATGCAATACGAAGTAATTTTAAGAACAATCGTGTGAACATTGTATTTCGAAGTGCCTTATGGTGCGGTTGTTTTAAAAGAAATAGTGCAAGTTGTTTAAATTTAAATAGTAATGTAAATAAGTGTGATTACTTTATAGGATTTGGTGTTTTAGTAATTACCGAAAGGGAAACTTTTTGCTTGGCACTTTTGGGCTGGTATGGTAGTAAATAGCGACATGTCGAAACCTCCCAATCCAGACTCAGATAAATTACAAAATGTAATTTCCTAAATTTTTTCTGGTGGGATTCGAATCTAGGGCCTAGGACTTTTTACGTTGGGAACTGCGTTAATGCACTCCGTCTAGCGTCGGGAGTGTGGGTCTCGGCGAGGGGAAGAACTGCAATACCCACTAAAGCTCAGCGGAATCCCATACATTAGTAGAACATCAGAGAAGCGCTCGCACATTCCTCTCTGATGGTGGCATCCCGCCTACGTCGGCGGTGAGAGAGAGCATTGACTGCGTTTTCCCTCTCTTGCTCGTGGGACTCTTTCAGCGAGATGACAGTCTCACAGAAGAGGGCTACTCCCGCCTAGCAACTCTCACTGGAGAACATCGCGCCTACAACGCTCTCTAGTGAAAGGTGACGCTGAGGTGTCCAGGCTGCACATTCAGCTAAATTGTACCACACTCATGGCAGGAGCACCTAGGAATGATAGCGCTACCAAGGTGGTTAAACATTTGATGGAACTTATAGCTCATAAGACTTGAAAATATACAGACGAAACCGATTACTGATAAACGTTGTTCCCATGTCTTTTTTAAAGTTTCAGTCGGCCTAAAAATAGCATGAACATACAGCTAGGCTCACTGCTACGTTACTAAGAAAAATAGGCCAAATATTTGCAGAGCTACGGTCCCAAAACGATGTGTAATTTGTAAATCTAAATAGCTCTCGCAACGACCCGAAGGTCGTTTTGCCCTCCGTAGCTTTGTCAAGGATCCACGGCGTGACGTCATTAATAACTGGAGACGGTTTTATTATGGTTGTGCTTCAACCTTATGTGTTAAAATGTGATACAACCCGCTATATATTAACACGTATGTTATAAATTGTTACATTTAATAGATTAAACTTGTTGTTTATTATAAAGTTGAGAGCTAAAATACGATTTATAAAGATATTTTTCAAACTGTTTTAATCTGTTCGTTTTTGTCTTTTTATTTGGCACACTTAACTTTGCCAATATCACGTGGGTTGGAGAAGGTAGGACAGAGATTTTACTGTTTCTGGGATTCCAAAAGAAAATTTTGTTAATGCTTAAATTGTCCTTGTCAGCTACTGGTTGACATATTGGCGGCTTTCTTTTAAAATATGTTGATTGCTCATGTCAACCAGTAGTTAACATCATACGAAAATTCTCTCTCAACTTTCAATCAGAAACATAAGCATCTCTTTCTTTTTAGGTCATAATGTGTATATCAAATTTCAGTATAGATAACATCAGATAATGGGAAAAACAAAAAAAACAGTTACAACGAGACCGTTACTAACAGTGCGTTTGTTGCGTGGAAGATCGTTATGATTTCTTGTATTTCATAAACTGTGAGTGTTTATAAGTGATTATTTATGTGTTTGATTACATAAGTGATATAAATACAAGACGGACTTTTTACACCATTTAAAATTTAGCGCCAAATGACGCTACATCATGGTCTTAATTTAATAAACAAAAAATAACGTTGTGTGTTAAGTTAAGTGTAACTACAAGGAAACATAAAAATCATAACATTTGGTAGTCTTTCGTGAACATTTAAATAACAAGTACCATTTTAGCGACATTCGACCCGCGGGACAATTATTTTAATTACACATTATTTTTTCCTTCTTTTGGGACATGTTACTTGGAAAAAAAACGGAAAAAAATTGTTTTTTTCGAAGGGATAACCTACTTAATAATTAGCACCTTTATTGTTATTTACCACCTCTGAAAAAAACTAATAAAAACACTAAAATATGGTAAATACCCAAATCATAACATGATGCCCATATGATAACTGCCTCATTCGCCTAGTGGTTAGCATGTTCGACTACAGACATGAGGTCCTGGTTTCGAATCCCAGGTCAAGCCAATTCAAAAATCAATATTGATTTTTCTTTTAAGATTTTTTCGATGTTTGCCCGAAGTTGGGAAGTTGGCGGTGTGATCCACCTTCGTGCCTCGGAGAGCACGTTAAGCCGTCGGTCCTGCGCCCGAACTCTCTGCGGTCGTGTCGGATTCCCGTCACATCGGACTTTAGAGTGAAGGAATAGAGAGTGTACTTGGAGCAGCGTGGTGGGTCTATGCTCTAAAAACCCTCGCTCCTCGGAGTGAGGAGGCCTGTGCCCAGCAGTGGGACGTTAATGGACTGCTACTTACTTGCTTACTTACTTTACCCATATGATGCAAATTGTATACAAAGATATTACAAATTAATTTTTATATATTTGCAGAGATATTTACAATATGGGTTATAGGCAAGAGTAAATCAATATTCTACATTTAATGGAGGTGGAACTGGAGAAGAAATAATGTCATAGATAGGAAGAGAAAGAGCGAAGGCACGATTTAAAGGTAGTACTTTGCATATGGTATTTTATAGTTACAATATAATTTAATGAGGCTTTTCCTCATTAGTTAACTCAACTAACTGAGAAACATTTTATTTCAAATACAGCAGTCTTGTATGGGCGACAAAAAATATTGGACGCAATTATAATACCTCACTAGAAACCATAATTGCAGAGGCCAAGGGTCGTCGAAAATAAAGTGGTCCGCCTTAACTTCGTGAACTCCTTGGCTTGTAAGATCGTTTCATTGCATGAAAGTTTCAGTTTTATTGTGTGAGAAATTAAGAATCTTTTTCTGGACGTCTTCTACATCTTCATCTTTTTCTACACGCGTAATTTTTAATCCCGTAGAAAGATGGTCAAATCTGAATTGCTTTAAAAATACCCTTCCGTATTTAAAAAATTGGTCGATGTACTTCGGATTTCAATCAAAATGCAGCCCATTACTGTGTGACTTTATCCAAAAGGTCTCGACGGGAAATCTTGATGTTTCACTAGCTTAACCTGCCCAGCTATTGAACATGTCATCAAAATCGAACCAGTAACCTAAAGATTATAATTTTTTCAAATATTTGTCACATAATACACAACTCAAATTCTACTGAAAAATAAAGATCACTGAATTCTTCCAGATATTAAAATATGGATGTAAATGAAATGAACTAAATTATATAACTAATAGCTGTTCTCTCTGGTGTCATCTGGATACCTTCTGATCCCATGAAAATATGAGGAAATCAGGTATTTATGGGACCCAACTATCAAACTAAAACTCTTGCTATTAAATTTAATACACTAAAAAATCATCAAATTTAGTCCAGTGGTTTAGGAGGAGTTCAGGCAAGAATAAAAATCATTACAAATAATTCAGAAGTTTTTGTTGATTGCCTGTTGAATACTTTGACAGTTTTCACCACCTGTCCCATCCCACGATCCTTATGCATTGATACAAGTTAAACGAGCAGAAATATTCCGTAAGCGGCAATTTCAGGTCATTTCCTTTTGTAATTTATGAATAATATATTCCATAAAACGGTTACGTATATTTTGTGGATACTTCTGTTTCAATCGAGTCGTTACTGAAAAGGTCATTGCTAATGTTCGGTTTTTGGTGTCATTAATTTTTCATGTCGTTCAGAAGTTAGGCGGCGTAATGATCTTCTGAATTTTTATCGAGTTTTCTGTAAATATCACGTGTTTGATTTTTTATCTTTAAAACGCCCATTAGTGTACATTAGGGCTTTTTTAAGAATGAATGAATTACTCATCAAATGTTTACTCTACGCTGATGATGAAGTAATACTTGTGTCATCCGCTAATGAGCTACAGGAGATGCTAAATATTAGGAATGAAGCTTTGAAAGGGAAAGGAATGAAAGTGAATGTAAACAAAACGAAAGTTATTCTTTTTGAACGAGATGAATCTATGATGAATGGCAATATTTTGATAGATGGGGAACAAGTGGAAGAGGTGAAAGAATTTGTATACTTGGGATCTAAATTTACAAAAGATGGAACATGTGAAAGTGATATCGAAAGGAGAGTGAATGCAGGGAATATGGTAAATGGTGCTCTGCATGCTTTTATGAATAGCCAGATGGTGTCTCAAAGGGCTAGACTGGCAGTGCATGCTGGAGTGTTGGTGCCAACACTTATGTATGGTAGTGAAAGTTGGGTATGGCAGAAGAATCACAAAAGTAAAATAAATGCGGTAGAGATGAGAGCGTTGAGAAGCATGAGTGGATTAAAACTGAGTGACAGAGTAAGAAATAGTGTGATAAGAGAACGTTGTGGTATAAAAGAAGACGTAGTGACTAAAATTGAGAAAGGTATGCTTAGATGGTTTGGGCATGTAGAGAGAATGAATGAAAGGAGACTGACAAAAAGGATTTATGAGTCAAGAGTGAATGCGAAAGTTGGAAGGGGAAGACCAAGGCGAACGTTCCTGGACCAAATCCAGGACATTTTAAATAACGGCCAGGTCAAGAGTACTCTAAACCGACGAACTTGTATGAAAGGTTTAATGAGAATGAAAGAAGCGAAGGAGATATGCAAGGATCGTGGCAAGTGGAGGGATGTTGTCTCTGCCTACCCCTATGGGAATGAGGTTTGATGCTATGTATGTATGTAGGGCTTTAGTGATCTTACCTGATGGTTCAACGACGATACTGATTGTACGTTATATTCATTAACTTTTAAACGTGGTCTAATGACATATGTGTGATGATCTAACTACATCTGTTATGCGCACCCCAGCTTCAGGCTTCCCCTAAAATGTACCCCTTAACTTTAAATCCTCGCTGCAAAAGCGTTAATAATCACTTTAGGTTATAATTAGCAAAACGCCAACCCCATAAAATTTCTTGCCCTTTACTTAATATTTTCAAATAGCATCCATAGACATCCTTTTCCCTCCACAATTATATCGAAATGCCTTAGACTTGGTATATTCTCCCAATATATTTCTAGTATATTCTGATAACCTTGGAAACGCAATGCAGGGTTCAAGGTCATTGAACTCCTCGTTTCATCCAGTTTAAGCCAACTCATCTGTGAATTTGTCGACCTTCATGTCATTACTGAATCAAACCTTATCAAATTACAGCGTCCAATTTCACTAAGGTATTTAAGACACTGCAGTTCTACATTAAATTTCTGCTGTTTTAGCTAGCTTTTAGCTGGCCACTAGCTGTTGTAATTATTATAAATAATTGATATGCTCTCGTAAAGAAATTACGCACTTTCAACTGCAGTTTAACAAATCATTATTTGAATTGATTTTCTTGGAAGCAACGTTTGTAAGGAATGCTCTTGATATGGAAAGCCAATAGCATCTAGTATTTTTTTGCATTACAAAAAATATAAACACAAAATAAAACTCCAGGCATTGGCAAAAAATCTAATACAAAAAGAGCATTTGAAAGGTAAACCCATTCCTTCGTTAAGCTGCTATCAGATAAGCGTATTCCGGAATCCGTTTACGAGTAATTTAACGCTTAGAAAACGGAAAACATTTATTTTAAATCCCTTTCCATTGTAACAGTAAAGGTCTTTACAAAAGGTACGGTTTTCATCAAACGTTTAGAAAATATTTGAAATGCACGATTTCTTGATGTGTAGTATATACAGATATTCAAAGATCTTTCAGTGTCTTCAGGATTATAATAACGCCTGGGTTGTATTATATAACTTATTTGTTTTAGTGGTTTAGTATATTTTGGAGAACGTGAAAATAATTAGAGCGACTGCGTAACTTGTTTATGTAGAAGCATAAATAAACTTTATAGGCAGTCACTATCACTATGCTCCTAATATTCGTAATGGAGTTTTCGCATTACGGAGTAAGTGTTATATCTTACAATATAGTTGAGTAATAAGAAAAAATACTTTATTTTTAAAAATATTTCCATGAAGTTTATAATTAAGTAACATAGATAGTTAGACAATGTTTTTATTGCGGCGACATAAATTACAGAAAATATTAAGCAGTAAATAACAACAGCATGCAAAGGCAGTTTTATTACAGAAGCAATTAATTGATAAGCGTTGGCTATATGGAAACTATCAATAATAGAAAGCAGGTTTCATAATAAAAAAGACAAGTATATAAAATAACTACATAAAAATATATAAATGGAAATAAAAAAGGGCCGGGAAAGTACCTAAATTAAAAGCGACTATTTTTATTAAAAATGCATATTTTTTACGGCAATAACGTAATAAGTATTGGACTTAGATCTTCGGAATAAGTTTAAAACTCATAAAAAAACTAGCGTCCGTGTGCAAGTGGATACTGAAACAATATTTGTGTTCAGTCTAATGTTGGACAATATTAACATGCTATAGTTCATTTTAAAAATTATTTAAAAGTGTTGATGCTCTCATCTTCCATAACAGATGAACAAAGATTATTGGAATCAAGTAGAAACATTATCTTTATGTATTGGAAAATAATGTTTGAAACGAAAGAGACCCTTATTTCTATTGTTATTGCAGACCCAATCCTATTATACTATAGATAATCTCGATATATAAAAAGGTGAATATGTAGTCTTAAAAGCAAATTCTTATAGACATTGGGAATAGAAAAATATAAAGGGTTTATTTATACATTATTTGAAGGAGTAGGTTTAGACGATGATAATATTGATAAAATAGTCCCAGAAAAAATAAAGAAAAGTGAAAAATTATACTGGTAAGTTTTTTCCACGATCATCCAACATAATATTTAATAATCCAAAATTTTAACTCGACAAGGAAGTTTATTAGTGGACGAATAGAGGTTTTGGGGTGCTAACCTTTCGTCTTAAACAGGTCCTCTCATGACGTGGGTTGTAAGGAGAGGGACGACGGACTAATGTCATGAGTGTGGCGCAGTGGAGGACGCCTCCGCACACACACTCGCTTTGTCTCCGCAGTGGGCCACCGCCGGGCAGGACTCGTAATATTTGCCGGAGACGACCTCTGCCTGCTGAAATGCTGAGAGAAATGGACGGAGATGCTCCAGCCATACGGCAATGGAGCGTTGGGCGCAGTCGGGTAGTTCACGACCGTCGTCTGCCCCCCTAATGGTAACCCCGGATTATGGGTGCGGGATCTATCACCCTGTAGAGTGATTCTGAGGGAGGACAGGTGGCATGCCACCAGATCAGGAGTAATACGAAAAGAAGAGCCCTGTTGGCATATGACGAGAGTGCGGATGTATTCCGATCCCGTGCTTTCGCCAAAGAACGTAGGAAGGAGCACCCTCGGATTTTAACAGATAAAGTCCGGTATAAACCGCAACGCCATGGGAGAAAGGCGTTACGGTATCCATGAGGATTTCCCGACGAGCAAAAATAAATAAAAGCGTAATTTTCAGTGGCAGAAGAGAAAACAATAGGTCAGATATGTTCAAATGCTGGAGTTACTGGGTAAAATTATCATACAGAAGCCACAAACACGCATAAGCATAGACAACTTATGCTTAAGGGCAACAGATAAGAAAACATAAGTTTAGACTACTCACTCTCAAGTTAGGCGCAATAGAAAACACCTAATAATAGTATCATCCATCATCAACTTAAGCAATGATGGAATAATCAGAAAAGGTATAAAATGTAGCAATATTGACTTATCGTATCTAATACTAATTAAGTATTTCGGTATCCTCTATTACTAATAATAGAATGATACTTATGTGTATATAACCCATTAATGTGGTCTTTGTGAGTGAGTTACTTTTAAAAGAAGTGAGCGATGTCAGTCAAACTTGGATAGGACCGAATCCCAATATCCATAAGTTTTTTTTTTTTTTAAATTAGTATGGTTGATTTTTAATGTAATATTTGAGCCAACTAAATTTAATCGTTGATGCTTCATATTGAGCTTATTATACGTATATTTACGCCTGTAGTGCCTAACTAATCTCATTGGGGCTAACACGCTAGCCTCTGTCTGATTACGGTCATTATAGCCTCGTCCCTCGTCCTTCGCTGGAGGCTACTTTCAACACGTCGAATTCAGGGAATTATCGCCTCCACTTTTTGGGCAATGGCGGTCATTTTGTTAAATTGCTCTCTTTTCCGTTTCCCTTATTAAGAAAGTATATGATTCACTTAAGAGCTCTATATCGTTTGATGTCTATTCTAAAAAAGATGAGGCGATGTAACTTAGCATAGCAGATCACAGCAACTATATGTAAAGATTAGCATAACCGTGTTCAAAAGCTTTCATTTCTGCACATAAATTTGTGTATACTTTTGTTTCACACGTACCATTTCGCATGTAAGAAACTTATATAGGAAGTTTAAATCAATGCTAACTTTCTTCTATTGTCCTTCAGATTGTATCAATTTAAAAGTGTTTCAGAAGTTAATATGTTGTATGTTGTACATACATGTATGTAAAGAATTATTATATGTCCTAAGGTTATCCTATAATATAGTGGTTGAAAAGTTTTTTGTAGTGCAAAAGCAAACTTTTGCCATATATTTTTTTCGTTTAACTATGATCAAAATTTTATTGTTTAAAGTCAAACTTTGTGTAGGCTCGTGTTATTTATAATATTATACTACTGTACATTCGGAGCCGTGCTTTACGTAAACAAAAATTAGTTTTCATGCCGACATATCGAAAGTTGTCGTCTTCAGATTCCATTATGAATCGTTTCCGTTTTTTGTGTACGCCAAGGGCAGCTTTAATAGGTCGTATATTTTGTTTGACTTCTTAGTAACATGAAAGCCTCAAGCCCATTTTCTGTTTGTATTATTCGATTTGATTCGCCTTTTACTTTGAAGGCTCTTTTAAGAAGGTCAACCTGCTTACTTTCATATTAATATGCGAAACCTTTGTAATTCAGAAGTATCCTTGTCGTTGTTTCGTCATTGAATAGATACTGAAGAAATTGTGTTTTTAAGCCAAAACCTTGATAGAACTGAAAGAATTTCATTGTATGAAGGTTAAGCAGAAGTCCAAGTAGTTGAGGTATTATTACTATAAAGTGATGTGATTTTAAATGAACATATGTAATGTTAGATAAAAGGCATCTGTGTAAATAGCAGCAGGTTCTCACGAGTAGGTATATAACGAAGCAAAATGACAATACCTATAATGCTTTTGGAAAACGGATGCCTATGAGCCTAATACTCCAGTAAACGGAGTGCCAGTATAGAAATATCTAGCCATTGTTTCGCAGGACCTTAGAGGATCGTGCAGACATAGACGGGGAAGACAGAGCAATGGTAACACAGTGTGATATGTTTGTCAGAAGGTTTTCCCGACAAAGAAGTAAAGATTAAATTAAATGAATTAAAGAACTGCTGGAAAGAATTAAGAAACTCCTTGGCAAGGCTTCTCGTATTCATCTCAAACCGTGAGCCATCGCAGAATATTGTACTTAAAATGTTTAAATAATAAGACGAAACCCGTTAAATTACTATGTCCAGGAATCAAACGCCCGAGGATTTTAATTTGCATCCAGTAAAACGCTAACGTAATTATAGGGTACATTCAGAATACTCTTGGAGCTGTCAATTTAACTTTCCATTAAATTATGGCTTTAAGAGGAAATATTCTTACACCCTTTTTATTCATTTTACAACATTTCTTAACAGAAGTCGGTATTAATATATGCACATTTTGCATCGGAGACACACGTGGTGAATTCAAGTCTTTTATTTTATAATTTGATGGCATCTCTTGCGCAATTTTGCGCGTTTTAGCTTCCGCTATTAAAGGACATAGCAAATTAGGATATAGGTTCAGCAAATTTATCGTATAATTTATTTAGATCTTCACTAATGGGAAGCTTGATCATTACCAGTAAAGACGTTCGAAGGTACATTATCTTTTAACATCACACATGAGGTCACAGTCCAGTGCGAACTTAATATAATCAATCAACATAGTAAAATATTGAGAGAGTTTTTTTTACCGTATTTTAATCTTATCTAAATAAAAATCAATTGCTGATCGTTAGTTCGCTAAAAATCGACAACGGTTGGACTGATTGCTGGTGCTAATTTAGGTTTTGATTTAATTGTAGAAGTATAGAGAAAGTATAAAAGGTGAGTAAATGTGAAAAAAAACTATAAATATAAAAAGCAACTCCGCTCCTCCTTGGAAACCATTCCAGGCATTGGATGTTCGTCACATCGTTCAGTAAATCAAATTAAATTTAAAAGAATACCTTTTTTGACATTTCACAAACAACGATTTCTGATCGTAACTATAATATTTTAGCAACTTTGGCGGGAATCTGGGAGTAAAAATCGCGTTTTTTTTATTACAAATTCTTTACGTTCCAGTTAAGTTTTTACCATATTTTTTACTAAAGTTTAAATTCTTCAATTATCACACAGCTTTTTTATCTATTAAATAAGAAGCGGTACACAGTTTGCCTGGTGAGCTAGTAAGTATGTTAATTTATTTTAAATGACGAATCTGCTGTTTGAAACTTCATTGCATTAAATTATCCCATAAAAAAATGTTTCACGTAAATAATTATCAGCAAGATGATTAGTATTACAACTAAGGCGGATAACACTAATAGCTTACGAGGAGGTTTTATTTAAATCATTCAAAATTCGCAGTTCAGAATGTAAATGGCGTTCAAACTATAGAGTACCAAATTGAGCTTCGGCCGCAAAAGCCTTTATACAAATTGGAGCGTGTTATTTATTACCCACGCGATCACTCTACAAGCCATTTAGTTCGCTAAAGTGCTCTGCTGTCACTAATTTTAATTGTAATATAAATTAATTTCACCGAAATATCTGATGGCATCACTAGCGTAATTAATATGGAGTATAAGACAACCTATTAAGGTTCCATTTCTGGACACAAGATTTATTTAAGCATTTTATTTCAGTAAGTTGATACAAAAACGAAAAAAAAAGGTTTAAATTAATTATAAACAATTGAAATTCTATAAACTTCAAAAAAAAATCACCTGACTAAAAACCAGCAACGATTGGCCGTCATGTGTGTGACATCATAATTTTACTCAGTACTACTACAATATTTATTCTTTGTTAGTAAACATAATATAAGTAATATTATATTTACCAACAAAGAATAAATATATCAAGGACACCGAAACATATTGAGGCGCATCCTTTGCTTGTGGCGTTACAATCTTGGGTTTTGTCTGCCATAATGTGGGTAGTTAAGCGAGATCTACGTCGGGTATTTCAATACCATATTAGGTCCTTCTTTATTAATTTCACAATAAAAAATCAACACTTATAATTTTAGATAATTAACAAAGTATAACTAGATTTAAAACATTCTACCAGAACCAGTGCGCGCGTGCGCACTCTATGAAATCCGAACCAATAATGGCCGCCATCCCAGCGCTCGGTGTTATGTCAGCTGTCCACCTCAAAAATGTCAAGTCCGATTCGACTGTAAACCGATTAACAATCTGTGCGCCGTCAGATATATATAATGATTTGTAAGACATAATAAATTTAATGCAAAATAACTTTTTAATTTTAGAAAACAAATAGTATTTATGTAGTCTATATAATTATTTGAATATATATGTATGTATATGTATATCTATGTATATATATGTATGTGTGTATGTATGTGTGTGTACTTGCATTTCTAGTAGTAGAAATTATAGTAGGATGTTTTACTGCACTTACCCAGTAATTTCATGGGCTACTATCTCCAAAGTTGTCTGGAGGAGATCGCTTTAAGCAATAAGACCGCCTTTGTACACTCTTATCTAAAATTCTGTAAGTATTTTCTTTCAAAATCTGTATGTTTGTGTGCAATAAGAATAAATAAATAAATAGTTTTGTAACTAAACATATATATGATCTTTTACAAAGTACACATGTCAGAAGTGAAACTTCTTTGGAAAAGTAATTTTTAAAGTCTTGTTTATATTTAAACAAATCTATAATTTCAGATTTGAGACTTAGACGGAAGGAAAAAGGAAGGTATGTTAGGAATTTCATGAATTTAATTGTCATTAAAATATTTTAAGTATCGAAAATTAATACAAGTTATTTCTCGAAATCTCAAATAACGAATTGTAAATAAAAATGACACGTGTTTTTATCAATATTAGAAATTATTAATTAAAATTTTGTTATTGAATTTTAAATTTATAAAAGCGAAATTATGAAATATTATTATTATATATTTTATGATTAAAAGACGAGTAACAAATTAAAATGTTAAAGAAATTAAATATTAAAACTACCTGACCTTGAAACGAATTAGCATAAAAACGCTGCACATCTTCGCGACATTTTCATCAATCACTCGTTTCATCTGTTCAAAATTTTTTTTGCTAATATATTATTTTTTAATTTCTACTATTAACTATAAAGTTTAATTTCACTTGAGTAATATACAATCAATAATTAAAATTATTTTCTGACTAATAGCTCACGTAAAAGATTTCTTTGTATTTAATTTCTTACTAATTGACGTAGGAATTAATTTAATTTTTTAAATAATTATTTCTTGATTAGCGATTAAACAGTACGTATTTACATACCATTGCTGAAGTATATATTTTCAATTGATTTAATAATTTCTAACTAAAATCTCTTGTAGAAGTCCACTTTTCGGATATTACTTAAGTCTGCGGACATCCAAACGAGTTCGTCCATTAGCTCAAGTTCCAAATAAATCCTCAAGTACTAGACGTTATTGTTCTGTAACCCTTTTCCCAAAATATCTCCGATTCTTTGTCAAAGCCTGCAGAAATCACACTTAGAACGACGCCTCTCAAAATATTTTTCTTCCAACTGTGTAAAATAACATTTTGAGAGAATCTTTGTCATAGCACAGCTTTGTTAATTGCTGCCCTCTCGTAAATCGTGTGCGTGATATAAAGGAAATAAATAAAACACACAACAAAACTCTCTTTTACATCACAATACAACTCAAGTTGGAGGTATACAACCAATACAAGAGATATGCGTGCGTGTGACCAAGTGCGAATGAAATACCATACACAAGTACACGGTAGTAGTTGGATGTGACGGGAATCCGAGACGAACGGAAAGAGATCAGGCGCAGGACCGACTGCTCAACGTGCTCTCCGAAGCACGAGAATGGTTGACACCATCAGTTTCCCAACTTAGGGCAAATTTTGGGAAAATCTTAATAGAAAACTCCAGGACCTCATCCAGGACCTCATCCAGGACTCCAACCCATGATCTTATGACATGTCGGAGTGCAATAGTCTATGGAACGCTGGCGCTATCTGTCTATCGGCGGGCCGCAGAGTCAATAAGTGGCAGTCCGGCGCGCAGTTACAATGCAGTGGGTTACAATGCCGAGAACGTCTATTAGATATATAATTATACACTTAAATACATATGTATCTGCAATGAATGGAGGTACTGGGTTATAATACCAGCAGGACAAATTGAGACAATTGCATTTTATAATTTGAATCTGTAGAGGTAAGAGGCCATGGCGAATTACCACCCTACCAGCAAAGATGTACCGCAAAAGCAAAAGAAAGGATTTTATGTACAAACAATAACAGATAAATTACATCTTACCAGGTAAAGGCGGTTCCATCTTAGGCTGTATCATCACTTAGCGCTTTGCTAACAAAAAAATAAGAACTAAAACTATCTATAAAAAAATATTTCCCTTACTACTTCACCTTGGCATGCTAAAGTGTAATACATTACATTGAATGTAATTTTTATTATTTCGTTTGAGATTTGTTGTTTATTATACTTTAATGAAATATTTCTTGCTTGTTGAAAGAATATCGCGACAATTTTCAGCACGCAATGTAATGTTTTGATGACTTGGTGCGGTGGATTCTAATGAAAAAGAAATATTGTATTAAATCGGATTAAAGGGTAAAATACCCTAAGAGTTTAATCTAGAAAAAAATAAATAAAAGTTTTAACAAAAAAAGAACCGCCTTCAAAACAATCTTACAAATATAATAATATGCCCTAAAAAGTAATCAATGATTGCGTATTATTTTATAGTGTTCTTCGTATTCTTATATTCGGAGTCGGTGTCAGCTCGAGGTCGAGCTGTCTTGTGGTGTAGATGTTTTAAAAGAGAATTAGTAATGTATAGATGTAAATAGTGAAATAATTATTTACAAAGTGCAAGTTATGTTTATTTAAATAGTGGAGAGAATAAGATAAGTAGCAGCCCATTAACGTCCCACTGCTGGGCCTCCTCACTCAAATGGTAGAGGGTTTTTAGAGCATAGACCAACCACGCTGCTCCACTGCGGATTGGTATGCATAAAACACAAGTGCACTGTCTATTCTTTCACTGTCGTAGTCCGATGTGGCGGGAATTGGACACGACTGGAGAGAGATCAGGCGCAGGACAACTCAATATTGATTTTTGAATTGGCCCAACCCGGAACATGAACCTCATGTCTGTAGTCGAACATGCTAACCACTAGACCTATGAGGCAGTTGCAATGAACAGTGGAGAGAATACAAGTTGTTTATTAATGTGAGTTGGTGTTTTTATAATAGTATGACCTCATCATAATTACAATATAGAATTAATTTATTGCATTCAGATTAGAGCAATTCATACACCCCTTTTTATCTGTTAAGCAATCATTTTTAGTAAGACTTGCATAAATTTTCTTTTAAATTTATTACGTCACATCTCTAGAATAACATTAACATGACATTTTATGCAATAATAAACTGAACTCTACTAGAAAAGCGACTAGATTTTCACAAAGATAACCGTTTATTACCCATTTTCACACCAAGCCATTAAAGGTTACTTGAAATTGTCCAATTTTATGGTTAAGTACTAAGGAACAAGTATTTTCAACTACCTCTGAATTTTTGCTTAAAGCTCCTTGACATGTGACACTGTATTTGGTCAGGTCCCTCCGATTCAGTGTCACTCAATCCATCAGTAGGTGTCTCTTTATCACGGTCACTTAATCGTTTTCAATCAGAGTGTAAACTCTAAATAAATAATACATTAAAATAATATTTTCGATTTGTTAGTTCCATTGACTGTTTTAGCGCAATTCTTCGGTTTATTTGTTAAATCATTAATCGTCAAAAGAAACTCAAAATCACGCTTCAATGTAAGAGCAAAATAAAATGTTCAATATAAATACTATCATTGTCCTTATAGCAAGTTTTTTATGCCACGCTTTGATTTTGATAAAGACTCGTAAACCTTACGGTATTAGTAATTATTTATACATTTTAGTTAGTATTCTTAGTTCAAATAAAATGAAAATATCTTTATTTAAGAAGGGATATTACAGCACTTTTGAATCGTCAAGTATTTTTTTTTCCCACACTCTGATTCTAATATACGTCTGATGAAAGATTATATAAGCGTGTTCAAATGTTTTATATCATACGTAAATTATTTTTAAAGTCACTTGATCTTGAAAATTTTTTTAAAGTTTACAATGGAGTATGTAACAATCCAGTTTTCAAAGCAATTTAGGTTAAAACTATTGTATTGATTACTGCTGAAAATACAATTTGTATGCGGATTTTACTCGCTTAAATAAATACAAAATTTATTCGCTTACATTGTATCATTCATAAAAGAAACCCTCTCTTCCGTTCGTTTTTCGTCTCGTTATATATGTCAAGATGTAATATATGTCGAGCTCTTTAAATCATTTAGCTGTCTGTGAGTAAAATCTTTCAGAGACCACTTGACATGAATGCTACTCTCTGCGTAAGAGTCATCAAGAGATAAAAATGTTTCCGTTTGAAATTGCTTATTTTTTCTCAGACAGTGACAAAATAATATAAAAATAATTCTCGATAATAACAGTTTATATATTTCCTTCTATATTTGATGTGAAAATTGTTAAAATAGATACTGAAATGCTTAAGTCATGGCAAAACTTATGGACTTAATATCTGTTGAATAATTTATCGGGCAAAGTACTCCAACGATGTAACGACAGGTCAACTAGCAGAAAATATGATGCACTCTCTAAAGAGCTGACTTGTTTGAATCGTTATAGGGGCACCATAAGAATTACGACATTTATAAGCACCAGAAATTAAATGTAATCTCTTTAGTTTACGATGCCATGCCCCGCGATGTCACCCGCGTAGATACCGATCTCGTGGCAGTGGAAAATACTAATTCTGACTATAGATTGATGTTCGTCAACTTAAACGTTTTATTTCATTTAGTTTTTAATCACTTCCTTTCAGATTATTAGATATACGTCGTCGTCGCTTCAACTGATGGACGTACACTGCTGAACATAGGTCTCACGTAATGACGTCCACAAGGCCCAAACTTGCTCCGCCTGGCTACCGGCGACCCTCTTTATGTCGTCCGTCCATCTTGTGTGGGGTCTTCCTATACTGCGCCGCCCGGTGCGGTGTCGCCACTCCAACACCTTCCGGCCCCAACGTCCATGGGTCCGTCGGACTATGGGCCCCGCCCATTGCCACTCCAGGTTCGCGATTCGTAGGGCTAGATCGGTGGCTTTGGTTCTGCTACGGATCTCCTCATTTCTGATTTGATCGCGTAGAGAAACTGCAAGCATAGCCCTCTCCATCGCACGCTGAGTGACTCCGAGCTTTCGAATGAGGCAATCACTGGCAACATGCACTGTTCGAAGAGCTTCGTCTTCAGGCACTGAGACGAAGCTCTTCGAACTATCGGACGAATATATTAGATATACACTTAATTCTTAATGTATTTGATTATTGCTAGCACTTCTATTAATTTTTAAAATGCTCAAAAAATAACTATAGTGGCATAACTACAGTAGTTAGATATATGGCATCGCGGGCTTTTTTGTAGATATTAACACGTTCTATAATATTATACATTTTTTTGTTCTATCTTCAATAGTTTTCGCAGCGCACGCGATGACTGATTTTATTTGACCAATTTTTTCATACCTTGGATTACATTAATGCATTTTTATTAGGGATCCCTATTATTTTTGAGGAAGTTATATAGCCTATGTCGCTCAGTGAAAATGTAGCTTTCTAATGATAAAACTAAAATTTCGAAATCGGTCCAGAAACTTTGTGTGAAAACGTAACAAACATACATACATGCTGACATACAAAATCACAAATCTTTCCTCTTTATAATATCAGCTTAGATAGTTTAGTTAAAGCAATGTTTAATATAATATAGCTTCAGTAAAATGTATTAGCATTAAAATTTTTACACTATTCCCTACACAATTCGCCATACAAATTTTGTTTTACTTAAACATGATTTGAGCTCTGTATGCTTGTTGTAGTCTAAACCAAAAAATTCACATCTACTTTTGCCAACTAACTGAGCTGAACAATATAAAAATCTCAATTTATTAATCACTTCACCTTTTTTACATGTCTATGTAGTAACTGATTTGTTAATGTTGTTTCAACCACCTATTAGATATTGTAATGAATCATAATTTTACTAATATGTATATATATTACTGAGGAATATAATTTCAAGATATAAACTCTTTAAACGTTTATTAACATCTATAATAAAAGCAACTCTTTTTTCTTTGTTATCGATAAACTTCAAAAATACTGGACCGATCGGCATGAGACCCCATGACCATTCGACGCGGAATTAATTGTAGAAGGTTTTAGGCTATTCAATTTTTTAATTCCACCAACGCTTTACCATTTTTCTTTTAATTTATGTGGACAATCATTTGTTTCTGGTACAAAACTCGAGCACACAAAGACCGACAAAATGTCTAACGTCACTTCAATGCTTATAAACGCGTTTCCACACACCCTCACACGCATTCACCCCCGCACTCCCACACATCCACCCACACATCCACCCACGCACCCCCACGCATCCACGCATCCACCCACGCTCTCCCACGCATCCATCCACGCACTCCCACGCGTCCACCCACGCACTCCCACGCATCCATCCACGCACTCCCACGCATCTACCAACGCATCCACAAGGTTGTGATATGAATTTCTATAGCAACGGTTTTGTTAATTCATTTCTTGGTTATGTAAATATGGCATTCATTTATGCTACTATCTTTTGTTTAAAAAATATTCATCTTTCATAGGTTATGTAAAGATGTCATTTATTTACGCTATCTTTTGTTTCAAAACACAAAAGATTGTGTGTGTCATTTAATCGATTGTGTTTTGTTTAGTATTTGTAAAACTGAATGCTGCCACATTCAAATCTTTTTGACAGAACAAAGTCTGTCGGGGCTGCTAGTGTAATATAAAACTTTGAGATCCCTTATTTATATGCAAAAGAACTATAGATAGCTTATTTATATAACCACTGGAATAAATATATGTTTAGGATATTAAATTTTTAACTTTGATGTAGATACTAATTTATTTTATAATACTAATAGAAATAATGTTGCTATAATGTAGGTATTATAAGAAAGTTACTGTTCAATCCGTATGAGAAATAAAGCAAAAAAAATCTGTTGAGAAAATTATGAAGAGAAAGGGAAATGCTTTGACCAGATGTACAAACATTCTCATTTATTTATTACCTCTCTATTTCTGTCACATTTTTTTGACAGCCTCGCTGGCGCTTCTCATTTTGCTAGTAGAGGTTCCGGGTTTAATATCCGGCAGGGGAAATTTAGGAAGCTGTATATTTACATTTTTCTGAGTCTGGCCTCTTTTTCCGCTTGTTACACCAAAATAACACGTGAAAACCAATGATTAACTTATAAAGAGTACAAAAGGCGGTCTATCAATTGATAGCAATCTCTACCAGACAACCTTTGTTATAGGAATAGTTATAGGCGTATTCCCATAAACTTATATGCAAGTAACCACATACTAATACATATTCACTATACAGAAATAAATATTTCAACTGTTAGGGTTATATTATTATTTGAGACTTTAATTATTTTGATTATATAATGACTATTGCGGAAGTATTAGTGATGTTGCGATTATATTTTAATAATAAGATGGTCCATTGACTTATTTTTAAATGGTTGCACTAATTGCCGCGGATACTAGTTTTCTTATTGAGTGTGGTTAATCGGATAATTCGTAGTTGACGAATATTGGATGAGAATACAGCTATTAGAAAGTGGGATTTCAGAGTTAAAATAATGATTATATAAAAATTACTTAAGATTTAAGAAGTGAACTTTATGAGAAGAAACAACGACGGACAAGTCCCGCCAGAACATAGATAAAGGCTTATAGATATGTAAATATAATAAACTAAATAAATTCTTTCTAAATAACCAACTCTTAGTAAATCATTCAAGAAACACACGCTTTGTTTATTGCTGACAGTTTAGCGTTTGACTAAAAATGATGGTAAATAATGATACAGTTCAAGATAATTAGGTACAGTACAAGACAGTGTAAGTTTGAACAACAGACACAGCAATTTCTTTTTTAAAAGTGTGAATTAGTAGTAGGTTATGATTTCTATTAGTATGATTAATCGTTTGCTCCCAGAGACTGGTAATGTTCGTTATAAAAAACATTATTTTGGTATAACAGATCCACACTCGAATACACGAAGATAAGACGTGCACGCACCTATAATGTTTATAGAGAGATAAATACCGACACCCACCTTATTTTAAGTAAACATATAAATTCGATAAAGTTTACTAACTGGTTTAAAATTGACTTGAAATAGATAAAATTTCATAGCAACGTTTAAAAGCAGTAAAGTGATTCTATATAGCATTGATTACCACACTTATGGGATATCATGCATTAAACCGCGGGATTTAAGGGGTAAAATCCCGCGGTGGTCCTCGGGGGCACACACGATAAGCCCAGGAAACTGTAGCAGATGTTTTGATAAGGAACTTGTCGCACGGATTTAGGGCTGCCCTTAATAGCAAGTAATTCATAGAGAGAATATCATAAATTCCGAAGAGCTATTATAAAAAGCAAATTTAATACTCTTCAACGATTGTAAGATTTACAATATAAGGTAATGCAAAAATCATATGTACATAACCTGTTAACACCAGATACATGCAGAAGATTTAAAGTGTAGAAAATAGATTTGATATTGATGTTGATTACAAGTTAATTCGATCTGAATTGTATTTTTTTAGCAAAGTCAGGGTTCAAAATGGCTGATGGAAAGCACTGCATGCTCTAAGAGTTTCAGCTGGGTGGAAAACGGCAGTGGCAAGCAACATCTGTAATCTCCTGTGCCAAGGCGCTGTTGATGTCAGAAAATCAGAAAATTTCGACAAATTTTTGGTGAAATGTTGAAAGTTTAAGCCTAAATAAGCACATCAAAGTCGATTGTTTCAAAATCGCATCAATCATCATCATCATCAATCAAGATATTGGCACAGAATGAAACTGTTCACAAAAAACCATTTGCAAGTCAAAATATATATCTTTATTCAAGTAGGCCTATTACAGCACTTTTGAATAGTCAAATATATTTTTTCCATATTTTATTTAAATGAATGACGGATGATAACATTAAAGAACGACTTACAATCTAAAGTTACGAGGGTTCCTTCGCGCCCTTATCTGTGAAGAGCCCACAACAAACTCAGTCGGGTGTACCATTTTTTGTCATCATCATTACAATTAATGAATATTATCTGTATGTATATTATACGTAGTTTATGCATGAGTATATGTATGTATATAATATATCTTTAGCTTGTATGTATGGTGACATATTCTTAGCTTTTCATGTCTCTGTACCTACACCACATGTTTTATAAAATTCTTCCACTTTCTGGGGTTCTAATTACTAATTTTAATTTCTTATTACTTTGACTTGTTTTTGGTGCAAATAAATAAATATATATTTTTAATTTATATCCAAATCAAAATATATATAGAGCAATTCATTCGCCCCCTCGCTTTTCTATCCTCTAATTATAGAATAATTACTCAATTAGCTTTCTTGAAATGAAAGATTTTAAACTTCTGGGAGCTAAGGAAACTTATACAGTTACCCCTGAATGATTTGTCAATTTTATGTAGCCTACTAGAATTTACAGCAGTTTTATTTTTATTTATTAAGTTATATGAGATGCATTCACCTTTTTTCGTAATAGAGTCAAAATTTTTATGGATGTTATTATTTGTTTGTATTCTCACTGCTCTGAATTTGTTTCGTAGCGACTCTCTGGAACCCATAGTGTAAACAGACCTTTTCTGCATATATTATAATTTGACATTAAATAGTATATTATTTATATTAAAATCGGTTATCTGCATCTCATTAACCCAAAAAAAAAATACTAGTTTTATGTGTTTAACATACAAACGAATTTAAGTATAATGATGATAACTTCGAAATGAAATAGTTAAAGAAATTAACTCTCGTGTAAAATTTTACAGGAAAACTTCTTTCGTCAATATCTCAAAAGTATACTTTTTGCACATAGCAGGTTTTGGTTTGAGAACGACGATTTGACTTCTGATTTTGACTTTGATTAGGTATTGTATCAAAATCTCCGTCAGCGTTTTATTTTTGTAGTTTACACGCTGTTCGCTTATTGTTTCCTTAAACTGTAAGAAAACAGTTTTGTCTCGAATTACTGATGGAGTTGTGATTAAATTAGGTCTGGTAGCAATTTATACAAAATCTGCGCTTAGTTAGCAAAACGTAACTGTAATATATATTTTCTTTTTACTGTACTGTATCCCACAACAGAAAGCCATGTTTACAATAGCAGATATACCACGAAATGAACGTAATAGTTATAAATAAATTCAGTTAAATAATCAAAGTGTTATAACTTCATTAATTTGAATCAAAATTAACTGTATAGATGCAGTAAAATTGTAAAGCGATAATGTAACAGAGATCAATACCATATGATCTACTTTAAACGCATTATTTTTCTTTCGCCGTCCTAATATATTTCACGAAGTGAACAAATTATCCCACGGCAAACGAGACAAGATAAAAAATTAAAACAAATCAACCTTCGCTTTGTTAGAAAAAGGACGACGTCGAAAACGTATAGCTTTAAGGTACAGGTTTTTGTAAAATGGAAAACCAGTAAATGATTTCTTTAAGTAAACTGGATGAAATGCGTGATTGGCGTCACGAAAATGTGCGGCGTTTTCTATGCTAATTCATTTGAAAGTTAGGTAGTTTTAATATTTACAGATAACATGTGGCATTTTAATTTGCCACTCGTCATTCGATAATTTAATACACTATTTTTCATAAAATACGAAATAAAAATATTTCATAAATTCTCTTTTCTAAACTTGATTTTTAAAAATAAAATTTAATTAATCATTTCTAATATTGAAGACAAATACGTGACATTTTTATTTACAATTTGTTACTTGGCTTTTATACATTATTTGTATTAATTTTCGACACTTTAAATAATTTAATGACATATCTTCCTTTTCCACTTCCTGTAAGTCTTGGAAATCTAAAGTTTTAGATTTGTATAAATATGAACAAGACATAAAAATTAGTTTGCCAAAGAAGTTTCACTTCAGACATGTGTACTTTGTACGTACGCACTTTTAATTTTATTGCTGACAGGTTAGCGTTTGACTTCACAGTCAATTCAACTGATTGTAAGTAATTATACAGTCTAAGATAAAATCGCGCTAAGTTCCTAAGACGTAATAATATTTCTTATAGTTTATACACAGCAACAAAGTAACTTTTGTGCTTGGCAAAGTTGTAACTAGCCATGGCCGAAACCTTCCATAAAAACTCAGACAAATTGAATAATGTAATTACGATTGCGAATTTAACTATCAAGTTGTATTACCATATTTAAATTTTATTATAAATGATTAATTTATTAGTTACCATAATACGTTAACATCGCAATTCACTTGTATTTATAGTTGAATTTTAATATTTGCATATAAAATGTTGACGTGAGGTTCATATATTTTAAATTCGTCGTAATTACAATACTACAGGCAAATAAACACTTCATATTCATTTACAAAATAATGAATCGCTTCCAAACGTTTAAATATTTAATACAAACAATACACTGTATTTCACATCGCTGATAAATTATTAAAATATTTGCACTTTGATGTTTCAAAACAGGACTTAATACTAGAACACTTGAAGCAAAATTTCGTTCGAATTAAAATTTAATTAACATACATTCGTATATACTATTATGAAATTAATATCTCGTTGGTTTATACTAAATTTGAACAAGATATATGTATATCTTTTAACACGTACAAAAAGTTTACAGAGTACGAATACTAAGTGGATGAATATAAAAGTATTTAATTAACAATTTATAAATCGTAAAGATAATGTATACTAGACGTGTGGAGAAAAAAGGGTGGCAAAAGGTGGCACAAGACACTCTGATAGCCAAATGCAAGGGGCGGCCTAAAGTGGGCCATGAAACCGTATTGGCAATCCGGCCCGTATTAGAAGAATGGTTATACAGAGCACATGGCGCAGTGACCTTCCACCTCGCGTAGGTTCTGTCGGGCCACGGTTGCTTTGGCAAGTACCTGTGCGGAATGGCTAGGTGTGAGCCTACCGAGGTGTGCCACGACTGTGGCTGCGCCGTTGACACGGCCCAAAACACGCTTGAGGCGTGCTCAATCTGGACTGTTCAGCGTGCCGCGCTCGTGGCTGTTATTGGTGCGGATCTCTCGCTCCCCACCGTCATCAGAATGATAGTGAGCATGGTGTGCTACATTCTCCTTCTGCGGGGATGTTATGACGCGGAAGGATATGGTGAAACGGTTGAGGGAGGCGAACGTGACCAGTTCGACCGTCCGCAGAAGCAGGCCGGGAAGGAGGCGAGAGGCCCACGATCGTCGTCTCCCTCCTTTATGGTGACCTTTGGGTAACGGAAGCGGGGTCCGTTGCCCAACAAAAACAGGTCCCGCGAGGTGGTTGGTGGCTTGCCAGATGCTCCAGGCAATCTACCTTCGGAGTAAGCTTTGGTCATTGACCGAGTTGGGCCTAAACAGGCAAATCGCTGGCCGGGTTGCGAATGTCTGTGAATCGCGTTCTCGTGACCCCGTCTCCGAGTGATGTAGAAGCACCGCTGGGTTTTAGCCGGTATGAGTCCGGCGTACCCTGGAACATCCTCCCGAGTATTCCAGGTATCCACGAGGACTTCCTAGCGTTTAAAAATATAGTAGTAGTAATTAGCATTTAAAAAACAAAATTAAAAATGCGTGTGTACAAAGTACACATATCAAGAGTGAAACTTCTTTGGCAAACAAATTTTTAAGTTTTGTTTATATTTATCTAAATCTAAAACTTTACATTTCAGAGACTTAAAGGAAGGGAAAAGGGATATGTTGGGAATTTAATTAAATTTAATTGGCATTTACATATATTAAAAGTGTCGAAAATTAATACAAATAATATATCAAAATCTCAAATGACGACTAGTAAATAAAAATTCCACGTGTATTCAATATTAGAAATTATTAATGAAATTTTGTTTTTGAATTTAAAGTTTAGAAAATAGAACTTATAATTTAACGAGTGGCAAATTAAAATGCCACATGTTATTTGAAAATATTAAAACTACCTAACCTTCAAACGAATTAGCATTAAAAAAACGCTGCATATCTTCGTGACGGTAATCATGCGTTTCATCCGTAAACATTTTACCCTCATGCACCTAAAGAAGTTTCACTTCAAAACACGTATTAAAATCTACTTGATAGTGGCAACCCTACACACTTGCCACTTTGTATGTAGATGGCAAACATCAACGTGTGGCCTCGGAACGGTGAAACTTTTGATGGAACTTCTTACTTTAAACAATGAATTCTTTTGTTAAGCCGATAAAACAATATTCGTAACAGGCTGCGATTGTTACGTGATTGTTTGAGAATGAAATTTTAAAAATAGATAACATTTTTAGATGCTACGGTTTGATAAAATTATAATTGCATGCAATTAAGAGATCTTTATCAATATACTAACTTTTTGATGTAAATACTTCTTTAAACTGCCTTATTGGTCTAGTGGTTAGCTTAGCTTATGTTTGACTACAGACATGAGGTCTTGGGTCCTGATATTGAGTTTTCTATTAAGATTTTCTCAATATTTGCCCGACGTTAGGAAGTTGGCGGTGTGATACACCCCAATGCCTCAGAGAGCACGTTAAGCCGTCGGTCCTGAGCCTACACATCGGACTTTGAGAGTGAAGGAATAGGGAGTGCACTTGTGTACTATGCCTGCCAATCCGCAATGGAGCAGCGCGGTGGGTCTATGCTCTAAAAACCCTCGTTCCTCGGAGCGAGGAGGCTTGTACTCAGTAGAGGGACGTTAATGGGCTGTTACTTACTTACTTAACGTCTTTAAAGCCGTAAAAAAACGGATGAACACAATATCTGGGGATACAGTTTGGTTTTGTAACTACATAATTATCCGAAATTAGTAAGGACTGTAACAAATCGTGCGCGGCGGAGGGGAAGCCCCCCCGTTACGAGACGTATTCACGAATAACACTGTCACACTCCATACTTCCAGAGACATAGGTTTCTCGTAATGACTTTCACAATGTCCAATCTTTTATATCACAGACTTAAAGATTGTGACAATAATAGTACATAAATACATAGCAAAATACAAATCATGTCTCCAAAGACAGTGTTCACAAAGGCAGCGTTAGTATATTGAAAATGACAGACTAAGACCACTAAAAACTAAGATAGATGATTAAACAATCCAAATGCTATTTTTTTAATTAATTAATTTATTTTTTACGTTAAATACAGTTCCAAAGCAATTCAAATGTTAAAATAGACATAAAGCTTTCAATACCCACTATTGCTTCATAGGTTTATACTCTTCCTAAGTATGCCTTGATTAAAAATTCAATCGTTAATGAAATACATCTTTGTTCTTACACTCAAGTTAATATGCGCTATTTTTTATAACATGATTTTAATATATGGTGCACTGCACGTTTTTATGAATAGCGAGATGGTGTCTCAAAGGGCCAGACTGGCTGGGCATGCAGGAGTGTTGGTGCCAACACTTATGTATGGCAATGAAACTTGGATACGGCAGAAGAATCACATAAGTAAAATAAATGCAATAGAGATGAGAGCTTTGAGAAGTATGAGTGGATTGAAATTGAGTGATAAAGTAGAAAATAGTGTGATAAGAGAACGTTGTGGTATAAAAGAAGATGTAATGACTAAAATTGAGAAAGGTATGCCTAAATGGGTTGGACACGTAGAGAGAATGAATGAAAGAAGACTGACTAAAAGGATTTATGAGTCAAGAGTAAATGCGAAAGTTGGAAGGGGAAGACCAAGGCGAACGTTCTTGGACCAAATCCAAATCAAAGTGGAAGGACGTGGTCTCTGCCTACCCGGAATGAGGCTTGATGCTATGTATGTATTTTTTTATAAATTGCAGTAGATGATACTTGATGTCATTATTTTGAAATATGAATTTATTAATTACGACGCCAACTGTTTAAAAGTCACTGAAAATATTTAACGGATTGCTTTTATAATGAGTTTAATCAGTCCTTGTTAGATAGCGTAGGAATTAGCTTTATATTTTTATAATGCTGGCTTTTATCCAGTAATTTAAGTTAGATTAGTCTCTGTTATTTTTATACATAAACGAACTGATGACACGTATATATAGCAAATTGGATCATATTATGTTTCTAGATACATAAGTACATAAACCTTAACACCGCTTAATGGAATATAAATATTTTTTTTGCAATAATACAGTAAATAATAGAAAATTATGAAGGACCAAGCTGTCTTCACAAGATCATTAAGCACTGTTGCACATAACGTGTTGAAAATACCAAGTTTCAAGTAACTTGTGTGAAAGGATTCATTATTTGTCTTACGAAGAGCCATTGTTCTTTTACCGTTATTTTCACTCCATTTTTAAAGACTTTTCACACCTTTCGAAATAGTCTTAACTCTCTATATACGCTTAACACATACATGGAGTAAAAATGTCACAATTAAAGAACTTCACAGCTTCGGTAATGCAATAAATGGTGAGATTACTCGCTTCTCTAGCAGAGGCCCTGAATTCAATTCCTGGAAACGTATAATATTGCATTTTTTACATTTGCTGAGTCTCGTCTCGTGAGAGGCTTCAGCGTGGCCAGTTTCTTTCCTACTTTATTTACTTTACTACAATGTAGCCTAAGGCCACGTTAAGCTATATTCTTCGGGGTTGCCTCATTGGTCTAGTTCTTCGCCTAGACAGACATGAGGTTCTGGGTCCGAGTCCCAGGTCGGGTGAATTCAATAATCAATATTGACTTTTCTGTTAAGATTTTCTCAATATTTGCCCGAATTTAGAAAGCGATGTGCTCCACGCCGTGCCTCGGCGAGCACGTTAAGCCGTCAGAGTTGCACCTCGTATCAAATTGCCATCACATCGGAACATAAGAATGCACTTGTATATCATATCTGCCAACCCACAGCAGAGCAACGTGGCGGATCTATGCTTTAAAAACCCTCTCTCGTTTGAGTAAGGAGGCCTGTGTCCAGCAGTGGGATGTTAATGGACTGCTACTTACCTTACCTTTTTACCATCAGGTGTGTCCATAATCAAGCGCTAGCTTATCAGCAATAAAAAAAACAAAACCATCAATTTCTTTATGTCAACATTCTTAATTTTTAAGTGAAAATATATATTATTTAGGTTAAGACTTATTTATTTACATAATATATATACATAATGGGAAACATCTTCTAATTTCGAACATGATGTACATAATATCATAGCGTGAGTTGAAATCGTAAATAAAACGTAGAGTTATAAAATGTTACATTTAATGTGTAACATTCTGAATAGCATTTTTACTGTTAGAATAAAAATTTATAAATTACGCCGTATGCGGCAGTTTTAATGCCATTACACGACATAGCGTGTAATCATAAAAAAGTGCTTACAACAGCTTTCCATCGAAACCATTACGTAATTTTAAGTCATCAATTTTAGACACGTAAACAATGAAAATTTAAGGTTATTCGAGAACAAGCGTTTGAAAAGCGCGTTTTGAACAACAAGGCGTTTATAACATCATATTATATTAAATACAACTCTATACAACCCTCTCTCCTATGAATGAGGAAGCTTGTGCCCAGCAGTGGGACGGTAATGGGCTTCTACTTACCTTATTATATTTAAACGTGAAGCAAACACTTTGTACAGTATTTTACGAATTTCCCACACCTATAGTACACAATGCTTTATTATTTTTTATTATGCATAAAAAATACGTTATTTATTTTACAAAAAAGAGCAATACGTGTCATATATCAATAAGGATCTCGTGCCTCTTTAAGAAATAAATTCCACCACGCTGCTAAACTGCGGGTTGGCAGGCATAGTACACAAACAACACTGTCAAGTATAGTGGGCGCCATGCTTGACAGTGAGATAGGGTGGAATGCAGCTTTTTCTGCGAAGCCGTCATTCCTTTGAAGGAGGCAATGGAACGAGAACTGGAAGCTGCAGCAGATGCTGCTCCCTTTCGGATGTAGGTAGGATGCTGGGTGGTAGGATGCGTCTTTACGAAAGCCTGTCTCATCCTCGGACACCCTCAGTCGGTTTCATCCGGGAGTGTCAGGGTGAATGCGCAAAGGAGCCTTTGATACTTCCAATTCAGGGTGAGGGTGTAGCTGGGTTTTAATGGGCATTCCGGCCTTGCCGGCGAGTCCCACACTCCCTGCCTCGTGCCAGGAGTGCGCAAATGCATTTCCAAGCATGCTTAACAATAGCCTTTTTTGACAACCTTAAATATAAATTACAAACTATGTTTTATATGGCACCGGTTGCGTGGCGTTGGCGTTTTCTCAAAGGCCTTCCCCAGAATAGACCAGTTTTTTGGTCACCGGTTTTCCTCTTCCATGTGCCTCCGACTTCCTCTCCTTCTCTTACCTTTCCTTGGGTACCATTTTGTAGCGTCAATAGCCCAGTTCGCTATTTCTCGCTACATGACTTGCCCATTTCCACATCTGTTGAAATTCTGTTCCTGAGAATCTGTCTGGTAACCATAGGTCATACATGAGTTGAAAGTTCGAATTTTACTTTCTGCGTTATCTGCGAGTTATTCATTATGTCTTTTAACGACCAGTATTTTCTTTATGTTACGTCTACCCGGTTTTGTATTTCCTTCACTCTGAGATTTTTTGCTGAAATTATTTGATAAAGATACTTGTATTCGTATCTACCACTATGTGATAATTATGCCAAGATGTTATAGTAGGTTTCTAAGAGGAAAATTATAGAAATATTTCGGTATTTCTTTATACTATAATAGAAACAGGGTTTTAAATGAAATCTAAACAAATCTCAGTACGAGAGGGAAACGTTTCAAAACGCAAAACGCTTGAAATGTAAACACCTTAAACGGATTCAAAGATTTATGATAAGTCCCGCATTGCCCGATTGATTGACGCATGGCCCATTTCCGTCAACTATAAAGAATTTGAATCATAAACTGTGGCACTTGGGTCGTTTCAATTTATCTTTCTAAATTCCTACCCGGTTTTAGTGGAGAGGTTTCGATGATGGATATTTATTTTGAAGTGTTATCACAAGCGGTAATGTTCTCCCGGTTTAATTTCAGCTTCAACGGTCCCAAATTAAATATTAGGTTTCTATGCAATAATATTAAGAGCAGTTTTTGATAAAAGAACCCGTAAAACTTTAAGAAAATATTTTAAAGTAAAATGTATTGGTTTTTAGTTTGTTCTTATAGCTTAATAGAAATTTAACGGTACTGTTTTGAAATCTGATGATTTAAGGCTTTACTGCCTTCTTGAGCCAAAGAATTATAAAGCAGCACCAATTTCTACTAGGAGACTTTTACAGAATACTTTCTACAGAATACATTTGAATGTATGCTGTATAAAGTACTAATTTATTTCATGTGTAACACTATTATTTTTATTGCTGACAGATAAGCGCTTGACTTATGAGGCCTCCCAAAAGTCAAACAATGAATAATGTGCATACCATGATCAGAATTTCCATTAATATATAAAATTATCCTGGTGGTAGCAGATTCCCAAGATTACACTCAGAACATCTACAACCTAATCTAACTTGCATATACCTCGGAATCACCCAACTCCACTTCGCTCCAGACTGACATATGCGGCTCCCGCCTGGTACAGTTTCTGCACAGGGTACCAGAGGAGGAGGCTGCAGATCCAGCAGAACAAATGCCTACGTATGATAGTAGGAGCTAAGAGCTACAACAGAAATGACGTCATCCACCGTGATACCTCGACGCCCACCGTGGAGGTGTTCGTCCGGAGTTGGCAAGGAGTATGTTCCGTCACATGGACAACTCCCCCGCACACACCTCCACGGCATTGCCAGCCAGCACCCAATATCAGCAAACACTAAGCGTCTTTTGCCTCGTAAGCTCATGTTGTCACCGTCTCCAGACGTAAGCGTTGATGACGGTGAAGACGGCGCAATGGCAGTGGCTTACCCACTGGCCACGCTAGCGAGAACCAGCCCATATAATTGCTGGGAAGATGCTTGGTTAAAGAGGCAGTGCCCTGAGGCACGCACCCCTCAACTGCAGTTGAGAAGAACTCGGGAGAAATCTCCCAAGAACCAATTCAGATACGCAAGAAACCTCATGATAATCGATCTAGTAATTAACGATGAGCCATGAAATTTAGTGTAAAAAGTATAGTTAAGTTGATAAAACCTTAGGATGCCCTAAGTCATATTATTCGAGTCAATTACATCAACTTCTTCTGATGATACTTTTATAGACTGCTAGAAAATTGTATTGGTTCATTAAATAATATAAAACATCTACGAGTTTATTCCAACCATATCGTTTTCCAGTAGAAGCGAACATTTCTTTTCATTTTAATTCAAGCGGCTCAAAGGAAGCAATTTGAAATACAACGACAAAGTACGTATTTTATTCCTTCCTTGTAACTGCAATGCGGTTTTAAATCACATAATTGTCTTTATGGAAAAACTATTTCGTGTAAGAAAATATATCTTGGATACACTGATTAAATTCAAAAGATTTTTTTGCATATAAAGTATCGAAAATAATTTGATAAACTAGACTTTCTTTTACTTTGACCTTTAATTTAAAGTGAAATATAATTGTAAAGCGAGAGATCGCTAAGTATGAGTTCAGCTGTCAATTAAGTTACAACAATACAATATAAAATACTTTGTTGCACGTAATATGTAAATACAAAAAGTATACATTTTTTTAAATAATTATTATTGCGCAAAGGAGTACTTATGACTTAAAATGATCTCATCCAAGTAACCTTAAAAAAGTAAAGTAGCAGCCAAATAACTGCCCACTGCTGAGCACAGCCCTCCTCACTCGTAGGAGGCAGGGTTGTTAGATCATAGACCCACCACGCTGCTTCTCTGCGGATTGGCATGCCTAGTACACAAGTGCATTCTCTACTCCTTCACTCTCATGGTCCGATGTGACGAACATCCGACACGACCGGAGGGAGATCAGGCGCAGGACCGAGAGCTTAATGTGCTCTCCGAGGCACAGGGGTGGAGCCCGCCGCCAACTTCCCCACTTCGGGCATATATTAAGAAAATCTTAATACAAAACTCAATATCGATTTTAGAATTGGCCCACCCAGGGACTCGAACCCAGGACCTCATTACTGTGGCCGAACATGCTAGCCACTACACCAATGAAGCAGTCTATTTTGTGAAAATGCTCAATCATCGGAAGCGATATTTTATCCTTAAGTTATTTACATAAGGAAAAATTTTTCTTCCACATATACACTTTTAGGCACATTTTCCGACACATGAGTCAGAAATGTGGGAGTCGGCAAGGTAGGAGGCCTCGCAATACCTATTAGGACCCAGCGAAACCCTATTCGTCTACGAGTGAAGTGCCACGGCTTTAACTTCCGAATGAATCCGAATAGAGAATCACAGAGGCGAGAGGACATACGTAAACATGCATTTTCTCGTACCCCTCTTCCTCCAGCGATGATAAATCGACGGCCCCTACGTAAAAACGGTTAACTATCATTTATGACATTAGACGTTTTTGTAATATTTGTAATTGTATAATTAATATAGTTATTAAAACATAATCATTAATAAACATCAGCAGTATAAACGGTATCACAGTAATAAATATTAAGTGGATTTTACACTTGACTCTTTACACGTAGGAGCCGTCGAAATAGATTGATGCATGTATGCATAAACAAGGCTATTTTAAAAGCTTCTCGTATGAATTTGAACGTAGTCGGATCAAATCTGATACTTGGAGACGTGGTTATTTTATCAATTTATTTACAGAGAAATCGAGATGCGAACTATCTTGCAATTATAACTGTAAAAAAATCAGCTTCAACTCAATAAAAGTATATATAGATCGTGGGTAAAACTTTCTCCGTATCCATCTCATTGTCGGACTGGACTAGACGTCTAAAAAGGGAAAAATATTTTAAACCTGAATAGGTCACCTAAAACTGGGTTAATTGATATAAGTGCAGACTTTTATACAGAGAAAAAGAGCCTGCTCATAGTTCAAAGAATGACCTCAATATACAAAGAAATCTCATCACGTTATCGTCAAGAATTGCGAAAATTTTTGTGGCCTCATTGGTCTAGTTGTTAGCATGTTCGACTACAGAAATGAGGTCCTGGGTTCGAGTCATAAGTCGGGTGAATTGAAAAACCGTACCGAATTTTTCTCAACATTTGCCCGAAATTGGCAGTGTGCTCCACTCCCGTGCCTCCGAGAGCACGTAAAGCCATCGATCCTGCGCCTGATCTCTCTCCAGTCGTGTCAGATTCCCGTCATATGAGACCATGAGAGTGACGGAATAGAGACTGCAATTGTGTACTATGCTTGCCAACCCGCAACTCCTATAAGTCGGCAGGTCAGTACCAGCATTGGGACTTGTGTCTATGCCTAGATAAAATAATGAAAAAATCTACTATCGTGAAGACCTCGCCGCCATAAGCAGAGCTAATTTCAAAAATGTTATGACCAATTTGTTCTTGTCTTGATTGATAGATGGTTTCGGCTGTGGCTACTATTAATCAATTAGGGTCAAAGATATATCACACGCAGATCCACCAGCTCTGGTGACCACCAATAAACCTATGGGTGGTTTACCCGATGCCGGATCCGTAATGTTGGCGGTTGCATCCGAAATTGTCAGAGCGCATGCGTAAGGGAGCCTCAAAGACCCCCAATTCAGGTTGATGAGGGTGTCGCTAGTTTTTAATGGGTATTATGGCTAAACTAGCGAATCCTACACTCTCTGCCCTCAAAGTAATGGTGCATAAAAGCATTTCCTAACTGAAAAAAAGGAGTCAAAGATAATAATAATGTGTATATTATATAATGATATATCTTAAATACTCGATTTTAGACTATTTTTTTATCTCTTTGAACCTGGACTGCTTTTTCATGGCAGTTATAGTTTGCAGGTTTTGCCTTTCTTTTTGGCTTTATGATTAAAAAAAATCGTCGCTCAGATGTATCAGTTTCCTTAAGTTTCCCTCTGTTTATTTTTTTGTGATTTTTTTCGCCGCATGAAGTATAAAATTCTATTTGGGAGTGTGGGACTCGCTGGCTTTACCAGAATACCTCAATATTCAGCTCTGGCACCCCGGATGAATCCGACTTTAGTTGAGGGAGGGAGGTAAGCATAATTGTGCAATCTGTCCTCCCCCCTCCATACACACATGAAATAACAGACACTATTCTTCGTAAGATATGATAAACAAAAAGTAAAGTTATCTGTAACCAAATAAAGTTTACGATGAACACCAGTGCAGCAGCTTAGCTTGCTAAGCCTTGGAACCTTTTTTATTTTACAGATATTTTAAGTACATATACGTTTTACTACTCATTCATTATACGTTCTTGTGAAATTTTCAATAATCTAAGTGATATATTTAATGATGGAAAGTCAAAAGAAACATATAAAACAAATGTTTAGAATAGTGCACAATAACGTTATTTTTTAGTTGTTAGAGGAATCTTGTTTATCAAGATGTTTAGACGCGAAGCCGCAGACCTGCACCAGCTATAACATTTTCTCTGATATAATTTCTGAAATTTCATGACGAAAGGCAACAAAACAGTGTGTAATGTAGTTAAACTCAGAGAACACCATTAAAACAAGCAACGAAGCGTTGAACTGTAACATACAGGATTTGTAGAGGAAAATTTTCACGCCTTCCTTCACTAAAATGTTTGACTAAATTTCTCTAAGGTTTGTAGCATATCTCATTTATAATATTAACTTATTGATGCGTTTTAAAACATCCTTACTTTATTGCTCCGAAAGATAGTCTATCTGTCTGTCGCCCTGTCACACCAAAATACTGAACCGATTTAAATGAAATTTGCTACACTGATAGTCGCTTGCGTGCGTGCGTGCGTGCGTGCGTGCGTGCGTGCGTGTGTGTGTGTGTGTGTGTGTGTGTGTGTGTGTGTGCGTGTGTGTGTGTGTGTGTGTGTGGGTGGGTGTGGGTGTGTGTTAAAATATTATTTATCTCTTGCACCGCCTATTGTGCGACACTTATTGATTACTTTAAGTTTTTTTTGCATATATTTAAATGTGTTCTGTGGTTCATTAAAGTGTTAAAATAAATAAATTTCCATAGGATTGCTAACACTGGTTATATCGCAAGGAAGCATCTGGCTACGAATATAGAGAAAACTAGCTAACGGAATATTACAATTTGAAAAGTATTGTAATATCAGACAAAAATTATTATATTTCGCTATTAAACATAAGTATGAAAAGGCAACACTACTATGTAGTCTTGCGAAGTAATAGAGATATAACTTTTATTTATTTAAGAACGAAGCATAAACGAGAGTATATTGGACCAAACTTGGGATCTCGTGAAAAAGAGATTAGGCCCATTCTTACTGTAACAACTTGAGGGACTCGGTTTCGAAGTAAATTTGATGAAATTTCACACCAAGAACAATATATAGTTTATATTATTTCTCTAGTATCTCTACACTTAAGAGAAGTTAACGTCTTTATTAATTCAAATTCGCATTCTTCTAAACTCTCTCGAATAGTTTGGATATGCTTTGCCCATTCTAACACTACAATAATGCCTCTGTGTCGAGAATAGGCTTTATTAACAATGATCCTGGAATCATCCTGGTGCCTGCAGGTTTAATTTAAGAAATGGACTTTAGATTTGGCTAGTTGCCAGCATCATAACCAAAAGGTAAAACAAAAATAATGCATTGCGGTGCAATGCTTTATAGATTTCAACATTAACATAAAATTAAACTACTCTATTTTCACGCTACACTAACTAAATCTCCAAGTTTTTTCCGGCAATATAGAAAAAATAATTCTAGTTTAAAATGGAAGGAGGATGCGGCCACGCTAACAGCAAAGAAATAATGAAAACTATATACTATTATTAGAGCTTTAATAGCAAACCTTAACGTGCTTTAGATCTTCATGGATTGCATGATTTTTAAGAGCTCTTTGGCGGACCAAGATGGATTATTTTATCAACCCAAACTAGATTTCACCTAATATTAAACATAAATAAAATCAGGTACACCCAAATTACACCTTGCGAACTCTCAAGTTGTCACATCGTCAAACAGAGGGATTTGGTATCGCCGGAACATGAAAAATTCAGGACACGTCCGTGGCGAGATTTATAACTTACGTGTTCAGCCTCACCCATGATACGTTGAAAAGGAAGGATGTACATTCACATGAGGTTGAGAAAAAAATAGATTAGACATCTTCCTATTTCTTGGACAACGTAATAAATTTCATTGCGTAAGAGGATAAGGAATAATACATGAACCTTTCCAGAATTAATGCCTAGGCTCAGTTCAATCTCGTTACTGATAAAGTCATGGTCGCATTTTAGTTATTCGAGAACTGATTTTAATTAGAGGAAAGGAAATCCTAGATATATCCTTATATTAAGAAACAACATATTTTGATGGCTCGTAACAAAGAGGGTTCACTTACTATTTATTAGGTATTTGTACATAATTTGCTAGCATGTGACGACGAAAGAAACAAACAAGAGATTAGTTGCAGAAAAATACCACCCTTCTGCGTGTGTATAATCTTGCTAAAGGGGAATACTTAAGAGAGAGAACGTCATCAATGCTTTAAAGTTACGTATCTAATTTCGAAGGAAGCAAAGAAAATAGAATTAAGATCAAAACGAATTCTCTATTCCTGATAAATGTATGTATGACTTGGAAAGTTACCAATGAATCAGTAATGTGAGACAAGTATTTTATTATCAATGTGAGCCAGAATTAATCAAAAAGCACTGTTAAAACAGTAGTCGGAAAATTCGGAAAGTTGAATCCGCTGAGAACAAACCGGCAAGAAACTCGGCGGTTACTCTTTTACAACTACAATTAAAAATAGTCAATATGTTGATAAACCACGAAAATTTAAGTTTAAAACAATAGTTTTGTATGTTACAATGTGTAATATATTGCTTCTGTGAGCAACTGGAATCGAGTCCAAACACTTTTATCGCTTAATTAATATTCATCATTATAATATGCCTTTTGTAAAGTATGTCATTTAGAAAAGGCATTATAGAAAACTGATCTCAAAAGCATTGAATCTAGTCAGACTATCGAATAAGGGGGCTTTAAAAAGTGACAATGATATTAAAATTGGAAGAAATGGTGAACAAACTCATCTTCCACAGGCATTATTTTACGGGTACTTATTAAATAGGTTTTATTTGTGGTTATTGCTTATGTTAATTATTAGTAGAATGGCAGCGTGTAGAGTTCTTTCAACTATTTTAACTAGATGAATAAATATACGAATTTTATATTGTTATTCATAACAATTTCAATTAAGCTATAAGGCTTTCTATAAGACTATCTATCTATTTCTTCTAACTGCCTCATTAGTCTAGTGGTTAGCATATTCGAACTATATACTAACATGAGATCCTGGATTCGAGTCTTGGGTCGGGCCAATTTATAATTCGATATTGAGTTTTCTATCAATTAGTAGTAGTATCTCTTTCCGGTCGTGTCGGATTGCCATCAAGTCGGACTATGACAGTGAAGGAATAGAAAGTACACTTGTGTACTATGCCTGCCAATCCGCAATGGAACAGCGTGGTGAGTCTATGCCCTAAAAACCCTCTCTCGTTTGAGTGAGGAGGCCTGTGCCCAGCAGTGGGACGTTAATGGGCTGCTACCTTCTTACTTTTTTTTTTACCTTCTATAATTTCGTTTAATAATTCTTTATCGAAATGATTTTACAATTCTTTTATTGTTCATGTTGTTTGGATGTGTGTTATCTATTCGATTTTAATACTGTGTTTATATTAATAAAAACAGATATTGTCTTTATAGAGACATATAGGCTCTTAAAGTTATGGCATGAAATGAGACCCCTACTCCTCAGTTTTAAAAGTAAAACGGTGAATAATTAAAAATAAAGGTTATAAAATAGATCTAGAAAGAAATTCATAAACTTATTACATAGCGAAACCGTTAAATCTTAAACGTGATCAATTATAATATGAGGCATTTGTCGTAAACTACAAGTTTGTAATCAATGTATTTGAATTTTGAACAAAATATATAGTGTGAGCTAACATTGAGAACTGAAAATACAAGTTCTACTGCAATATATAATTTTCAAACTTAATGCTAACTTAATAAAACATGAGAGAGAAGGATTAATGAATTTAGCGCTAATATAAAACAACCGGGCTTCTGTAGCAGGGAATTTATTATCTCGTTACCCAGTTTTATTTTGTATCTACTTTTACAGAAGTATAATTTTGCCTTAGACCGTGTAGCAAAAAGTGGACTGTGCAAATTACTACTTGCGTGGTGTTCAGGGGATCACGCGTCCGAAGGTTTTAATTTGCATTTGCTTTACTTTGCTTTGTTGATGTAATTACAGAGCGTCTTGGGGTTATTCTGCTTATATCTGTCAGAGCCCGGGATATAAGCAAATTATAGGTTGGGGCAAGATAATTTGAGGACCCAAATGAAACAAAGTAACATTAACAGTACCAGTTTAATAGCTTCACTGGCGTAATACTCGCTAGTTGAGGTCCTTAATCCGATTTTCGACAAGACAAATTTAATAAATCGCATTTTTATCTCTTATTTAATCTAACAGTAAGTTATGATACAGTAAAATGGATGTGAGTTATATTTAAAAATTGTTTTAATATCAATTATCATCCGCTACAAGTTTAACAAACTATAAGAGAACTTAAGTGATTACAGATATAGAAGAAGAGTGGTAAACAGAAATTGAAAAACAGCACATATTTCAAAGAACTACAACAATTAAAATGGAGCAACTAGAACTATAAGCAGAAATTAGGGCACTGAAAGAATATTCAATTGAGATTATTATAACGTCAAAGAAAAATTTTGGTCGACTATCGTTAATTTCCTCCTAAGAATTGAAGACATTGGTTAATTTTTCATGGATCCCATAATCAGAACCTGACCAAACTATCAACAAATAACGCCCTTTCCATTAAAAATATCGAAACTATCATCAAATCGAAATAACTCATCGAATCTAACAAATTATCGAAAACGGTTGGCGTGATATCAAGTTATTCGTCAATAAGTTGCGCACATGCTTAATGCAAATTTAAGAATTGAGCTGTACCAAAATGGGACCCTATGGGAAGCACCACCTTTCATATAAAAAATAATCATCTAAATCGGTTCACTAAGTCGAAAATGATGAGGTTACAAAAATACGAATAACCTCCTCCTTTTTTTTGAAGTCGATTAAAAAGACAGTCAATCTGATACAAACCGTAATTAAGTTTTATGTTTATATGTCAGAAACCTCTCTGGGTACATCTTTTATTAAATAAGTCTATTGGTACGAGTAACTTGATTGGATCCTATCATCCGCTGAGCTCCTTATAGTTCACTTTAAATGGAAATTTATAAATTGCCGTGTCTTTCAAAATTACGATTGCGTTTTCTATCATTGCTGAAGGCTTCATGTTTGAGTCTTCATCTATTTATATAAGCAGTTGAAAATTCAACCAATGTATAGATTGAGAGGGACGCCAATAATTTAAGTGTTTCCTTATAACCGTTTCAAGAGCCGAGCTTTAAAGAAAATGTCGACCTTAGTACATTATACGATACTAAATGAATTCATCAAGCGAGAGCTGCACTAATTATGCCTGCTATGAGAATGCCATTAAAACTTGTAGGCAGTGCTATAAAGTTAATTTAAGTTAGTATGTAACACTACTCTCTGTAAAAGTATCCGTAATGTAGTAAACATTATTTATAAACACAACCTTAAAAATTTTTGAGCAGTTCCTTATAAACATTATTTTGAATTATTTCAAAAGTAGCCGATGGATAGGAGTCAGTTTTTTTTGCATTTGAGTAAGGTAAATAGCAGCTTATTAGATCCTGGGTTCGAGTCCTGGGTCGAGCGAATTTAAAAAACTTTAATGGAAAACTTTCCATTAATGTTTTTTCAATATTTGCCTGAAATTAGGAAGTTGGTGGTGTGCTCCACCCTCGTGCCTCGGAGAGCACGTTTAGCAGTCGGCCCTGCGCCTGATCTCTTTCCGATCGTGTCAAATCGCTGTCACGTCGAATTATGAGTTTGAAAGAATAAAGAGTGCACTTGTGTACTATACCTGTCAACCCGCAGTTGAGCAGTGGGGTGGGACTATACTCTAAAAACCCTCTCTCTTGTGACTGAGAAGGCCAGTGCCGACGTGCACCGGCCTTCTTACACATAGGCGTCAGCAAGGGCGCAGAACCTGTGGCCTGATGTCGACCAGGCTCTGGTCCAACAATGGAAACAGAACCTCGGGTGCCCAGTAGCGGACATGGCCATTGTGGCGGCGATCCGATCACATCTGGAACAATGGTTCTCCAGAGAGCAAGGGTGGCTCTCTTACAGATGAGTGCAGGTTCTGACTGAACATGGACGCTTCGGAAAGTTCCTGCATCTAATTGGCCGAAAGGAGTCACCCGCTATCCAACAGTGTGGTCAGCTATCGACTCAACGCATTACACTGTGGCAGATTGTGCAGCCTACGGACCTCAGCGTCACCTCCTGTTCGCGTTATTCGGAGCATTATAGGGGACGGGCTACTAGGCAGTACATGTTTGCGCATCTCATCCCGTCTCCTTGAATCCTCAATCGGACTCATCTAAGGCACTTGGGAAGAATGCGAAAGTTGAACACGTAGTGCCTCTCTCAAGGATGAAGATGGTTGCGGTGGGTTAGAGTGCGTATTGCAAGGTCTCCTCCCTCGCCAAGTTCTACAGTACTACCTATGGGTCAGGGTTCGTGCCTAAAATAATTTCCCAGCGAAGAACAGACCCGTGCCCAGTAGTGGGATGTTAATGGCCTGCTAGTTACTAAAACTTATGAAAATAATTTCGATTGAATGGACTCAAAAAGGTTTAATTTTGTCTACTTGAATTAATAGACTAAACAACAGGATAGCTGTATTAGTGTTTTGGTTGCTGTTTGAAGCCAGCAATCAAAATTCAACACAGTTGATAGAATCCAATCAATCTATAGTACCATTAGACATTAAACCGAAAGCAATTTGATTGATTGATAACAAAAAGCAAAACGTTTTGATAATATTAAAGGGTATTTTGATAAATTTATTCAACCCATATGAGGCTGCTGTCGTTTTTATGTAATTCCTACTATTGTTTCACACTCTCCTCAGATATGGTGTCCCAATTTTCAATCACTAATAAAGCACTTTTTATACATCCAGTGAAATCCAATGTTTTATCTAAATTTGTTGTTGATGATATTATAATTAAATTTATTATTAAGTATTTGCGAAAAATTTACATTTCCATCTATCAAACCGTTTTCTTATATGTAATTGAATAAAGATATTTTGATTTGATTTGTAACGAGTCTAATAAGTTCGTGCTAAATGGCACTACGAAATGTAATAAATAGGTTTTTTTTTTACCAATAATAATCTTGCATACGATTACTTAGATTATGATATTGTAATAAAATGTCTTGAAGTGACGACAAAAACTATTAGTTATTGAAATACAAATCACATGAGTTATATTTTTACATACATCATTTTAAAGAAGTCAAAATAGTAAATAACAATGTTGTAATGTTATTAATACCTTATTCCCAATAATGTACTCCATATAAAATTTTTGGGTTACATAGAATAGGTCAAGATATAAAAAGGGACTTGGTGGAATTCGATAATACTGCTCAAGATAAAGGAAATTTCTTTTATAAATATGTAAATAACCACATTTTAGGAACACGACAATGCGGAAGTAACACACTATAGCTACGAAATATCCTTAAAGTGTCCATATTGTTTTTCTTATAATCCACAAAATATATACGATGCTGTGTAGAAACTATAATGGATAAATTACGTCGTTCCAGGTTAGCACGGTTCCATCTTAGACTACATCACCACGTACCATCAGGTAAAATGCAGTTAAACGTCGTAAGCAATAAAAAAAACTTTGGATGTTTTCGAACACATACAGAAAGAAGGAGTGTTGGCAGATACAAGGTGTCGGGAATTCAGGTGTCTACATTTATTTCTTCGAAATAAACTTACAATTTTCCTAGGTATATACGGTGTAGTGCCAAAGTAATAGACCTATTAAATATGCATACAATATTTTCATATATATTACACATGTTTCTACCAAAAATTGCAAAAAAAGGATATATATATATACAATATTATAATAAAGCGTTATAATAAATTAATAAATGGAATCCCTTTTTAGAAATATCACATTATTTATTTATTTTTCTAACTTTTTTATGTGATTGTGTACAATTTATGCTAAACTACTACTAAAAACAAAGAATGGTGAAGATTCTGTGGTTTTGTATATATCAAATTTAATGTAAGTCACAAATGGATTTTTTGGTGATGTTTTATTAATAAAAAATAAATATACCTGTATATAAATGTGTATATTGGGGAAAAATGCTGGTATATAAAGGCATTTATACTTTTCTTTAGGTCCTATTTACAAAAATAGTTGAATCTATAAAATGCCAATATTGAATAAATAAAATATAAAGCTTAAAGGAAAGTAGTTCAAAGTTGACTCAACGAAGCTAATAAAAATACCTTATTTTACGTTGTTAGATCAAAGTCTAGACCTGCCAACGGATCTAAGGTTACTGCTTTTACCTGAAACAAGATAGAAACTTTATTTATTCCCAGACTTTTACAAAGTACTTTGGCTTAAATGATATCATGAAATACATACAAACCGAGGTAAAATATAATTTATATAATAATATATATAGAATACGTTTTTCTTTGAATATAATAAATCGAATCTGAAGAGAATTGTTGCGACCCTTACAAGACTTTCCACTGCCACGAGATCGGTATCTACGCGGGTGAAACCACGGGGCATTGCTAGTATTGTATAAATGGCACATATTAATTGATTTTCTCCTTCAGATTTTATTAGTTATTACTACCTACCGACCCTACTTCGTCTGAATCATATAAGAAAGACAGAGAATATTAGATAACCAGAAGATAATAATTATTTAACCTTGAATCCCGATTTTTTTATATTTAAGACGAACGATTCCATCATACATTTTTAGTAAGGAACTTTAACTTTTTACGTAGCGGGCGAAAGGAAGTTCTCTAAAGTAATATATTTTCTATTGATTGTAACGTTATGTTATATACGAGCCTCGTAGCTTATACCTTCTATGACAAATGGACTGTCCAATATCAACATAATATTTTAATTTGAACTAGTAGTTTCAGAGATTAAGGTGTTTAACCAAACAAAAAGCTCTTGAGCTTTAGAGTTGCGTTGCAACATTGACGGATTAAATTTAAGATATTTAACATAATGTCTCTTCTTATAAGTTATTTCAACATAAAATAGACACGAACAAGAATATCTCTCTATATACGACATTGATAACTTCTAAATGATTACGATTGACTAATATAGAAATAATTTCCCACGCTTTAAAAGTTTTATCTCCTGAGAAACCAATTTAAATGGATTAATTCCGTCTGTATAACTTTCCAATTGTCTCATTATACGTAACCAATTTTAACAAAGTGGATATAGTGGGTTATATTTGAAATATATGGATTTAAGTATCTACTATAGATCTGTAAATGAGGAAGTATCCTAAATCGGTTCATTACACCTCTAAGGGACTATGAAGGTCTTACGATGAAATCAAGCCACGTGGTTGACATGATTTTTCCAGGCACTTCCAACAATTATCGTTGTATTTAAATCAATTTACACAAAACCTTGACAAACTATATACATAAACCTTCCTTATGAATTCACTTTATCTTTTGGTCAAAATCATATAAACATCCTTTGAATAGTTTTTGATTTATAGCGTACAGACAAATAGGAAGAATATGTAATATAATATATAATACACTATTTATATGTATCCAGTCTATATACAGAGGGATTCAGAAAATAATAGACAGTGTCTAAAACAGGTTGAAGTGATAATTCATGGAATCCAATGTGTTGAAAGTAGCCCCCAGCAAACGAGGGTTCCTAATGACAGTAATCAAACACATAATGGGCTAGCGTGTGAGCTCAAACAAAATAGACCAAGATTACCTATCACTACTTTAAAACGTATTATTGTGTGTGTTTTGTAAACTGCACTGTTGGTACAGTAACTGTAATTATGTATCATATGTGTAAGCTATTAAAACTTTTTATTGCACTAATACTAACAACTGTGATCGCCAATGACATTAATCTGATACATTTTTTTAAAAATGTATCAGATTAATGTATATTTTTTCATATATGTACTTTATACATTATTAGTATGTATGATTTCTTTATTTATCATTAAGGCAGCGAAAGTAGGTCACAATATTAGAGATACTTAAGTAACAATATACAATTGAATATACAATTTCGAAAAGGGCGCATATCTGAACATTTAAACTTTCTAGGAAATGAAAAAAACTAATTATTTCCTAATTAAATATAATATTTAGCAAAAATATTATACTTAATTAAACAATTTTATCTTTTGTTTAAAAATCCTCTTCTGGAAGCTCTCGTTCGTGTGTAGTTAGCCATTGCAGTAATTCATCATAAAATTCTGTGAAGTCTGATGGTATAGCTTGTTTTATATCAAATATATACAGACGGTTGTAGTGGAGCTGGTGCAGCTTTTTTTGACCAACAAACGGGAATGGAGGTAAAATTTAAAATCGAATGTGTTATTTCCATCATGCATATAGAACTAATAGCTATTGTTGAAGCTTTATCCTATATTAGCTCGTTAAGTCTCTATAATTTTGTAATTTTAACTGATTTCCAAAAGTGCACTCCAACACCTGGCTAAATGTACCCCGACTTTTCGAGGATTTCCCATAACCTATCGCGCCATCGAAATTATTTTGAGACTTATATCCCTAAACAAAGTTATAAAAATTCAGTGGATATCCTCGCATATAGGTATAAGCGGGAATGTCAGAGTGGACCTACTTGCTGACCAGGCGACCTATGTAGGCGATGTAATAAAAAGTTCGAATAATTATTCCGAACGTATATATTTGATAAAAATAAATGTACTGAATTGTGGAACGAATACTTTGACTTACGATCTAGAGACAAAGGAGTATGGTACCGTACCATGCAGACGAAACCGATTCAATCTTGGATTGACAATTGTATTCTAAAACGCCAGGATGCTGTGCATATTCTAAGAATGCGTTCCGGACATATTCCATCAAATAAGTTCCGATTTCTGATGGGACAAGTTTCTACACCTAATTGCCCTGAGTGTTGCAGACCAGAAGAGCTGTATCATATTTTGATGGAATGTATTCGAAACGCGCCAGAGCGACATGAGATTAGTCCCGGTTTGCTACACTTCGGGAGGTTGGTGGCTGTAACAGCGCCTTGGCTCACCCTTTTGCGGCGGTGGCCAAGGCACTATTACAGCTATATAAAAAAGGACTCCGAAGTATGTAATATTATTATTAGTATATTGCTTAGTGGTATTTTCATGTTGCATTAGATATATAAATGGAGGAGTGTACGGAGCGTCTTAGTCCAATTTGGACCAAGCTCCTTTAAATTGAGATTTAAAAAAAAAGTCGATACTTGAAAATTTAGCTTTAGATCTTTAGGCACATCCTTTCCATGATTTCTTATTGATAAAGGTTTAGCTTTGAAACTTAGTTAAACCCATTTCATGAATTCGATAATACCTTCTGTATTTATTTATTCCACGTTTAATTTTTTCGGTGTTGCTGCCTTGTTTTATAAGATCGATATATTGTTGATGCGTGAACACACGATTTTCGCATCTAATTTTTCTTTTCACGACTGAAAAATTTCTGTCACAATCATTAAAAGAGTAGCCGCGCACTGGAAAATATAACGGTCTTACGTCTAGGCAATAAATTCGAAAAGTGCACATATCTGAGAGTTGTGACCTTTTCGATAATGTTTCTGTGTGGGCCATAACATCTACCATAGAACGAATATCGGATATATGACTTTTTCGAACATAATAGGTGCATACAAGTATTTAGAACACAATGACATGAAAAAACGTGTTTGACAAATTATTCGACATATGCTCTATCCGAAATTGCATATTCAATTGTATAAACCTTTTTATGGCCCTATATCGCTGCTCTATAACATGTTTATTTTTACAAAGCGACGCTCAAAGTTCCTTATAATTATTTACTTTTATCTAGCATTAGCTATAAGTATTAGTTTATTAATATTATAAGTATTAGTACCATATCAATAAACACGCACTACTAGTATTTTTTATTGATTTTAGACTTTTTTTTAAATACATGTTTTTTTAATAATAGATACTTTATTTCAAGTCCGAATTAATGACTACTCTTAGGGGTGACTATATTATAATCTTTAATATTTTCTTTTGAAAACACGTTTAGAATTTGTATATACGCTTTAAGGCTACTGGTTCTCTGCTGTGTCATCTGCATAGCTCCTGACTCCGAGGGTACGCTGTGTGTTCAAAAAGTATCGCGAATTTTGTGTTTTTTCAAAAATTATTTATTTATTCATGAATATCTATTTTGTCCCCTTCAAAGTAATCCCCATGAGATATTATACACTTGTGCCAACGGTTTTTCCAATCTTCGAAGCACTTCAAAAAATCATTTTTTTTTTTATCTTGTTCAGCTCCTCCTTCGATGCCGTCTTTATCTCGTCAAGAGAAGAGTAACGTCGTCCTTTCATGGGCCTCTTCAGTTTAGGGAACAAGAAAAAGTCACAGGGGGCCAGATCTGGGGAATACGGTGGCTGCGGCATCATTAGTGTGTTGTTTTTGGCCAAAAAGTCGCGCACAAGCAACGATGTGTGAGCAGGGGCGTTATCGTGGTGCAAAAGCCAATTTTTGTTCTTTCACAAATCCGGGCGTTTCTGGCGGATTGCTTCGCGCAAATTGCGCATAACTTGCAGGTAATATTCCTTATTGACCGTTCTTCCCTGTGGCAAGAACTCATGATGCACCACGCCCCTGCAATCAAAGAAAACTGTCAGCAAAACTTTCACATTCGATCGAACTTGGCGCGCTTTTTTCGGTCTTGGTTCGTGCGGCAGCTTCCATTGAGATGATTGAGCTTTGGTTTCCACGTCATAACCATAAACCCACGATTCGTCACCAGTTATGACCCTCTGGAGCAAATTTGGGTCGTCGCGGACAGAGTTTAACATCTCATTAGCAATGTTCATGCGATGCTGTTTTTGGTCACAATTGAGCAATTTTGGTACGAATTTCGCGGCGACCCGTCTCATGCCCAAATCATTGATAAAAATCGAATGGCACGAGCCAATCGATATGTTTAGGTCCTCAGCAACTTCTCTAACGGTGATTCGACGATTGGCCAATACCATTTTCTCCACTTCATTAATTTTTTCGTCTGTTGTTGAAGTGCTCGGGCGTCCGGCACGCTCTTCGTCGTTCACATCTTCTCGGCCTTCTGAGAACATTTTGTACCACCGATAAACGTTGCTTCGGTCCAAGGTAGCTTCTCCGTATGCCACAGTCAACATTCGGAATGCATCCGCGCACTTAATTTCGTTTTTCACACAAAATTTGATACAGGTTCTTTGATCCATTTTTTTGAATAGGTAAAAATCGAAGACGATCCAAAACACGTGCAAGCAAAGCAGCTGTCAACAATTAAATGAACATTCAAAATGGCCGAGCTTGTCGGCATAAGTGAGAGACATGAGTACCAACATAACGCCACAAAAAATTCGAAATTCGAATATACGTAACCCGCGAAAATTCAAAATTCGCGATACTTTTTGAACACACCTCGTATA